>CM065657.1:2007933-2385433 GCA_033220385.1 Triplophysa yarkandensis | reverse complement strand
AACTCTTTTAGATTTTGTTATGTTTGGTAGAATTGGGTGGAGTGTCAGCTCTTGTTTATCAGAGCTAAAGGATGTGGAAAGGAAGAAGGTGATAAGATCATACTTTTGTTACTGAGTTACGTTAAGCGTTTTTTATATTAAACTTGAGGTCATTTCCAGTAGTCGAAAAATGGTGCACCTGTAGAGCTTAAACACAGAAAATGATGAAACGTGGTTTCATGTATTGATTTGGTCGTGTAATAAGCTTCAATTGATTTACTGTAAAATTGAAAAGATGGATATAAAACAGAAAAGTCACCTAAAAAAAAAGAGTCTAGAGTTTTACAGTAAGGAAGCTATGTGTATGAGGGACTAGGAGTGCCACCTAAAAAATTGAGAAATTAAAAGCAAATTTTCCTTTTGTTTGAAAAAAGTTTTAATTATTAAGGGTGGGTGTTTTAATTTAAACTCTTTATTGTTTTCCCAAGCATTCGGCAGAAAGTTCTGTTGAACTGTCTGATATGTTTGTCGGTCCCTCATTTAATAGCTACATAATATTTGAAATATTTGTATAATAGTTGACTTCCTCCTAGTCCCCCATACATTGTCTTCATAATCTATGAAGACAAATTGTAATTTTACATTTGAACGCTTAAGATTTCAGATGGTCTAACAGTAGATTGTAATTCCTTAACACCTTTGATTAGTTTAGTCTTATTTTGTTCCAAACATACATTATAAATGTATCTTAATAATGCATTTCTTTAATATTCTGCTTCATCCTTACTTGTTTGTTGAATGTAGCCGATTTGTTTGATATGTAACTATGTGCTTTCTATTGCGATAGAGAGTAGAAGAGCAGTAGAAGTGTTAGTGCTCTATTTTATAGGAATTATGCGTACATCCCATAACAGCACTTATAGAGATCAGCTGGTCACAGAGATTCCCACTCTCCATAAATTGGATGAGGATCGTTTGCTTGTTTTAAACAAGAAACAATATATTTTATTTTATATATAAAATTTCATTTGAAAAATGTCTTCCTGTGGACAATAATAATTTTAACAATGCATCGCAATTTTGATGTGAACCATAACTGCATTTATGAATAAAATCAAATAATCGATAATTGAGAAATGCTAATAGATATTTTTATTTAAATAAGGTAGTCTTACATTTCTCATTTGAAGACTTTGCTGTAAACTTATATTCTATGAGTCTTTCTATTCAATTATTTAAAACATAAAAACCGAGGTTTATGGTAAATTGTCAACTGCATAAATGTGAACTTCTTTCGTGGAAACATTTTTAATATCCTTTTTATGGAAAGTGGTAATAAACTAGAGTTCTTGAGTATGTTAGCTTCCCATTAAATGGTTATGAGTTGAGGTCTTGACAAGTCTGCAGTTCAACGACTGGCTAACCATTTGTTTCTCTCTCCCTTTTTATGATTTCTTTCTTTTTGTCTTACTGTAAACATCCGTATTCATGCAAATCATGGTATAAGAGAGCTTCCCTCTTGCCTGAAATGCTTGTCCTCGTGACTTGGTTCTGGATGGCTTACTACGTTGATTAATTTGGTTTTTGTATGTTTTTTCTGTGTTGATTATGTGTGCATATCAGATCACTAGACTGGCCCAGGCGTTACACTACTACACTAGCCTGACTCAAGGCTTTGTTTTCCAAGCCACTATACCCGCCGGGGCCCACGCTGCCTTCAAGGGGGGAATGTGACCAGGAGCGTAGCCGCTGAACCTTCCGAGATGGACACCTTGTCTCTTTTTATTTTTTTATTCCTTTTTGTTTTGTTTCTGTTTTTATTTCTTTCACATGATGTCCCTTTTTTGCCTCTTAGAAGAGTTGCATATTCATTGTGTTGTTTTTCTTTTTTTTCTTTTTCTGTCCCCTTGTCCCTCGTTCCCCAACCCACAGTTGCTCCTTTGCCTGTCTTTGAAAGCTGTCCAGGTTGACTTGGCGCCCAGTATTGGAGGAAAGTTTGAACGGTACAAAGGGCAGCTACTACTGATGTCTGATGCATTAAGATCTCCTCTGTCTCTCTTTCTCTAGTTGCTATGCAATGATCTGATTTTACTATAACTTTAAGGACCCAATCGAGAAAAACTGTTAATATTGGTCTTAAAGAGCAGCATAACGGAGACGCAAGTGTCTTGCCAAAGTAGTCGGAAACATTCTCATTTTATTGAATTACAAACCGCACTGTTTTTTTTTATAGATTTGAATACAAAAAAAGTAATATTTTGGAATTACTATTATCAAATATATTTGCAAACACTATTATTTAAAGTCCGCCTGTGGTGAAAATCAAGTTTTTTATGTTGTGTAATTTTATGTGTAGACACAAGGCCCGAATGAAGTGTGAAGCACCGATTTGTTACATATTAAGTCAATGCTTAGACACGAGTTAATATAATGTATATTTTGCAAATCAAATGGCGCAAATTTGACACAAATCACGCGAGTTGAAAAATGTGAACTTCGGCGAAAATACGGCCCAATCAGGAGCTTGCTATAGAAATACGATAACCAATCAGGAGCTTGCTATAGACACCTGGAGCTGTATATCTCTACATCATACTTAAACAGAGACAGGAATAAAGGGGATCTTACTTGGAAGGAAGTTAGTGAGGAGGTCGGACAAGTAAGTAAAAAAGTTATTTTAAAAAATGCTCTTTACTTACTTTGAGCAATATACACATATTTTGATTAGCGTCATATATTGACCCTAATGCTTATGATAACATTACGTCCTGCTGACGAGTTGATGTGTTCGTTTGGCAGAAGCCTCTCCCCCATATATTGTGTATGTTGTGAAGTGAATTCGATGCCCAAATGAAGCGAATTTGACAGGCAAACGAATCAAGCAAACTCAAATGTTCAAGTTGGTCAATGTTCCAACTAAGCGCGAGTAGAGATTCAAACCGCATCAATTGGTGCTTGGTAAGACAAACCATGGGCCCAATACCATTGAGTACTTTCTCCGTGAAACTGAAGTTTACCATTGACAGTTTAACAATGTGGTTTTTAAATGCCATGGTCAATGACGTCATAAACACGTAACCCATAACATCAAGTAATTTGACCTTGTGGATCAACAGTTTGAGGCAATAGATATATTGTATACATTTATTTATTTTGAAAGGAACAGTTGTTTAAATTGATAATTTTGATGATTAAAGGTTAGTTTTAAGATATAAAGTTTTCAATCACAGGGGGACTTTGAATATTTTCTAGTGCCACAAGACCAATGTGCATCATGTAACACACATAATATTTTCATTTTCAAATGTAATTCAGACTCTGTAATTCGGTAAAATGAAAGAATGTCTAAAGAGTAAATATATTTCCTAACTAGTTAAATCACGTTTTATAATAATAGCCCACACCATTGCACAAGTGTTTCTTTATTGCACAGTTCTGAGAACCTTTTGCCTCAACCCTAAGAGGTTTTATTGGCTTTCTCCACGATCTCCTAAATGTTTAACAATTCTTTCATAGTGTACTCACCTTCATGCCATTCCAGCTGTTTGTGATGCCCTTTATTCATTAAAATTGAAATGAAATAAATCCAACAGATCAGCACACTAAGTTAAATATGGCGGAAAATCAATACATTTGAATCTCATCGCTTCTAGCTTGTCCTGTGTCTAGTTGTTAATCGATTTATTATAAGACTTAAAGTTATATCGCCATATAAACAAGCTGATCTGTTACATTGATCCAAACATATCGGTCTCTAAAGAAGCTATAAACAGTATGGATTCCCTTTAAATAAAGCAAGTCATATTCATCTAAAATGACATGAGGGTGGGCGAATGACAGAATTTTGTATATTTGGTTAAACTACCCCCTTAAAACACAGACCTACTAAAATCATTGGTACACAGACTGCAAACACAGAGCATGCATATACGTTTTGTACCAACCTTGGCAGAAATGCATATTTGGAAAAATGCCATTTGATTTAAACTTTTTTCTCAAATTATTTTGTAAATGCAAAACATTTTAGGGGTGACAATCTGTGGGGGGTTTCTCAAAGGCACTTAAAATGTTCTTCTTTTCTGTATCTGATGTTCTGTGTGCTATTAGTGATGCAGCCAACATGAACGGTTGTCTTGTGTTGCACACCCTTACCGACACTGCGAAACGATCACCCCAGGGAGAAAAGCGCCCATGCTTGATACCGTATGGTTCATGACCAATATGTTTCCAGTACAGGTGACCCATACCACAAAGTGTAAACTCATTCTCTACATGTTTTGTGCTGACTTTTTGTTTTTTTGCAAAAGGAAAGCAAATCTGTGCATTCTTTCCTTTTCATACTGATAACAGTATGTATTATGTTGATTTTCGATTCAGCTTATTTCTGTAGACACTACACATTTTTCTAAAGCAATTAAACCAAAAATAGAATAAATGAAGATTAACGTCTTACAATCCCTAAGTTAGCAAACCAAAAGTAAGAAGGAAGCACTCCCTTAGATGTGTAAGACAGTAGGGTTAAGCAGTTTCTTAAGAAGAACCAAGACAGTGATAAGGAGGTTAGCTATGCTCCAGCAGTTCATAATATTTGAAAAGTTCATGGTCTGATATGGAGTCGTTCAGGCGGGTGTTAGGGTATTAAAGGACTCTCCTCTGATTCTTGGGTGCAGTCCTGGGAAAAGCAGCAGGAGATGTCTCCATTGACCTCTCTAACGCAGGTGCTCTTGTTTCCCAGGCAAAATCCCAGAAGAGGCAAAGGCTCTCTCGCTTTTGGCCCCTGCCGTGCCCGTCACTAGCCTGATGAGTGGAGGAGGACTCCTGCCTATTCCCAGCCCTGCCACACTACAAAATGTAAAAAAAAACACCCCGGCGGATATAACTACTCTGATTAATACGAACAGAATTTAAATAACTCAAAATCCAAATTTTATAATTTATATTAGTGATTCATTGGTCTTAGGTAGAATTAAAAAACAACTAAAACAACTCACTATAAA
The DNA here is from genome assembly GCA_033220385.1 of Triplophysa yarkandensis. Taxonomy (NCBI): domain Eukaryota; kingdom Metazoa; phylum Chordata; class Actinopteri; order Cypriniformes; family Nemacheilidae; genus Triplophysa; species Triplophysa yarkandensis. Next base: position 2,380,457 of record CM065657.1, on the reverse strand, counting down.
TAATATCTATACAAATCTATAAAAAGTATATGCAAGGTCAGATTTCAATTGAAATATCTTTTTTTTTTCACAATGAGCCTGGAATTTTATATTTTAAACAAAGATGGCTATATAAGCCAGCAAGTCGTGATTTTGTTTTTTGGTGATGCTTAAAATCATTGTTTCAAAGTTTCACCCTCTTGTCCTTTCAATCCTGTTTTTCTCTTTCTTTTGCAGAACACAGAAAAGATATTTTGAAGAATGTTGGTAACCAAACATCAGCAGCACGTATTCACTTCTATTTTATGGACACAAAGCCAATACAAGTAAATGAGTGCATGTGCTGTTAGGTTCCCAACATTTTTCTAAATATCTTACAGGTTTGAAAAGGACAAGAGGGTATATTTTATATATTTGGTGAAAGATCACTTAAAATGCACTACAAATGTCGTTGGCAACAAAATGTTTAAATTAGTTAAAAATGAGCTCTGTTTTATCTATTATTTAAATTTGACTCATTACGTCAAACGATATGTCCTAAAAGTTATCATATTTCATTGGTTTGTTGTCAGCGAAGTCTACCATTGGCTAATCTGGGGGTCCTGAAGTCTAATTTGGAGACATCTGCCGCATCTGTTAGTGGAAAGACATCACAGCCTCCACTCATGGGCAATGTTGATCCCTCGAAAATCGACGAGATCAGGAGGACTGTCTATGTCGGCAACCTGAATTCACAGGTGTGTGAAAGTGTTTAGAAGCAAAAGCAAACAATGAACGGAATTGTAAAATCTGTCCTTAAACCCAGCAATATCATGAAAATGATCTTTCAAAATAAGACTTTGTTTGGTTTATATTCATCCTTTCTTATATATTTATTTACTTGCCGTTTTGTAATTGTTTAGACCACCACAGCCGAACAGCTCCTGGAGTTTTTTAAGCAGGTCGGAGATGTAAAGTTTGTGAGGATGGCCGGAGACGAAACCCAGCCTACACGTTTTGCCTTTGTTGAATTCTCTAATCAGGATTCAGTGACACGAGCTCTTACCTTTAACGGGGTCATGTTTGGGGACAGACCACTGAAGTAAGTGTTGTCCTGACAATGTGATTCTTTTTGATTATATGTAATACATTTTTAATAAATCCAAAAATGTAATTATTGTATATTACTATATTATATTTAATATTGTAATTACTTAGCATCTAATAATCCATATATTTAATGATTATAATAATTAAAAAAAATTTTTAGAATAAACCACTCCAATAATGCCATAGTGAAGCCTCCAGAGCTCACACCACAGGCTGCAGCCAAAGAACTGGAGGATGTTATGAAGAGGGTCAGAGAGGCTCAGTCAACCATCGCTGCTGCTATTGATCCAGGTCTGTCCTGCACCCTTCCACACACACACAACCCTAATATTTAAGAGTTGTTTGCGTTTAATACAGGAGTTGTTTTTTGATTTTGATGTAGCGGACATTAAGAAGCGGTCGTCCAGCAGATCCAGGCATTCCAGAAGATCCAGATCTCGCTCCCAGTCACACCCACGAAGGAAGGGATCCAGATCAAGGCACGGGTACAAGAAACACATTTCACATTTCAATCCCATTATGATTTAAACTGTAGCTTGCCCATTTTTTATAAGAGTCATATAAAAGTCCACTAATTTAAAAAAAAAGCACTGCTGTACTTTAACTAACAAAGGCACTTTCTTTTCTTTTTTTAATAAATACCTGCCATCTTTTATGTATTTGTATGGTTCTCAAGGGGTCACCCATCCCAGAAATCAAGACAGAGGTTGAACAACTTGCGTGTGTCCCACAGAAGACACTCGAGGTCCCGAGACAAAAAACAAAGCCGGAGTCGATCTCACTCAAGGTAAACCTACACCATCAACCTGATCTACAAATATAAAACAATTTTTAAGCTCATTGCCTCGCCTCAATACAGGGACCGAAGGAAGGAGAAGGAAGGAAAGATGCGGAACTACAACCGGGATGAAAAGAGGCAAAAGGACAAGACAGGAAAAACGCCTCCCCAGGGTTACAGCAGATCAAGACTCTCCCCCAGCACAAACAGGTCAGAAGGGTGATCTCATTTAATCCTAAATAAAGGGTTTGACAACATACATACACTGCAAACACGGCAGTTAAAACATTAAAATAAATCACCCTAGTCTAAATAAGTCCTAGAAGCTTGTTTTTTGTATTTTGTTTATATGTGCTATTTCCTTTATGCCGCAGAGGAAATAAAAGAAGAAAATCTCAATCCAGGTCACCAAAGCGGCGAGCCAGATCACCATCACCAAGAAGGTTCTTTTGTTTTATTACTGTCTTTGTTTCTGGTACTACAAGCAGTTTAGACCTTTGAAAGTATTTACATTGGTACTCTTCTGTCTATTTACAGAGGGAAGAAGGATAAAAAGAGAGAGAAACTTCGAGACAATTGCAGGGAAAGAAGGGAGAGCTCAGGATTGAGGAGGAAATGCAGAGATTCAGACCCCAAAGCAAATCCATCACAGGTGAAACCAGCATGCATTGAACACAGATTATTCCATTACTGTATTATTTTCAGGGTCATTGCTGATAAACAATACATGTATAGATGGTCAAATGATATAACAGAATGAAATCCAATCAAAAATTCATACTTAATTTAATAATGGGCTTAATATCCTTAAATGTCCTCCTTCAGGAAGACATACAAGATGTGATATTTTGAAAAAATCACCTTACATAAAGCCCCTGTACTAAAATACTGCTTGCGGAACGGAACATTAGCCGAGAGATACAGATGACGTATATGAGGGGTGGAGCTATCAAAATAGGAGCGAGATCCTTTTTGGTGAAGGGGCGTGTTTGTTTTGGTGAATTCGAATGTCGACATTGACTACCATAAATCGTAGACCCTGCCTTTAACATTTGACAGCTGTTTCTCAGACACACATAAACTGAGAGATTTCAAAACATCTAATTTGAGGAAGGAAAATATTTAGTTAATTAATATTTGAATGTTTTTTATAAATACAAAGTGAAATGAGCATCCAATTAGTGTTTGTAATATTAGTCATCTCTTTAAACGAAACATCATGTTTTTTCGATATAATAGTGTGTTTCTGGAAAATATTTTATACTTCCTTATATAAGTGCAGATCATTTACATTGACTACATTTAAATGTACCTGCAATGACCTATTCATTTACACTTCTTTCCTCGAAACTTCAGCTTTAAAAACAATGGTTTAACAACATGTTTTAGTCATTTGTTTTCATATTGTGGTTTCCAACCGCTATGCCATTACTAAGTTCAGCTAATCCCTGGGGGCGGGGAGGTTTACCGTACAGCAGCGATAGTTGTGGTTTTAGTTACGGGAGAAAAAACTACACATACTTTTTAAAGATAATAATGTTGCTTCCTACTGAATTTATTGATCAATTACTAAGATCATTAAGGTGTCATCATACTGGATCAATAACACATTTTCTTGTCTTGACCATAACATGTTAGTCTCATGTTGGTGTCATATCCTCACCCTGAAACCTTCAGAATTAATTGAACTTTGTACAGTTCTTTCTAATTTTTTGCATAACAGGTACCTCTGATGCTCTAGTTTTTTCTAGGTAAGAATCAAAATGAACATCTTATCTTCACATCAGTGTATGACCTGTTTCAACTGTAAGGCTGATTTATGTCCTCCCAAAAAAAAACGTTTTAGGCAATGCGCGAAGTGTTTTTCTAGAACGTTTGATTCAACAGATAAAGATTCTAAATGTGTCAACTTGAAAGTAGATTCACAGAATTGTAAGTGTGCACTACATATGAGTCATGCGAAACAGTCTTAACTTAGTCTCTTAACCTTGCAGGTGAATAGAAGCTATGAGGAGGTGGACCAGGAGTATTACAGTGACTTTGAGGGCTCATGCTCCATGGCCAGTGATGAGAAATCTCCCCAAACTTATCACAATGGCTGCTTCAAGAACACTTAAGCGGAAGAGCCAGATCGCTGTACTAATGAGTGATGTACATGAAGGGCAAGGAACTGTGACACTTGGTAGTGGACAGCACTGGGTAGTTCATTTTACTGTAACCGCTGCCAGTCCTTTTAAAAAGATTTCCCCCGTGTTCATCGACGTGTGTGATTGTTTGCTTCGGAGAAATCTTCAAGGACATTATATGCTGCTGTTAATATGCTTAATGTCATATGATATTCATATGGTTAAAAAGTCGTTTTGGATACATGTGTAGCGTGGTGAGAGCTGTGACATATTGAAGGCACTTTTTGTTTTGCATTCTACTCTTTTTTTTGCACCGATGGAAAGCTATTTCATGCCCTTGAACTGACTCTTAATGCTCGTTTTAATCTGATGAAGACAGTTTTTTGACATGAGTGTGTTAGCCTTACAGAATAATGTTTTGCATAAATAATGTAAGACTTAATGTTCTATATCTGGAAGATAACTTTAAATGAATATAACTTAAAGAATTATTTTGTGTTCAAACAAGACCCAATCGTTTTTGGATTGTCGTATTGACACGTATTCTACCAGATTTTATGTACTTTGGGCAGAATGTTTGAATGTGTAGATAACGTATGGTAAACTGTAGAGATACATTATGCCTAGAGAGATTGTGTGGTAACAGGATATTTAAAAACATTGTAAATGAAGTCATAAAGGGATATTTATATAGCACTAATACCTAAACAGGATATTTTTAACAGTATTTGCTAAAACAGTAAATTGAGACCTACATAAATACAAAATTCTTAATACAAGTATTGTTGTGTAGTATATATCCGTTCTGAGAAGTCTATCGATGGATGGACACTGTAGTGTTATTAACATTTACTGTTAGTCCCATTCAGAAAAACATACTATTTAAAGCTTCTTAATATTATTTATTTTTATATCAAGTCTTTTTTTGTTCATTCTTAAAGTGTTTGGGTATATATATTTAATCATATTACTTTATCCAGCAGGGTCTTGCCATGAAGGTGACTGTTTGACTGACATTGATTTTTTAAGTAGTGCGATTACGTGCGTTGTTATACATGTACAGTATAAAACAAATTTCTCTAACATAATATTTACAATAAATATATTATACTTACGATTTGTTGCTGCAGCTTGTCATTTTTACTTGTTTTTAGAAAATAAGCTTCATCTATAGGAAAATCTATAATGTGCCGTTTACAAACCTAAGAGCATGAATGCATTCCAACCTGATGGGTTCAGAGAAATGTCAAGCCGCAAAAACTGAAAGGGAAACAGAGCTGGGACGGAAGAGCCGCGATATCTATGACTGGAACTATTGAATCATCACAAATTCATAAAATCATGAACCTCATTTTAAAATGTTGTAAACTTTAATTCATGGAGAAAAAACTCAGGAATGGTTTCAACAACTTTAAAATCTTGATGTTCACCACAGGTGATCTTTAAGGCCTAATGACCCACTTCAAAGAACATTTCTTTAAGATTATCTTTTGGACCCATGTAGCCAAAAACTGGTTATTTTGTGTCATTTACTTTCAGTAGTTCTTGGTGTATTGAGTACTTTTTTATATATGATTATTTTATGATAACCCTGTTTTTTTGTTTTAACCATAGTTAATGAATAGTTAATTTAACCTTGTTAATGAATTCATTTTAATTGTTATTTTTTGTACATTTTGTAGAGGTGTCTTACTTTGTTGTTGTTGCCACAGTTTAATGAAATTCAATGAAAAATATAAAAAAATATTTATTGTGTAACACTTTACATATGTTTGATATATAGATCAGAGTGTAAGTGATGTTGGAGTCTTGGTTTCAACTGACACTTTTCTACATTACAGTAGTGGGTGTGGATCATATCCATAATGACTGGCTATTAAAGAGCCATCAGCTTGTCAATGTGCTCTTTGAGTAGGCACTAACCACTGTTAACAGATCCATACATTGACATTTTTTTACTTACTGACACTTTGACCAAAAATATGCATAGTGTATTAAGCTTTCCTTGAAATAAAACCTCTGACCATTGTGTGGCCAACACAATGGCGGCATCCAATATCTGCCTACTTCCATACTACTTAAGGCAAAACTCTGTATGGGTTATAATTAGCGTCCAAAATCTCAGTATGGGACAACAGCAAGCGATAAATACCCAGATGGTCTACTGCTTCTGTCAAGATTCCTAAGTGGACATTATTCCATCCTGTGAGGCCATGGATTTTCAAACAATGTTAGACAGTGATAACCTGTAAGGATTTTTAAAATGTAAGTGACATTTATGCTGTAATGCCGTAGTGCCTTACATCGTTATGTCATGGTTCAAAGATCATATGGGTCTCAACTTTTTCATGGCTGTCAAAGATTGTGAGGATTGGGAACACAGGATTGGCTTTATCATCTGAGCACACATTGCCTAAGTTGGTAGACATGCATGACTTATTGTTATGTATGTTTACCACCAAGTGCAGCTGGGTCATCTTTAACAAGGTTTTCTGCTATTCTTCATCAACTCTTCACAAGAACTGCTTCCAGAATGATTTGTTAACCAATGCACCGGTAAATCTGGACTCAGTTGTGGTCTTGTGGTTAAAGAGTTGGACTTTAGAGTTGGAGGTTGTGGGCTGAAATCCCAGGGCCAGCAGACAAAGACTGTGGTGCCCTTGAGAAAGACATCTCGCCGCCTTTGCTCTACAGTGATAACAGTCGACTTCATTAAACGTGCCTGAATGCGATGGGAATTTGTTCTGATTCTTCAAAACATTGTCACGCAACCCGTAGACACAAATCTCCAGCACCCTAACTGTCATTCAGATGGCTGAAGGGAAGGCAACCTGGCTAATGTTAGAACCCCACAACCTGTAGAGGTTTTACCGTCTCGGACACAAAGAACCCGGCTGTCGAACGTAATCCTGTCCTGGATGTACAGAAACATTTCCTAGTGTCCCAGCTTGCACAGATGGGCTCTGAATCCCAGCCATTGTAACCTGCTGAAAAAACTCCATGGTGGTGTAATCGCTCATGCAAACCACAGCAGGCCTCGCAGGAGCCGTGTTAGTTTGAGATTTAACAACATCTCCGGCGTCTTTGTTCTCATTGTCCAATGAAGCGCTCGTGGTAGAGTCTATTTCAGTCTGGTCCAAAGAACAGTTTTTAGTTCCAGCAGACTCCTCATTGTGTACAGATGTTGAGCTGTCTATGGTCTCAACCAAGGTGGATGCGCTGCCTTCATCTTCACTGCCGAGGAGGAAGATGTTTTTCACACCAGCCTCAAGTGTCGGAGGGGATGCCACTGTCTTGCTCTCAAAAACACATACTGTGCTTGGGTCACACACCTCACTTTCTTCCAACCTCTGTCTGTTGAGTGGCTCAAGGATATCCTGCCGATGATAAAACATAAAGGTTATCAATGTTGGAGGATAGCTTTGCCTCTTTTTGTGAGTGAATTTGACAAGTAATCTGATCAATCAATTAACACCAATTGTTTTATTTTCCTTTTCAACACTGAATATCAGCATTAGTTTATCGCGAAAAATTCCAGCAAGGTATTACAATGTGGTTTTGGACATTGAGTGCGTTTTGTTAAAATACATTATTAAGCTGCGAATTTACAATAACATAAAAAATGTATAATTTAACATGAGAAACACGTTACACATTTTTATGAGCTTCCCGGAGTTTGAACCTGTTACCTTGTTCTCACTCTATGACCACCTTAAGCGGTCTTCTTCCCCGGATGATACGATCCCCACATATATTTTTAAACAGATTGTACGCTGGGACCTAGTCTATTATCTTTTTTTTCATTAATAAGTGTCTCATCACTGACTCTGTACCAGATCAGTTAAACTTGAAAAAGAAAATTTAGAATCAGGTTTATTTATTTCATTTTAGATCCATGTCAAATTTTCCTTATAGATGTGTCTCTAGAAACATTGGCATCCTGGTTACGAGACCTGTCAAATTGGATGTCCCAAAATTTACTTTATTTTAATGATTCTGAGATGGAAATCCTTCTGTTTGGTTCTGCATCTGCTGCAGCAGCCTTTAATTCCACATTTAAAAAGCTGGAACAAAAAATGAGACTATAATAAGCTCAAAATGGATGCATGAACAAACTCGTTCCTTCCTTTTTCATCTACTTTCTTCGGGACTGATAGTAATTGGTCCAGAATGCTGCGTCTATGATCCGGACTAATCTTGCTACCTGTACAATTTCAGTTCAAAATTCGGTCATGGTGTTCAAATCTATAAAGAACACTTCCCCCATCCTATCTTGAAGACCACTTTCTAAGACGTGATCCCTCTAGTCTAAGTGTGATCCTGCCTTTGCGGTTACCCAGATGTATTTATATAGCGCTACATTAATAGAGAAAGAAGAAGATATATGATATGTGAGTTAGGATTTTAAATGGACAAACAAGAGTCTTGAGAAAGATGTACAACTGTCTTTCTTTGCACCCACCAATTCATGGCCTATATCAATTTTCTGAACTGCATTGCTGTTCCCCGGGTTAGGTATACTCGGCCAAAGCAGTTTCTTGGCTCTGAAAGAAGAAATATATAAATCGTGTAGATTATATGGCATAACATTTGTGATATTAGTTTGGTCAATTATAGAGTAGACAGATGCACCTTTTCAAAAGTCGGCAGCTGAGGTGAAAGGCCAGTAAAAAGATGATTATTCCTACGATGACTGCGGCTATAATGCTGTTCAAGGCCGTAAACTCTGTTTCAATGAAACAAATGTTATTAAGACATGGTGAAGTTTTCGAGCATCTCAACACCATCTCAAAAAAGTTTGTTCCATTTATGGCTTTCGAATGACATGATGGTGAATAAATGAAGTCAAAATTAAACGGTTTGGTGAACTCAACGAAAACACTACCTTGTGGGTTTGTAACAAACGGTTTGGGTTCGCTGTGCTTGCCTTCCCCAGCCGCAGTAAACGCAGCCACTTGCACACGGATCGCACTGTTGCTTTTGAGATTCTGAAGCTCATAGCTGTTTAGATTTGGATCGACTATGTAGACTGTCAAAATTGAATGACACATAAAGACAATAAGAAGAAGAAGTTGTCCTGCAAATTTATACAAAACTGGATGTTGGTATATAGAAGTTAGGGTTTATAGAATTTTGGTTTCATGAATCTTTAAAAAACAAATAATGTGTTTCTTTCCAAACAACATAAAAAATCAAATTAAGATGATATACAATATCTTGATATAGAGCTCAGTGTTATGAATATTCTTGTTTCTTATATATAATTCATGATATGTATAACCCAAGTCATGAAACTCTAGAGATGTTTGGATCCGTGAAACTTCTCAGCTTGCACATCATCCCTGGCTCACCCAAAACCATTGGCTCATCATGTTCTTGTCACATTTTAATCTTGTAAGCGTTGTGTTATTGCCAGATGACTAACAATGCCCATCCATAACTGTCTTTATTTGTTTACGGGATATTGTGATAGCAGTCTTACTTATTTGCATCTATTGGCAGATCTATTGTCACCAAAGACCAACACATTCATATTCACGATAATAAAACATATAATACAAGTTTCAAGTCATGGAACAAGATAAAACATGAAAAATGTTAAACTAGAAGCTTAACTTCACTTTTAAACTGAATCCACGGCTGTGTTTTATGTATTTCATCTGATTTGTACAGTTATTGCACTAAAAGCAATTCACATTATGACAACGTACACAAATCAAATTACGATTTAAACCAAAGTGCGGTTGCTGAATTCACACTTACATGCATCAGTGTTGTCCTCAGTTAAGTAGACTTTATAGCCGAGCAAAAATCCACGCAGGTCCTCTTCAGACACAGGACTCCACGTGACCACTGATGAATGCTGGGTGATGTTCAAAATGCTCACATTTCCCGGGGCACTGATAGGACCTGGAGCAGAAATACAGCATGTATGTTTCTTTTAGCTTTACATTACGTTAAAAAACACAGTCCTTGTATATTTGTGCCATCTATGGCTTATCTTAGAAAACTCATAGACCAGCTTTAACCTATGCTTTGCAAATATTGGAATACGTGCAATGACAAGCATCGTATTGTGCATACAATACAGTAACACAACCTAACAACTAATGGATCTAATTTTTTGTCGTGAAGCAAAATAGTTGCTTTTAAAAACATGCGGAATGAAGAGACTTCTTTTAAAGGGATGATTACCCCTTTGTGTCCCGGAACCGTTTGATTACAAGCATTCTTCCAAATATCTTTTTCTGAGATGGTCAGAACAAATGAATGAATACACTAGAAAGTCAGCAAATTATGACAAAATATTCATTTTTGCGTGAACCGACCCTTTAACATTTGGGTTTTTTTCTCTACTGTAAAAAAACTGTGAAATTGTGGAAATGATGTCATGATTTCAGCATCAAAATGGGACCACAAGTATTTTGTTCATGCAGCACTTAACAGTTGCTTTGAGTTTTGTTATGTGCTGTAAAACATACAAGCGGAAAGATGTACAATTCTGACAACATTTGTCTGATTCTGAGAACACGTACAGTCATTTTACTAAAGGTTGCATTGACAGATTTCCTTACACAATAAAGAGGGACATAATACTAGTTAAACCAGTTCATTTCTTTAGTTTCAAACATTTGCGATATTGTAAGTGCACTACGGAACAACTTATATCACTCTGTGCTTAGTATTTCTGTTCTTTGTAATGCAGAAATTAGTACTGGGTAATTTGGCAATTTGATTGATTTTACTTTACTGTATATAGTTTGGATTTACTTTGATTCGATTAGATTTGAGTTCAATTTTGTTTGGATTTTTAAGCTGTCAATACTTCATTAAGAATCCTCTAACATATTTACATCAATAATAGGCCCTTACATGCTTTATCACTTTATACTACTCCTATGAGTAACATACACTATATTGCCAAACGTATTTGCTCACTTGCATTGACTGGCATGTGAACTTAAGTGACATCCTATTCCTTATCCATAGGATTCAATAAGATGTCCGTCCACCATATAACAGCTTTAACTCTTCTGGGAAGGCTATTCACAAGGTTTAGGGGTGTGTTTATGGGAATTTTTGACAATTCTTCCAGAAGCTCATTTGTGAGGTCACACACTGATGTTGGATGAGAAGGCCTGGATCTCAGTCTTCATCCCAAAGGTGTTCTATCAGGTTGACGTCAGACCAATCAAGTTCATCCACACCAGACTCTGTTATCTGTCTTTATGGATCTTACTTTGTGCACTGATGTCATGTTGGAAGAGGAAGGGTCAGATCCAAAGTGTTCCCACAAAGTTGGGACCATGGAATTGTCCAAAATGTCTTGGTATGCCGAAGCATTCAGAGTGAGAGTGATGGAAACACCTGATTTGGATTCTTTGGATAGGTAAGCGAATATTTTTGGCAATAGAGTGTACATTGTAATAAGATATCACGAAAATTGGCATTACTGTAAAAACACTGTAAATGTGCAATAGTAAAATTCATTACCAAACATATTTAGGTAGTAAAACATTATTAAAAAAACAGGCCAAAACACCTTTATCTGGCCCAAATTCCACTATGATTTGGTCTTTATTTCAAGTAAAGGAAATGAAGTGACATCTTTGGGATTAGAAGCAAATTACAGAGTGTATTCACATCATTTGAATTTGTTTGGGGAGAATTGTTTCGTTAAATAGAGAATTAATTAAAATCAGAGATGAAATATTTTTTATCCTGCCTATAGCAAAAATTCTACGAAATGTGTCTTTAATGTAAAACATAAATGATAAGTTAGACCACCATCAAACTGTTCATTTTAGTTGAAAGAATGTTTTCACTGACTTCCTTCAATGAGGTACGCTTGGGATGTGCCGTAGGTCCTCTCACTGTTGTTCACATTCCTCATGTTGCAGGTGTCATTGTATGGCCTGGTGTGCAGGAAGAAGTAATACCTCGTGTAGGGCTGAAAGGCTATAAAGATAAAATATATAGTCATGTGTAGTACTTAAAAGGATGAATCAAACAAGGAAGTGCACAAATCTTGTGGTGAACTGTTTGTTAAGTTATATAAATAAGAGATAAACTAGAACTAGAGGTTTAATGGATGATTTACCCAAAATGGAAAATTCTGCCATGAATTACTCTTCACTTTTTTGTTTGGAGGAATACAGAGAAAGATATTTGGAAGAACGGCCCTATATGGGCCTAGAGGGGCCCTATTTACTACCATAGCAGAAAAAAATGAAATAAAGATGGTGGTCAAAACTAGTTTGTTCGATTACATTCTTCTAAATCTCTCATTTTGTGTTCAACATGCAAAAAGATTAAGCATTTTTTCTACTATGTTGTGTTACTAGCCTTTTTCCAAATATCTTTCTCTGTGTTCAGAACAAAGAAATGTATACAGATTTTAAACACCTCAAATATGAGTAAACGATGACAGAATTTCGATTTTGCGGTGAAATATCCCTTTAATATAGGGAGATAAAATAGATCTAGTTTAAAAAAATAACAGGACAATTACTGCTCTCAGTTATCTCTGTTATATTTCTGTGTGTCTTCTGTGTGTCGGCGTAAAATGATCGGAACGCTGGAATCTGTCCTCTTGCCCACCATTCCACGGAGAAACACACGCTTGAAACAGAGCTGCTCCACCACAGACTGAAACTGTTGTTACTGGTTATGGTGACATTGACCGGCCTAAACCAATCTGAGAATAAAACAAAAAAAGAAATGCTAGACATATTTCTTAAAAAAAACACTGACATCATTACAGCCTTAACTGATTTCAAAACGCATACATTTGCAAACTGCAAATGGAATTTTAACCACGGTAAATTTCCAGCAAAATGGAATGAGCATTCTGAAATAGAACGACTATAATTAGACATAACTTATTATTATTAATACAAAAAATTATTAGTAATTTGTCAATACTGCATTTCAAAAAGTTTTATTTGTTATTTTTATGCGTGGTATGGAAGAAGGTCACCAACCTTTCCAGGCATCCATGTTCTCTATGGTAACAGTGGCAGCAGAGGATGACCCAGCGCTGTTGAGACCCTTGACGCTGATGTTGTAGGCAGAGTAAGACAGGAACAGCGTGAGAGAGAGATCTTTAGTGGTGAAACTGTCCTGCTCTCCAGACACTTTGCGTTCTCCAGACACTTTTCCCACTGTCACATTGTAGAGAGTAACAGCCACACTCTTTGCATACTGCAGGAAAGAGGAGAGAATTCCTGTTTTGCATCTAGACCAATGCAATATTGTCATTTTATTTTCATTATTTTCACTGACTTTTTTGTTAAGCTTAATCACTTTGCACAGAATGTTTATGAAGAAGCAACGAGAGTGTTATATAGAAATCTTAACAGCAACCACAAAAGAAATAGCGAGTTACTGGGAAAGCCACATGATTTTGGCAACTAAGACCAAACAGCTGCTGTGACAGTAGATCTACTTTAAGTTTTTTACCTTCCAACTCTAAAATAAAAGATGTTTTCATGTGAGATTACGTAAAATTATAAGAAATTATGTGTTATTTTTAAATTATGTAAATATGTTTTTAAATATAGTAATAAAATACATTTAAATAGGACATTTTGAAACATTTAAAATCCATCTCTGTAGTTTCACATTCTCATTATTATATATAAACTTATAGTCAAATAATAGTTTGATTTCTGATTACACTTATGGAAAAGAATTATTCTGCAATATTACTTATTTACCGTCCACTCCAAAATCACTTTTCTCTGTCCAGCTGACACCAGAGGATCTTGTACATGGTCTTGAATTTCATGCTGGATGGATGGTGCTTCTGTAAGTTCTGAGAAATACATTTTTTAAACAGTTTTAAAGAACAGATGTGTTTTTGGAGTGTATTAATCTATTTTTATCTCTTAACTGACCGTTGTCCTTGACTCACCACATGGGACAGTGATAACGTCACCAAAAGGACACTGGTAACACTCTTTATTAGGAAGACACCGTACTTGCATCTCATAGGACAGAGAAGATGTCAAATTCCATATAGCACATTCTCTGTCATTTATAGACATTTGCTTGATAAAACAGAACAGTGTTAGTTTGATTTCATCCACTGGACATGGAAACTGACTCATATCAAAAAAAAAATTATTTCCACATATTTATGCACATAATCAATGTGCATTTCTTTCATGCCCTTTTCATTAAATGTTTTAAAGACCTGCGGTGGCTCTGAAATATTTTATGCATGTGCATTTTGTTGCTTACGCAGACATTTTTGCACACAACTTTAACCACAAAGCCGCACCACACTCAGCATACAGTGTTGTCTCAGACCTTACTTAGAGATTAAGGGTCTAACCCACACCCAATGCAAAAATAACGGTGATCATTTGAACATCTGTAAATCATTGCTTTATTTCGCATGGCAATTGGGTTACAAGTGTTATAACGGTTCACAGACGCAGAACATACAACAGGAACAAGCAGACACAGATAGACAGAATTTAAGCTTGCGTGGTACTGATATTTACCTCTTTCCAAACTGTCGAGTTCAACTCTCTGTACTCTACCAAAAACTTCTTTATATTCTTGCTGTCGTCTCCCCAGTCCACCTGGACATTCATTCGGCCTATGCCTCTTTTGACAGTCACATTTGATGGAGGACCGCAAAGTGCTGAATGAAAAAAACCCAGTGCTGAGTCACCTTAATTTCCAAGCAAATTAATATTTTGATCTGTATTTGAGTAACATCTGCAGAACATGTGTAATATGACTCAGTTTATAACTATTGGTTTGCATTAGTTATGGATGAATGAAAGGGTCATCATACTCAGCTGTGATGGAACGCCGCTAAAGCTTTTGTAGGTACAGCTCTGGTCTTCACTTGTTCCTTTAACATAAGCTGTCATATTATATGATTGTATCACATGGAATTTATCTAATGATGAAGTCCGATTTCTCCGGTTTGCAAGTGTGCACTTGCAGTGCCTCCTAGACAGAAAACAAATCGTGTGGATTTTTATTTCAGCTTATCCGAGTCTTTTCACCACTCATCTCTCACTCAAGTCTTGCTTTTTGAAATGTGATGTACATGTGATAGTTCACCTTAAAACCTGTCATCCGCAAGCGCAAAAGATAAGATAAAAGATATTTTGAAGAATGTTGGTTGCTTGCATACATTTACTTTGTGTCAAAAAAAGTGGAACTGATGACAGTACTTTTTCACAATATCTTTTTATTTTCTGCAGAACAAAAGCAAGTCATACAGGTTTGAAATTGTAACTGATGACAGAATTTCAATTTTAGGGTAAACTAAATTAGTTTTTACATGATTGAAGTATTTAAGCTAGTAAAGTACAGTAAATACATTTTACACTGTCATTTGGTTTTTCACTCACTGTTTGATGCACAGTTGATATGAGGTTGAGATATCTTTTTCAGATTTCCACTCACAGACGTAAAACATCTTTTGTTTTATAAAGCATGTAAAGTCATCCACACCTATTAAAAGGGATAAAAAAGATATAAAATGTTATATTCTATTAAATTCACTAAATTCTTTTATGGTTGCAAAAAATGTCCTTTAAGAGGAAAAATCTTGGATTTTTTGTTTTACATCCAGCTTCCCTTTGGTCCCTTATGTGAACCAAAAACTATAGAGTGTATAGAACTATAGAGCATTCTGACCACTATCAATCAAAAAAACGTGAAACTGTTTTTACACAAAACAATTTACACCCCAAAAAATAAGTAAACTTTAATGCTTTTTTAAACTGCTCAAATTTGTGTGTATGTAAGTAAAACAATTAAGTAAATCTACTTAAGTCACCAAAAATATTGCAAATATTACAAATGTTACAAAAATCTACGTATGTTAATTAAATAATATTTTTTTCCATTACAAAATCTTAAAAAACATTTGTACATTTTAGACGTTAAATAAATTACTTAATATTTTCCAACAATAAGATTTTTTAATATAATAAATCTCTTTATTCTTGTGATTGACTAAGCTGTATGAAATATTTTTTATATTGTAGGTCATAACTGAACTTTTCAATATTACAAGTAATTTAGTTAAATGTGACTGTAGCTTTTTTGTTTCACTACACCGGCTGCACAGTACCAAACTAGATTTGCTCACTTCTTCTATCAGTAACCTTTAGGCAGCAAGTACGAGCAACACCATGTGCATAACAAGACAATTTTATATATCATCCATGAACGGAATGTGAAATTTCCTACCTGTTGTGAAGTTGCATTTTGTGTCCAGTGGACAAAATGTCCTGCAGTCACAGGTTCCTGAAAAGATACATTCTTATAAAAGCTGGAAAACGAGAGACGGCAATAAACCAGCAAACTATGTTCCAAAAATGACATTACACAAACATCCAAATATAAAGATGTAGAATATTTGCTCAAGATGCAGCAAGGGCACACTTTTCTTTAACAAAAGACACAATTTGGTTATAATTTACAATAAGCTGCCATTTGTTTACAACAAGTGAATGCCGTAGCCAAATTTACCAACACTAAACAATAATCGTACAGCATTTATAAATCTAATGTAATGCTATTTAAAGCATAGTCAATGCATCACAAATAGTGGGATTGCCATTCAATAACAGTGACAACAATGAAAAAATGACAATAATAAAATACACTTTTATTAAATGTTATTATAATTAATGCGTCATATTCTAATGTGCTCTCAAAAGTTTGGATCTAAAACTGAGAAAGCTTTTTTCAGTAAGACATTTCACATTTGACACACATGCAGTATAGCTCGGCTTGCACTTCTTCATAGTCTACTGACCTGTGGATGCTTTAAAGACAGCTTGGCAGAGAGATAAGAAGGCTGAAAGGTTAAACGAACATCTTGAAATGAACCAACACGACAAAGTTTACTGTATGCATTTAAAACAGAGAAAAAACACACATCATACCCAGAGTCAAATACAAAGCAGCGCAAGACTCGTGCATCGTCGACTCTTCTGAGCGTGTGCTGTTCTAAATGAACCCACACACTTTATGAGCGTACGGAAGAGAGTCAGGGGTATTCCCTTATTTGAGGAAAGGTATGTTTTGCATCAGATTAGCTCTTTTTTCTACGTCTATGAAGCATATGATAGAATCCTGATCCCCTGAGAGCACAGAAGAAGGCCAGCTGTTTAGAAGAATGGATGGATGTACTTAACTTAAACAATTTCACTTAATGATGTTTTGTCATTTATTAAATATATTGCCTGGAAAGGACTACATGTTTACCCGGTCATTAAGATATTACAATATTTTGAGAATACATATATATACAGACTATATGCATGCTGACCATCATATACTATATTAAGGAAAAAAAGTGTAAAATGCACTCAAAAATAACAATAAATATTTAGCTATGTTTATTCGCTGACATCATCCAGTGTCCGACTGCAGTCAAACAGTCCTGAAGCTAGTTCAGAAAAAGAAGTTTCACTTCTTTCATTTAAAAATAGATTTCACAGGCCTAGTTGTTTGAATTTCCCTGGTGACCATATGATTGTCTTAAAGGGATAGTTCACCCAAAGTGAAAATTCATGAATAACTCTTTTTCCAGTTGTCCGAAACTTGTGTTTCGTCTCTCTTTTGGTTGTACTCAAAAAACGATATTTGGACAAATGCGTGTGACAGTTCTTGGATAACAATGGTAGAAAAAAGTACCCCATACATTTGTTCTGTCCCAGATCCATCGAGGTTTGTGTTTAACGAAACAAAAATGTTAATTGTTTCCAATACGGTTTGGTTTTATGCATTTTTCCACATTTCTTTCTGTGTTCATCAGAACAAAGGAATGTTTACAGGTTTAGTTCAACTCAAATATGAGTAAATCATTTTTATATTTGGATTCACTTAAAACTTACACATACAATATCAATACTTAAAGTTATGTGGTTATATTATCTTATATTATCTAATTTCAGAAGATATGATTAACATACTAACTATTAATATTAAACATTAAACTTTTGATGTAACCAAACATTCTCTGTACACGGAGCACAAACGCATTGAATTATCCTGTCCTGTCAAAATATATCCTGATTTACTCAACTAATCTATAGTTTTATACTCTTAAAAGCGAAGTAGATTCCAATGATCATTTTTGATACAAGCAGTTTTTATATCATCAATAATGCATCAAAATATATAAGGAGAATTAGTGATTGTCCAGTTCTTAGAGCCTTGTCATGAATCATACGTAATGTCTATAGAACGAGCATTTATCTAAGGCATTGTAGTTATCTAGTGATTTAAACTTAAAGAGGATTAGCAGCATTTGTGTAAAGAGTGACGTGGGAAAAGCACTTTTCTTAGATTACTCTCAACCATTAGACACTGTTGAGAAATGACGGCATAGTTTCATGTGACACGTTTCAGAAAAACAAAGCCTAGTCAATGAAGCCTTTATGTGGCTCTTTCAAGGAAACATATTTTCAATTTGATGTGAATGTGATTTTTGTTTGTACCACAACAATGCTTACCAAATCATAAGGTAAAAATGTCAATTAAAATGAAGTGGATGTTCCAAGACCAACTGTTAAACTACAACATTTTTTTGTTAAGTATTAGACCTCAATACTCTCAATGAACATATGGGATGAGAGCTCTCTCTCTCTCTCTCTCTCTCTCTCTCTCTCTCTCTCTCTCTCTCTCTCTCTCTCTCTCTCTCTCTCTCTCTCTCTCTCTCTCTCTCTCTCTCTCTCTCTCTCTCTCTCTCTCTCTCTCTCTCTCACACACACAGGAAGACACGTGTTCACACTTCAGAAACTTCAACGTTAGGAGGCCAGACTTAGGAAACACATTGCAGTGAAGCACATCAAACTTCATTAAAAAAATAAAAACTTCCTTTACTTTAAACTGCAACACAATAGTCATTCACAGAAGGTAGTCAGTATCTCTTTTTCCCAGCTTCAGTAAGATTTACAGTATGCTTGAGTGCTTCTCACATCTTCATCATGTTAAAACATCACGTCTTATTTGAATGTGTCCAATTTCCGTTTCATGAAATTAAACCCCTAATTTTTACTTGTTAAGTTTCTACCTCGGTTATGGTGGACAGCGGCTAAAACATGCTTTTTAGTCGGAGAGAACAACAGCAACCACATGTTGATCTTTTGCCTTGATAAGGACCTTTAAACCCTGAACATCCTTTCGTTTTCTTCACATTGCACAGTGGTATAAAGAATAATAGGTGAAAAATGTCAAAATTATTAAAATATTTAGAAAAATGGCCTCTTTTTTCCAAATTTGGTCTAAACCTAGTTTTGGGGAGGCCGCTTGATGTATGTCATTAAGTGGCCCTATGTATATAGTGCTGTAAAAGGGGCATTTACAGGAAAATGTTCATATCTCGAAGCTAGAGACGGCACACTTTTAAAATCCCCCACCTATATATTTAATAATACATCTACCGCCCATCTCTTTGATCACATGACTCATGACGGGTGATGGTTTAGATCCCTGGTTTAGATAAAAGTGTGTGGGGTTTTCTTTGTGTTTCATTAGATTCATGTTTAAACTATAATAACATAGATACCTAATAACGAATGAATGACACAAATGAACGTAAATGTTTTAATCTATACCATCTGGACCACTGCAGAAAAATATCTGGTCTAATGTTTAGACATGCATTCCTCAGATTATTTTGCTTCTATATAACCTGATAGAGATAAAAAAGCCTTGTAATGAAATTAACGTTAGAAGGAATTTCTTTCAGGATTTATTTTAAACTGCTTATTAAATTTGAAATGATACAGATCATTCATACAGATGGGTCATGTAAATCTAACAGTTGTAGATGAGTGCCCTCTGGTGTATTGAATAACTACTATGTACACATAGTATAGATGAAATGTAGATCAATAGAAAAGGCAACAGAATGAATGAATGAATGAATGAATGAATGAATGAATATTGAATAAACACATTAAAAACACATTTAACACATAAAAAAGTTGTTTTTTTGTGTTTAGATGATTTTGATTCAACAGTTAACATGAACAGTTCCAAACAATGACCAATTCCTTTGCCTTCATATTCTTTAATAAACACTTCACTTCTGGAATGGCTAATCTTTGATGATGTCACAACACTCTGTCCTATAACTAACAATCTTTCACCTGGAAATCTGTCACAATACTGAAGTCGAGCATAATTTACGGTTTAGAAAAAGATTCTAGATTTTTATTTGATACGTTTTTAATGTCTCTTTATTTGCCAAAAAATATCAGATTCTTTTATATTTGTATGTTTATTTGACTGTTAAACCCATAAAAACCAGTCAATATCAAGGTGAAATAACTTGTGCCTTTGCTTGTTTCACAACAGTCATATTCTTAATAGTCTAATTCTAATTAAGATCTCATTTTCATTTATGTATAAAGTGCCACATCTTTTTTCTGAGATAGAAAAAATACATTCATTAAAATGAGTATTATGTTTTATATCTATCTGAAATAAAAAAAAATTTTTTAGATCCAACCCATTTTTGTTTTGGTATTTTCTCATTATCAAGATGAGAAATTAATGATCACAGATAAACAATAAAGAGGACATTTGGTGGCAATATTTTTTCTGTTGAAATAGAATTAACATAAGTGTTAATTCCTGGACTTCTACTATGGAAATATACCAAAACTAGCCAAAACATTTTTAAATAAATCAACGGTTGATGACATCCTACTTTCTAGCCTATTGAAATAATGTTTAATGTTACCTCTCCAATCCTATTTGTTATGCAATATCCTCTCAATGCACTCTTTGAGGACAAATTGCTCCTGATACTCAATACAAGACAGGGAACAACACAAAAACAAGTTAAAATACCAGAAGAAGAAAAAATATTAAAAAATCATTTGAAGCAGAATTTTAGACAAACAACTGAAAAACAAGCATCAAATAATCATAATTCACTACAATAATTCACAATTTGATAAAGAGGCTCATAAACTTAAGTTTTCTGTAGTAGGTTTCAACAGTTTCTGAATGTCACATGAAAATAACTTTAATAAAGTTTAACAGTTAACATATAAGACTGGAAAATTTCCCCAATAATAAAACAAAGTCTCTAATATCAGAAATATATTAACTTAAATAAGACTCAAAAAACGAATGTCCTTTAAAACCAAAAAGAGGAAAATCAAACAAATGGCCAAGTGAAAGCTTTTTATAGAAAATAAAATAATTACTATATTTTAATATTCATGTTTCTGGTTATGAGCATAAATATTAACACACTTATAAGAGTTGTTTATAATAATTCTTTAATTTTGTTTTTTGTTGTTATTATTGCTTTAAACAACAGACAGAGACACATACAACAAATATAATAATGTCATGGAAACTTAAAACAGATAAAAGAAAGAAACAAAAAAGAAAAAAATGAAGAATATATAAATAAAAAGTTACAATCAAATATTTTATAATCAAATATACTCAAATATTTTAAAGACAGAAAATAAACGGACAGTTTTGATTGCTTTCCTATTAGTCCTATGAAGAATAATATAGAAATAGTTTTCCAATTTTTTATTAAACATAAATTTGCATTTATGAATGTGAAATTTAACTAGTAATATAAATAGATTAATAATGAATGCTTCATTTTATATATAATCATAATAAAAATTTATCAAAAACAAAATTTTCAAACTACAACTGTTTATAATAATTCTCTTATTTTGATCTCTGATGTAGAGACGTCCAAATCACGTTGAAGGCGCTCTCTTCATTCATTGGCTGATGGGCGGAGCTTGCTGAACCAATGAGCGTTGGTTTCAGTTAAAGACGCTGCGGTGAGTCGTTGAGCACACACACACACACACACGCACACGCACACACACACGCGCAGTGCTGCCTGCGCTACAAACTTCTCTCAGGATGAAGACACAAACACAAGTGTCAGTTAAAACACCCACAGCGGACTGAGGGGACATCTTTAAAGCCCTCGTGTGTCACAAAGTTTGAGGAGCAATGGAGAGAGAGAGCGAGACATTATCTGGAGGAGAGAGCTCTGGATCAGACACGCTGTCAGAGGACGAGACCCGGCCCGGTCCGGCACAAGCTCACCAGCACCCCGGGTCACTGGAACCTCGAGCCTGCGGGAGTTCGGATGGAAGAGGAAAGAACAACGAGATGGAAGAACACGAAGAGGAGAGACGAGCGAGACACGAGGAGAACCAAGGAGAAAACGAGGATGAGATGGTAAAGTTACTATATTATTATTATTATTGTTATTATTAAATCATTATGATGATTATTAATATTATTATTATTATTATTGTACTTATTATTATACTTGTTATTATTAAAATCAATATTATGATGATTATTATTCTTATTAAAATCATTATGATGATTATTAATATTATTTCTATTATTTTTATACTTATTATTATTATTATTAAAATCAATATGATGATGATGATGATGATGATGATGATGATTATTAAAATCATTATTATTCTTATTAAAATCATGATGATGATGATGATTATTAGTATTATTATTATTATTATTATTATTATTATTATTATTATTATTATTATTAAAATCAGTATGATGATTATTATTATTATTAAAATCATTATTATTATTATTAAAATCAGTATGATAATGATTATTATTATTATTAAAATCAGTATGATGATTATTATTATTATTATTTAAATCAGTATGATGATGATTATTATTATTATTAAAATCATGATGATGATGATGATGATGATGATGATGATGATGATGATGATGATGATTATTATTGTTATTGTTATTATTATTAAAATAAATATGATGATCATTATTATTATTGTTGTTATTATTATTATTTTAAATCAATATGATGACGATTATAATTATAATTATTATTATTGTTATTATTATTATTATTATCATAATTATTTTTATTATTAATATTATTATTATTATTAAAATCATTATGATGCTGATTATTATTATTATTATTGTATTATTATTATTATTAAATTATTATGATGATTATTAAAATTATTATTACTATTATTATTATAGTCAATATGATGATTGTAATTACTATTAAAATCATTATTATTATTAAAATCATTATGATGATTATTATTATTGTTATTATTATTATTATTTTTTAAATCATTATGATGATGATTATACTTATTATTATTATTAATATCCTTATGATGATGATCAATATTAATATTATAATTGAGATTATTGTTATTATTGTTGTTAATTTTATTATTATTATTATTATTATTATTAAAATAGGAATAATGATTGAATGGCTGCACACATGTGTTTGATTTAAGCACTTAGCTTTTTGTGTTTAACAAACATTATATTATAAATACGTCAATAGTTGCAAATTCAAATCCATGCAGATCAATGCAAGATTTTCCAAATACACATTTTTTTCTGTCCATCAGATAAGAGAATCTACTTTTAATAGAAAGGTATAATATTTCTATTTTTTAATAATATAATATAATAATATAGAAAAGGAATATACTATTTCTATTTTTTTTATAATATAATGAAATATAATATAATATATACTTTGGTGTATTGAACAGTATGGGACAATAACAGATGCTGGTTCAAAAATGTGAATAACACCAAAAGGAAGAGGGGAGGTGGAGCAAACATTTTTGGAGGCCTGTGAAAGAGTATAAAACAGTAAAGTTAGGAAAGTTGGGAAACAAATAGTTACTTTTTCATTTAAGCAGATTCGGGCATCAGTGTAGGTATATGCAGCTATGAAGATCGCCCACAACTTTTTTTTATGCTGGGAACAAGATATGGGCAATCCGTGAAGATGTCAACCTTAGCATAAAAATATCCAGTTTTGAGCAGAGGGTTTTAGTACTTGTAGAACAGATGTCAACATTTGGTTGTTCAGATACCCGTGTGAGGTCTCTCTTTAAATTTTAAGGGCATTATTGTTATTTGATCAAGTTAGGCTATTTTCAGAATTGTCGGATCCATAACGCTACATTTTGCTCAAAACAGACACGTAAACGTTTATAGTAATTATTTACTTTTTATAAAGAGCTATCTCTCCATGTTTTTAATTCATATAAATTTTAAGAAGTTGTTATCTCCCAAAACCTGTCCTTTTTTGTAACGTCCATAAAGCAGGTTTATTTAACTTTTTTTAAAATAAAAACTTGACTGGATTTTTCTAATCATTAAGTACTTTACATTTTTTTGATTTTGTTTTGTATAACATAAACAATTGTTTAAGTTACTGGTAACAACTTCATTCTAAGAGAGTTTTTATGTCTCGACCATAACGCAAAATGTCACGTCCACAACGCAAAATGTCACGTCCACAACGCAAAATGTCACGTCCACAACGCAAAATATCACGTCCATAACGTTGGAATTTCCAGGTTCGAAAAACACAGGCAGCCAAATAAATGCGGCTTCGGCCAACTATTTTGAACCGATCCAAAGTGACAGAACGTGGAATTTTGATAAGATGGGAAAGTGCACCTTGCCTGACCGATACTTCTGTATGAGGGCATTGTCGAACAGACATTCGTGTGCTGTCTGGGTTATGTGATCGTAATTTTTCTTTTTTTGTTTAGTTTTTTATACTTGAATGCAAACTACTTGTAATTTGTGAGCGTTATGACGTCATGTTTCGATTCTGACATCATATTGACATTTCTTGTGTATGTATGTATATATATATATATATATATATATATATATATATATATATATATATATATATATATATATATATATATATATATATATATATATATATATATATATGGGTGTGTGTGTTTTACATTTGACTTAAACTTTAGTTCTACAGTTTCAATAAAATGTTTTGTAATTGTGGTGGTCGTGCATTGTATATTCTTTAAAAGCAAAAACGTTTTTTGGGTTTCCAAATAGGTTCTCACGTTCGAACAGAAATACTTTTACCTTTGTTTGCCTAGTCTTACTTGTAAAGTAGGTTAGTCGTTGATGTGCTCTTCCCGACTGGTTTGTCCAGCTCGACCCAGTAATTGTCAGTTTAAGCTCATAGCTAATACCATATGTCAGGCCACTCTCAGTATGAGTGACATCTAATTGGCTTGCCTGCGGATCAAATAGCTTGTCTTACCAATCAGATACTTGAGATGTTTCCACTCATGTCAACAACTCAGGTCAAGGGTGTGGAAACAGAGTGCTTTGGAGTAAACTGATGCTTGGTGGCCGAGATTTATCCTGTGACCAAGTGATTGAAGAAAAATTTAAAAAATTGATTTTTGGACACATACCAAATGAACACATAATTTGTTCTATGAAGTGCTTAGTTTCTGGGGCAGACAACATATGATAACACTCTTGTACATTATTATTTAAAAAATATAAATACATTTTCAGGACCAAATACATTTTGCATTGCACTGTTCTATTTCTTTAATGACAGTTTAAATACCCCTGTTGATTCATATTGCTGTAATGGAGAGAAAGTGAGAAAAAGAACGAGAATATATCATAAAACTGATATCTTTCCCTGCATCACAGCAATCTGAATTAAGAGGGGTACATTATTTAATCAGTTATTCATAATATTTTCATATAAATTCTATATGTATGGTTAAAACGGATAGTTTACTGCAGATTGTACTCACCCTCGTGTCATTTCAAAACTGAAGGACTTTCTTCTGGAGATCATAGAAAAAGATATTTAGAGACATGTTGGTTAGCAAAATCCAGGAGGGCCCATTTGCTTCTTTTGTTTGGATACAACAAGTGAAGTGCAAGTGAATTGGTGCCCTCGTATTATTTTTGGTAACCAATATTTTTTTAATTATTTTATACAGGTTTGAAATGAAAAAAGGTTTAGTAAATGATTTTTGTTGTTGTCTGTACAATAACTAAGTATATATACATTATTCAATCTTGATCCCAAATTTGACATTTTTTTTTATGGAGAATACACTTTCTTGAATTCTATTTCGGAAAAGAAAAACTTTTTGATATATCTCATATTTTTATGCTTTGTCTTTGTCAAAGCTAACCCCTTTTTCCCACACGGAAGCTAGTTCGACCTAAACCTGACAGTTTAAATCTGAACTCACCAACCTATTTTATATCCCATAAATATCTTCCTTTTCTATTCACCTTTCCCTCAAGAATGCTGCCCTAGAAAGGAACTGGAGGTGAATGCAAAGACAGTACCCCTATCCCCTGTTTTTTTTTTTTCTGCATCATGACCTGCCTTTCAAAGATCATCCAGGGGAGTGATTCTTGGGCGGGACCCCCTGTTTTAGCTTAACAGTGGCAACCATATGTATCAGAAAACCTGTTTGTTGGTTTCGTTTGGTGACTCTTACAGCAGAAAATACAATTTTAAGATTTCGTTGTTTGGAAGATCATAAGTTACCAAGACATGTAGAAACAAGGCCGCATTAGTGGAATGACAGCAATAAAAACGGTGTTACATTACTAAACCTAAAATAATTACTTGAGAATAAACGTACCTCTTTAATCTCTATTTTCCAAATTCTGTATTTGTAATATCAGGAAAAAGTGAATCATCATTCATGACCTTCCAGGTTCTATTGTTCTAAGAATGATGAGCACTAACATGTGCGCTTTATTTAATCCAAGTAACTGAGTGCTACCTACTAGTAGAAGCTCTCAGCGAGACTTACTTTAACAAGTAAAACTCCATATCTGGGGTTATGAATAAACACCTTTTTATTTAAAAAAAATTCTGTGAAGAGGATGTACAGGGTTGGTGGATGGCTTAATGGCTAAGAGGATTGGACTTTAATCGTTTTAGGGCTGCTCCTGTATCCCCTGCAGGTGATGTCATTCCCAGCATGCTTGTCCGCTTGTGCTGATTTATGGGTTTTGCCTGGTCCACATGTGATGAGATTTGCGTTTTATTTTGTTTGAGGGTTTTATTGATTTTCCCTTTTGAGGGAATATTTTCCATTGAAAACCTATGGCTCTGAGAATACATTTGACAGTATCAGAATGGATGTCATCTGATGGGTGTAGGGTAAGAAATCCTTAGATGAACTTTTTGACTTTTGGACAACATAACTTTTGTTTCTGGTGGTTAATGTTTCGATGCGCTTCATTTGTTGTTTTGCTTTGGGTGATGTAAGAACAATGTAGGTTTTTCTGTTTGGTTAAATATTTTGTACGGCTGAACGATTATGACAAAGATCTTGATAGTCAAATGTACCCCTTGATATTGTACGTGCGATTATTACTGTTGATCATAAGAAGATTTAAAGTTTGTAACTTTTTGTGAAGCAACTGCATGCTACATTTTGAACATACAAAACTAAACAGTGTAATGCATATAACAAATAATTATGAGGGTTATGTTGTAAGTAAAAAAAATCCAGAAGACTTACTGAAGGACATGTCAAAATATTAATTTTATTGTCTCTAATTCACCAATGTTTTTAGTGTAAAAATATACTGCCGAAACACACTTGAGCACAAATGGATGATTGTAATTGATGCCTTTGGCTATTCATAATTGTTTCACCTGTAATTGTAATCCTGATTAGTTTTCCCATTAATTGTGCAGGGCTAATATTGGGTATTTCAAAACTGCCATTTACTCTGATATAAACCCTTTTTGGTAAAATGTATAATATAAAAGTGAAACTGATGGTGGGTTTGTAGGGTGTGCTATTATTTCTTATCCAATTTAAGCCTCCAATAATTATGAAAACAATTTATACAAACAATGTATATAAGTTAAAACATTATTTTTGTGAGCATAATTATTGTTTTGTTTTATTTGGTTTTGTTTATTATTATTTAGTTTATATAATTAATTAATGATAACTTATTTTCTTTTAGTTTTTTTTCTGTTATTAAATATAATTTTTTCAAAATAATTATCAACTCATTTTCTAAAGTCATTGTGTAATCTTGTTAAATAATCATAATCTCAATATTGGGCAAAATTATCATCATTACACTTTTTGTAATAATTGAGCAGCTGTTTTGGTTTGGTTAGTGCTACTATAAGGAAGCTGTTTGCTGGTGTGCCAGCACAGGTTTTCTTACTTAAGTTGTTACAGTCTGTTAACACCTGTCTGGAAACTTGGCTGTGGTGACATACGTGCATCAAAGCATTTCGTAATGTAATCTAAAATAAACCTTGATGTCTGTACTTTGTAAAACACTGTTGATATTGAGCTTGGGATCGGGCAGTGATGCGGGAGGAATTCGGTTTAAAATCAGACACTAAGCCTAAAGATGGGGAGAAAGTGACAGTCTAGGAAAACACATCCATTTTGTTTAGAGAACTACGTCCTGGTTGCTCTACACTAAAAGCTATTAATGTGATGCAACAAGACTGCTCATGTAAAACTGCTGCATATAGTGCCTATGTTGTGTGAGAACCTTAGTTTTTAATATATCATATCCCAGACACCTCATACTGTACTGTACAGTATAGCATTTTTAATATAGGGTTATTTTAATGATCCATCGTTTTTTTGGGCATTTAAATACTTTATAGGTTGCATGAGTTGTAGCATATAGAATTCGAATTTTAAGTTGAAATCTAAATGTAATGTCAAACAAATATTAATTTGATCAATCTGCTTTCTTTTTTGTTGTACTATTTAATATAATGATCGTTTGGCTAATAATTGATTATTTTAAAGACTAATCGGCAGGCTATAATCGATTATTTATCTATTATCTAAGCTATTGAAGGTATATTTAATTGTATACAGTATTATAGGAAGCACAGAGGGTTATGGATTTACATACAAACCACCTTTTTTTTGTCCTGCTCAAGAATAAATGGGACTTAGATCTCAGATTGCTTGTGGGTAATTAAATAGAACTGTAATTGTATTCTTTGGGTGAAGTATGGCTTTATGAGGTGCCTTTTAAAACACATTTAAACAAAATCTAAAATTTGGAGGGGAAACATTTTTGTAGTATTTTTTAAATGTATTTATGATCCATTTTGTGCAGTCTTAGTTATGCCACCATCTGAAAGATTTGAGGTTCCAGCATTGTATTTTGTTTGGTTTTTGGTTTGATTTAAGTGTAAGATTATAAGGAAATGTGTATGGGTGGCACAAAGGGATTTAGTTAGAGAACTGCTGTCTATACACTTACAGTGTCAACAGCTTTTTTGATTTAATAGATGCAGGGCAGTGCTTGGTGTGTATGGTGTAGGATTTAACATGTATATACTATAAACTGCATGTGCTTTTTCTTTTAATTTGACATTTGTAGAATTTTGTTTGGCTTAAACGACAACAGATAATTGTTTAATTTGAAGTCTTTGCTGAGTTGGTCTGTTACAGTTGAGCCTGCATTTCATGCTGTAGTAGATTGAATTTTTTTAGCAGAGATACTCAAAGTTCCTTCATAAAATGAACATGTCCAAAAAAAGAACACACCCCAGAATCATGCAAGTTTGTTAGATTATCATTCTTTTGGCAACATTTTTTTTGCATCTGTTTATATCTGTTGGGAGATTTTGTCAACACAGGAAACATGACTTTGCTACTGAGATTTCGCAGGGCTGATTTACACCAGTAAATAAATCTTCAGGGGGATGGAGCGGTGCAATGTGCAGGTCAACATGCCTCTTATGGCCAATGGGAACCGCTGTGACACTGGGAGTTTCTAGTGTGGCTGACCCCAGCAGCTCTGCTCTGTAATATAACCTCAAGAGGAACATGATTTAGTTGGAAGTGGAGCAGGGTATACGGTTAAGGTCAGGCAGATGTGCTGTGATGACGTTCTGAAGCATGATAGGGATTACATAAGACTCAATTCAGACTCTAACTCTCATGTTTGAGCTCGTGCTATAAGCACCAGGCTTCTGATCCAATGGATACTGCAATTTATAATTTGTTTTTCATGTGGAAAAACCTGAATATAAAATAAAGTTAACATTTTATATCGCTTTTGTTCAAAAGAAAATGCAGCAGAGCCCGGGGTACCCTCAATGTTATGGGTCCTTGAGTCAGTATTCAGTCTGTAGATAAAGATAAGTTAAATTTCTGTTATTCAGCATCAAAAAACTGTAAAACGGAATGCCAATAATCTTGTAGTCTTTAGATTTCAAACTTTACTTGTGGGCCTTTTATACACAAAGTATATACACAAAGTTATGGAAAAAAACACACACGGTTCCCAGAAACGCAGGTCTAATGATCTTACTAAACCATCTGTCTTTTCACGTTAAAGTGCCACAAAGATAGTGATAAACGTATTAATAATTGTATTATTTGTGTCCTCAACTATACATAACTGCGATTAAATCTTGAAATAACACATTCGTAGTTTTATTATAAGTTCACGATAAAGCGAGTAATCTCTTACAGAAATCACATCTCTTGGACTACAGTAAATGCCAGGATTATTACTCTCTGTAACCAGTCGATGATTAAAAATTACACATTTGCATAATGTATGGCCCTTTACTCGTGGGGATGAACAAGCTGAAACTTCAGTTTGATCCTTTTCGACATGCGCTTAGCACAGTTGTCCACTACCAGTAGTTTAGGCCGTATAACCAATCAGAACACAGTGGATATATGATAAGGCAAACCTTAAAGAGTCAAGAACTAAAACCGGGTGATCTACAGACACGCGAATCAACAAGATAAATAAAATGACAAATAATGCATTCTGTGAGGTTTTAAACTAATTTTTGTAAGGACTCAAAGTTGAGGTTGAGGACTCAAAACAATATAACTGTTAAAGCGACTTGTTTGATGATAAAACTATTATTAATTGTATCGTTTGAGTCCTCAACTATACTTTTTGATTCGCGTCTCCCCTCATGTCTGAAAAACACCATACAATGTCCATATAAATTAAATAAGTAAATGAAAGACACTGAAAATAAGTGAAACAGACTTGAAGACATGAAGGTTCACTCATGGCATTACATCAATTTAAACATCCACCATAAACAAATAATTTTACTGTGGTCATTTTAAATTTCTAAGGGGCAAATACCTGGTTTCATACCTTAGAGCACATTTTATATCTTAGAACATATTCGCCACAGTTTAATATTCTATCAACATTAACAATATGATAAAATCGTATGTTTTTAAAAGATTGCTATTGGGTCTGTTAAGTAGTTTTCTTAATTTTGTAGACCACAGATTACACACAGGAACCCTATAGCTTCAGATTTTATAGGCACTTTCTTCAGCAAGACCACATGCTCTTTAGAAGTTAAGACATTACTCTTAGAAATTAGGCTGTGGCTTCCCTTGGCAGAAGGTATCCAAGGTTTCAAAGATAAAATGTTGAAAAGGTTCCATGGGCAGTTACATTTAACATCCCTGTATTTTTGAGTAGGGGCATGAGCAGTGAAGCTTTATTCATTTGGCTATTTAATCTATGAATGATATTGTAATTTCTTTTCATTTCAATGTTTTATGTCGTAAACATTACAGATATACACTGGTTTTAGATCTGTATGAAATATTGGTCCTCTTTAAAGCAAAGTATATCAAGCAGAGTAGATCTTCCTTTGCCTCACTTGCCCATTTACTCATGTTTCAGTTGTGTTGTGGCTGGTTGTAATATGGTTACATGTCTAGTGTTCGAATATTAGGTTAGCCCTGGGCTATTTTGGGCAGATGGGGCTACAGTTAGGTTTGCAATTACTCATGTAGGTTTGACCTTTGCACATGATATAGGCCTTCATGTTGATTCTTTTCTGACAGGGACATGCGATACCTTTTTCGTTGGGCGCTTAAACGACTTGGTTATGGACTTTCGCTGCTAATGATGTGAACAGCATGCACCATGGTTGGACAAATGCATGGTGCTTCCTGCTGTTTCTAGGATCTTGTAGAGTAATCTGATACACACAGAGGTGAGCAGAACGTCCCAAGATGACATCATCATGTCAACACTGTAGCGTGTAATTTGAAATGATATAAATGAATATGATTTATAGTATAAAAGGATACAAAATTTCTTCGTGTGATCTTGGTGACAAAACAACTGAATGAAACTTTGTTAGTTGTTTATAGATAAAAAACACGTAAAGCAAAATTTGACATTTTGGTGCTTTCAAAACATTACTCTGTTTGTTTTGGGATCTCTACCAGTACTTGTATCAACATTGGCGCAACCATTAGCCAGTCTTCAGGGTTTTTGTGAATGCAGAAGTGACAGGAAGGATATCTACACAGCAATCAAAAGTATTATGCAACGAAACATATCATTAGAATTTCAATACAATAAACACAGTGCATTGTGTATTTTCATCTTTATAATAAATCTTTCTTCTTTCCTCATATTGCTTAAAAAGTGACTTTTGGAACAACATCTTAAGATAGATTTTATGTTTACCCAAGCAGACCTGGCAAATCTGTCAGAGATAGATACCAGTTATCTTAAAAGATATGATAAATAAACATCAAAAGTCTTTATTGTACTGAAATTGTTTTAATATGTTACTTGCATAATAATTGGGAATGCATTTTAATCCTGCCTTATTTGCAGGTGCAAATGTGTCTTATTTTTCTTTTTTAATGCAAAAATTTCAAAAACAACTATTGATTACGAATTTTTTAAGCTTCATTATCACAAAGAACAGAATGTAACCGACAGACACGTAGGGCCTGAACTTTAACAAATCTTTAGATTTGGGTCAACTATCCCTTAAATATCTCATCCAAAAGTTTGGTAGCTTTTAGAAGTTTTTTAGCAACCCTATGAAAATAAAGATGCTTCACGATGATTTTTTTCTGAATGGCTCCATAAAAAACCCTTAACATTCAAAAAGTCCTTATAAAAATGTAAGAACCAGATATGTTCCTTCAGTGGCATTGATGTAAAGAACCTTTGAAACCCCTTTATTTTAACGGAGAACCAGCATTTTTAAGACATAACACTTTAATAAATCAATGAGCAGGTTTTATCGGATGTGTTTTTTAATATATTTCTAAATTGGACGTGAAGGTCATCCATGTATGTAAAGTAATTAATTTACTTCAAGAACAATTTATCACACGTTTGTGTACCCACTCATCCACAATTTATTGATTTTTATTATTAATAGAGACACTGTATATTACAAATATATGTCGTTATGACAATATTTATTTCTTCGATTCTACATTACTGATATGTTATTATATTTTACTTTTATATTATTAATGTTAAATTTTGAAAGCAATATGCACAAAAATTTGCTATTTTAGTCTGACGGTTGTTCTCACGCCCTATCACGCTTGGTTGTCTAAATATATTTAACTTACAAAGATGCTTTACTGCTCTTCTACCTTGTTTAATTTCGAAGGGGCAAAGCTATGAAGAACTCAATACTATTTTTAGTGCTACCTCTTAATAAGTATTTAAAATCTAATATCCATATGTTTTGACTCAGACCTTTATCCTTTGAGTGAGTCTTTTACACAGCAAGCCTGAGAACGATTTCCCCTTCCTCGTGTCAAATGCTAAATCTAACTGCTAAAATTAAGCACAGGGGTCAGTGTCCTTTGTTTCTCTTGGTTGTCTCAAAACACTTTAGAATGTAGGAGAAAGTTACTTCCGTAGATCCCCCAATAGTGTGATTTGTTGCTTTAGTTGTCTTCAGTCAGATAATGTGTGTTTATTCAATATGACCTAATAGTCCATGACTCTAAAGTCAGCAGTTCTCTTGAGAGGCATCCCAATAACCTTATCTTGTCATTTTCTGAGAAAATATAGGTCCATGCATCACAGTTTGCATACTTTATATTTTAGCATGCCCCAATTCCTTTCTCTACAGAAAAGTATAGTACCTTTTGTATGCTGAATACTGAATCAGTTTCAAAGGCTTGCCATAGGGAAAATGTTTATGAACCCATGCTGGTAAATATGTGCCAGTTACCAACATTCATCAAAATATTTTCTTTTGGGTTTATGGAAAAAGCCAAACAGGTTTGAAAGAGCATGAGTATATAATTTTTTTTATTTTTCATTGAATTAGGATTGAGTCAAATCATTAAAAAACAGTTATTATAAATTGCTGATAATATACTTGCTCAATAACTCATAGTTACAGATTACAGTTTTACATACATAAAAAAATATTATTTACTTTAGTTCTGTGATCTTGTTTTGCCATCTTTTTATGTATATTGACACGGCTAAATCCTGCTCATGAAATTTTGATTTTGATCCAGCCTCCGGGAGACATTGAAAACAAAAACTAAACAGACATCCATGAAGAAGATGCAAAATCCTGTATTTGTGTTTTTGTTTCTAAGTAACCAGAACTGGAGATAAATAAGTTTGATCAGTGTCCCTTCACTGATGATGCTCTTGAGTATTTCTGTACGATAACAACATCATGCATAACAGAATGAATTAATGATGAACCCTGAGTGATGCGTCATGAGGGGATACTCATCACACAGCACAGTGTGGAGTACGTGCAGGTCCTTCAGTTAGAAATATATTATAATATATACATGTCAAAACAGATGACTGTCATGTGGGAGATGGCACAGGCTGCTGAGATTTGGACGTCATTTTCAGTGCTTTACATTTTCACTGCCCCCACTCCTGACGGATCATAAATGGCCGTGATGGAGAGTCGTCTGTCCATTTAAAAACGTCATTAACTCCTACACATGCTGTTCACAGCACTGTAAACAGTTTTTAACATCTTTAGTGGCTAAAGAAAGCAAAGTGAAAGTATGTAGTAAAGACACCAAAAGTGGTTCAGCTTTTTTTCTGAAGTAACAAGAATACACATTATTGTTTAAATAACAGTAAAACAATTTTAACTTTTTTTAAAAGCTTTGAAAAGTTTTGAAGTTTGAAATTTAGTCAATATACTGTTTACATTTTGCTTAAATGTTAGTAAAATTATAAGGAAATCCGAATAACTAAAATATTTCTGTTTAATTTCACCAAAAATGTATATCGCAAAATATGTTTGTTTAATAATAAAAAAATACTGAAAGTCATTTATCATAATATTTCTACTGAAAAAGATTTAAAAAGATAGAAGATTTGATTAAGTTATGTAACTGTTTATTTTTTGTGATATTTACCAAGCCACATATAAAAAAAATAAAAATCTTTCCCCCCTGTCTTTATATCCGATGCTTTCCTGTCCCAGTAAGAAAGACAAGAAATCCTTTCTTTTGTAATGTCAAACCTGTTTGATTTTTTTCTGCAAAATAAAAAGATATTTAAAAAAGTTGGAAACCAAAAACGTGGACCATATTAATATTTACTATATGTGCAAAAACAATGTTAAGTCAGTGGGGGCCAATGTTTTGTTATTACTTACAGTCTTCAAAATATCTCCTTTTGTTTTCTGCAAAGGAATAAAGCCATAAGGTGTGTTTTTTATTGAAAGAAAATTATATAAATTGGTATAAAATATGTGATGACCAAACATCAAAAAGATATCATGATGATTAAGACACTCCAAAAGTTCCTATAAAACTTTACTAGTTTATTGCACCAATGGTATAAAAGAACAGGTTTAAGAATGTAAAGTCATGATCTAACCTTTGGTTTGTTTCATAGTTGGCAGATAGACGTAGTTTCACCTTTGGCTCTTGCGTGTGCAAGAGGCTTGTCTGTAGAGTCCCTGTAGAGGCTTGTGTCTTGGATGTTCTTGTTTGCTTAGTAATGTAGTAAGTCAGTTGTGCCCCATCAGCTGCATGTACAAGTGGCTACAGGTATCGCATGTTATTCCAGAAACATTTCTTTATTACTTCATATGGTGCAGTTATTTTCCACACCGATGGATTCAGATAGAGCCAAAAATTGCTTTTACTGTCTGTTGTATATGTTTTCCTGACACGGTTTGCTCTGCACCTGCATTAAAACAGTTTGGGTTTCTTTGACCCTTTGAATGTGATTTTGTAATTGTTTCAAATGTGTTAATCCACAAAAAACACATACCTTTGGATTCATTTGAGATGGACTTTTGCACATGTGCAAGAAGATACAGTGATTCTGAAGAAAATGGAAAATGGGCCTTTCCACATCATTACCATGTGGGCTGATCCATGGCAACTGCAAACTGTTTGACTTTGAATGAAGAGTTTCATGGTGGTCTATCAACATAATTGTATTTAGATAAATGTTAAATGGTCATGTAATTGAATGCTAAATGAATGTGATGTAATTTTTATATCGAAAGCTAACAGTTTGTTTACATTTACATTTACATTTAGTCATTTAGCAGACGCTTTTATCCAAAGCGACTTACAATATTCGAGGAGACAATGAAGCGGTAAATAGCCGATACAACAATAGGTCAACAAGTGCTACAACAATGCTACCGAGTTACACAGAGAGCGAAGTTACAAAAAGTATATATATACATTTTTTTTTTTTTTTTTGATTGAGTGAGTGAGTAGGTTAGAAAAGTAGTGAGTTAGTGAGTTAGATGTAGCCGGAAAAGATGAGTTTTTAGGTGTTTTTTGAAGATAGAGACCGAGTCTGACAAGCGTGAAGCCAGAGGCAGATCGTTCCACCATCGAGGAACTGAAGCAGAGAATGTACGAGAGAGAGATTTCTTACCCTTTTGAGCTGGTAACACAAGTCTCAGCTCATTTGCAGAGCGCAGAGATCTTGAGGGTCTATACCTTTGCATTAGTGAGTTAAGGTAAGTGGGTGCTGAACCGGTGGTGGTCTTGTAGGCAATGAGAAGACATTTAAATTCAATGCGAGCTGCTACCGGAAGCCAATGTAGTTTTATGAAGAGAGGTTGTTTAGTTGAACTGTGAAGTTGAATCCGCTCTAGTAATGCTTATTGTCTTTAGCAAGCATTTTCAAACATTTGCATTTATTTGCCTAAAGTATTTATAGAAATAACATTTACAATTTATTCTACATTGTGTTTTGTTCCACTGGATTCATAAGAGACAGTGTGTGCTTTCAACTTAAGTCGCTCACGGCTCACAACATTCTCACATAGGGCTCTTCTGCCAAACTGTCTTCCTTTATAAGAACCTAGAATAAAGAGATGTTAATTTATGTTGGATGTTTCAATAATACACACCTTTAATCCTCTTAGACAGGTCTGGACTAGATTATAGTCTCCTTGTGTTATTCTTTAATTATATAACCGATCATATCTATCTCTTTGAAGGCCTGCCAAACAAGGGCGTTAATCCAGGAACCTTTCTGTTTATACCACGGTCATACAGAGGGGTTGAAATGTTTTCGATTTCACTCAGTCTTCAGGGGAATATTCTGATGCATTTCAAATGTAATTTGGAAATTCTATAAATCCAAATAGCAAAATGTTTCAAAAATGAATTCTCTGAGCGTCTTATAGAAGTACATTATGCTGTTAATATGATTCAATGGTTTGATCTGTCAACAAAGCCAAAATGCCTGACGGGTATTTTACAACAACCTTTGGTTGTATAACAGATAGGCAGATGAGATATGTAAAGAAAATGTGGCAGTCCACCAGTTATGAGGTCATGTGTATGATATACTGTAAAGATGTTATCTTGTGTCCAGTAGGCCTGGGTTAAAAATTACCACCTCATGAATAAAGATAGTGAGTCATGCAATATGACGTCTTGTGACTTGCATCCTGGAATCCTAGTTACTTTGTTTTCTTTGTAATTCAGAAAGTCAAATTTATTGTGCACAAAACATGTTAACACTGTATTTAGATATAAACAGTAACACTGGCCACTATGTATTTTTTTATTATTTAATAAATGCTCACAATAGATGCGTTGTTCAAATATTTGACTTCATATCTGGGAACTTAACTGTCTCTCTGTTGAATGACAGGGCAGGTCAGTAGTCAAAATAAAATGAAAAACTATATGCTGCTGTAACAAACTGGAACTTTAATACAGTATTCAATAGAATAATATAAGTAAATACAATTTAAAAATTTGTATGTGACATTATCATACACATGTAATGTTATAATTGTACAGTAGAAAGTGTGAGTAGAATATAATGTAATATCATTTAATAGAATAGAATGGTATAGAATAGTATAGAATAGAATAGTATAGAATAGTAGAACAGAACAGAATAGAATAGAATCTAATGTGCAGTTACTGTATATTTACCAACCAAAAACCATGGGTACAGGCTTTATTATGATAGCTTCTCTCAAGAAAAATTAAATATTATTTCATGAATTAAATAATATACATATTTTAATATTTAATATTTATACATTTAAAATGTTAATTAAAATAAATATCAATTAAATGAATTATAAATGGAAAACCTTATAGATATAAAGGTTTAAATGACCGTTGGCCAACTTTAGTGTTCTAATAAAGCCAGATTACTTAAAGTTGATTTGACTGTTTTTAAATATAGAACTTTTACATCTGTGAATTGTCATCTGTTAACTTTGCCTCAAAACAGGGATAGGGCATCAGACATCTTTCAGTTTTCTAAATGTTTCTGAAAGTATGACTCTCAGTTTTTCATAAAGTTTGCCCATACTGAAACCCGAGGGTTAGTTAGTTGCAGAGCTTTGTGGATGATAAATTTGCCCGCAAGATTTATGTTTTATGGAAAGTTGGCCGTGAGAGGCACATATTTCCTTCTGGAGCAGCTCACCTTGACTTGTCTTCCTGAGGCCGTTAGCAAATATGTTTTGGTCTGATGTTGAGTTGTGCAAGTTGTTTAAAGTGCTCTGAAATGATAACACCGTCATGTGAGTCATTACCCAAGATTAATGTGAAGTGCAAGAACAAACTCATATACAACTAACTTAAATGTTAATCAGGTTTCACTTGTTTGTTCGTCTGGGTGTTCACTTTGAGACCGTTTGCACGACTTGAAACTTTCTCTGCTTTTGGCCACTTGTTTACACAACAATGGGTTTTGACAACGCAAACATTTGAAAATGGAACTTACTGAAAACCATGATGTCACGTGATTAATAATGTGTTCTGCCATGTGAGAACACCCAAAGCAATATGCAGGCCTGTGTGCTTTGCTAGCAAAAATGTACTGCACTAGTAAGACCAAAAGAGATTACCAAGAGATATTTATATTTGTCAAATGACCGGCCGAAAGGACATTTTGACCAAGTGAAAAATCGGAACTTTAGCGGAAATACACAAAGGGTAAACCAATCCGGAGCTTGTTCCAGCAGTGACGTGATTCAAGCAAAGGCAGATATCCAAAACCACACTGGCGGACAATATCATTGCCGCTGTATTGTGACACCCTTAGCTGTACGATATAGCTTCATACTTTTAATGGAACGGAAATAAAATGATCTTGCTTAGAAGAAAGTAAGTGAGGAGGTCTTGTAAGTCGTAATTTGATCTTAGTTTGATCTGACGCTATATATATTAACAACTACCCTCCCTCCTCCATAATCCAGGTACAATAGTCCAGGTGAACTTGAAGCATGAGTAAAGCAAATCAGATTCGCGACTGAATTGAGGAAACTCAAAATGTTCAACTGTGCGTGAATAGCACGATTTAAGCACATAATTCACTCTTGGTGTGAACAATTGCATCCCAAACCAGCTTTTTTATGTACATTACCATTGTAAAAGTGAGAGTATGAGTTTTTGGCCTTTTGCAACAAGAAAACGCAAATTTTATTAATGTACAATCCTTCTAAACCACACATGGTATGTGATCTACATGAACAATGTTCTGGTCTCCAAAGGGAGAGTTGTCTGTTCTATTTAAGGCTTATGTAGCAGTCTAGCGATGTTCTCTTAAATATCTGTGAATGTAATGGTACCTCTTTTTAAGCTACTCTAAACAAGAGAATATAGTGTCATGAATCATTTCCCTCAAATGAGAGGGAGTTCCCCTTTGAAAACACTCACTTGGGCCTCCTTGTGTTTACATGCACCGGGAGGAACCTCTTCCTCTAGTCTACCATTGTTCCAGAGAAAGGTGTTAGCTAACCCAACATACATTCTGTCTTTTAACTTTGACAAAGCGATGAAGACATGAATGTCATGGTATGGTGTTGTGTCTGGGATAGTAACAATGCGACTAACACTATGGACAAGGATTTAGTTCTAAAACTTCTGAAGTTCTACCAGTTGAGCTGCAGACTTCTAGAAATATCTTCAAGGCCAAAATGGTTTTCATTGCACTTGAAAGTTTCCAGGTGTTCGCATTTAAAAAGCACGCCTTTCGAGATGAAAAAAGTAGGATTAAAAGTAAATTGAGATTTTGCAGGTTAATGCGATGACGTAAATACCTTTATACCAACTGTAAACCATTGTAGGTCTCGGTAATTGAATCTCCATGGCTATTGTTAAATCTGGAAGGTTAAGTAACGTCAAAGTTCCTACTGCACTGTAAACTTGAGCTCAAAACCTGGATATTAATGACAACAACACATCATTGGGCCAATTACAGCATCATATTTTGATCTACTTAATTTTTTTGATAGGCCGGTGCCCACTTGTGATCTGATCTATTTGATCATCCATTTAATTTATTATTGCATTTTAAAAACTTCAACAGACTAAACCCAGAAGAACTGTGTTCATTTTTTCAAGACGCATCAAAAAACCTACATCCAAAGATACAGTACTGTGAAAGGTCTCTTCACGCTACAGCATACTAAAATTCTCTGAATTACACATAATGGCAAAATGAATGTTTAGAAATGTACACTTTTTGTAAACTAAAAAAAGTTTTTGATTACAGCCTACTGCAAATTATGTTAAGACTGAGTCAAACCACTGAACCGAATTTAATGAGAATACAGAAGGGGAGTGGAAGATCAGCTAAAAAATAAACTTTTATAAAAAAAATAAGACAAAAAATAACATTATAAAGGATTTTATCTGATGTGCATCATTGATTTAATACAGTGTACAACTGCATAACAATGTAATAATAAAATAGTTAGCATATGTGGTCAGGAAATGTCTGGCAGCTGATCATTTGGTGTGGGTGTTCATATCGGTGGGCTGAAGCATTATGGTTATAGGACGATTATGTGTCGACCTAAAAAACCTGTTGCGCTTTTGATTTGATAGCAGTATTTAATACAGCACACATTAAGAGTGCAGGTTGTGCATTTAAAATGCACAGCTGTTTTCACTTTTCTAAGTGAAACCAGCTCAGAGAGAGATAAAATGACTTGATTTAAAGATAAGTGAAGGGGCTAAAAATATCAATGCGAGATGATGTTATCTGGAAAAGTGTGTTTAGAGAGCATGTGCTTAGGTTTAAGAATGAAGACAAACACACTTTAACTGGACTGATATTCAATATTATGGAATGATACATTTAAACTGCAAATATTGGCACGTTAGAACACATTCCATTTTAAAGCACTGTGTGTTATGTGAAATCTGGTTTAAGAATAAGCAATTTGTTGTGCATGGCTCTTTAAAGTTTCCTCTCATTTGTTTATCAGGAGGTAAAAGCCCAAGTGTGTTTGCAATTCCAGAAAGAATCTATAACTAGGGGGTGAAAGAGATATACAGGATATGAAGGATGCAGCCTTGAATGAACTGAAAGTAGAGGAAATTGTTTATGTAACATAGCCATTATAAAATTAAAATGTCAACTGTTGTTACAGTAAAGAGGATTTCACAGTATCAACAGTAATGGATTATTGAAAACCTAATCTGGATGATTGAAGGCCAAAGACTGTGATTGACAAAAGTAGATTATTTTAGCACAGACGCCTTTATATAAGTTAAATACAAACCAAAATTTAACTGTTGCTTTTTGTGTAATATGTTGCATATTGCTGTGGACTGAAGTTCAATTTCTAATGCAATCATTGATCTCTGTAATAGTTTCCAGATTAAACACCATGTTTATCTCATCTCTTCCTCTCCTCCAGCCGGATAACATCCTCTTCCCCCCGTTCATGCCTTTGCGCAAGTCCAGTAACCCGGAGGTCTCCCACTGCGCCAGTTTAGCGCAGAAATTTAAACGACAACTCAGCGAGGATGGCAAACAACTCCGCCGTGGGAGCCTAGGGGGTGCTCTTACAGGTAACAACTTGCAAAAAACCTAGCATTGACCTTCAAGGGTGCTTTCACATCTGTTTTAGGCAAAAGTGGCAAAAAATGTCATTTTTCTGCCGTTTAAGGGCCTTTTCACACCACACGGTTTGCTCTAGTGCCAACATCCACATTTCTCATTGGCCAGATGTCTCATTGATTACCAGAGTAGGAAAATATGTTTTTCAGTTCTGTTGAACAAAAAAGTAGATATTTTAAAGAACGTATGACAACAGAAAACTCTGGGGTAATTTTGACCAACATTTTTATTTTTCCCACTAAAGTAGTCAGTGGTGTCCAAGAACTGCTTTCTTAATAGCATTCATCCAAATATCGTTCTCTGTGTTCATGGGAACAAATAAATGTATGCAGATTTATAACAACTCAAGGATGACTTAGGCTGTTTTTCATTGAATGTATGAACTGCACTGTATCGAACATGTTGTGTCAGGTGTATAGGGCACATTGCTAAAATATGCTGAGGGTGTTAAGTTGGCATTTCCTGGAGGTCCGTGGACGATGACTTTGGAAGCAGGAGTCACCATTTTCCTCCTATGTATCCTGTTTTTTTTTTTTTTATTGACCTGGCTTTGTGGCCATGTGCATCAACAGATACTTAAACACGCCATATGACGTTATATGAGCATACCTGATTCTGTTTTGTCAGGTCTGTTTTTTCCCCCAAACCTTTATTTCCATGCTTTGTTTTCACAGTTGCATCCTAATAATGGTTACTAACAACTTACTCTGTGCATTTCAAGTCCAATCTTTAAACTTATCTGCTCATTTAGCTTGATATTCACAGACGGATACCAGGAAAGCTGTATAACGTAAGAAACCTTATCGCAGTACTATTTACGTTGAGTAAAATCCACATAAGAATTCTGTTGATAACACAACGAGAAGTTCCCCCACCTCAAAAGGAATGATGCTTATACGATTTCTTTTGCTTTACAAGAACATAACGTTTCTGTCGAATGATCAGTGTTGTCATGACATGCTTGTTGCCAAAGAGAATATGACCGTATTTAGCCAGAGAGGGCAAATTGCTGGTGATTCATATGTAAATGACGTCACGTCAAACACGAGGAAACACTCAAGCTGAGAAAAACACTCCAGACATAACAAGTGGAGTGAAACAAATGATAGAAAAAAAATTTTTATCCTCTAAAGAGGTTCTTTTAATTTATTTCACTGTTTTTTATGTGAGTGGTAATCATCTTTTTTCTATGTCCCGGCAAATGTAAATGAAATTGAAATTGGAACATTATGATGAGGTTTTGTTATGGGCACACAACCCCTGCTGCTCGTTTTATGCTGAATCTTTTCAGCTTTTCACGCTTTGTTTGATAAACATAAATGATGTAGCAAAACCAATATCACAGTGAAATGATTATTATAAGAAATGTAGGAAAGAAAATAATGTATGTCAAATCATTTATTGAACGCCTTTGTTGTGTAGAATAGAATGGATGGATATAAAGAGATAGGGAAGGTTTGAAACCTTCTGACTGTTGCACTGCACTTAATAAACCATAAATATCAACCCCAAATTAGAAATCAACAATGTGTAAATTACATATCTGTTTAAATGTGTTCTGATGTATATTATGTGAGTCTAACTGATTAAATTCAATATGACATGACTTGAAAGTATATTGGGTGAGCTTCACAGATGAGTCTTCGGAGTTGTTCAGGATCAGTTGATGGATGAAAAAGGAGCAGTCTGTGTATGTATGTTGTTAAAAATGAGGAGTTTAATCTAAATAATAGAATTCAAGAAGATGCAGGGCATTTTACAATTTACTCACCCTCATGTCATTCTATATTTTATAACTAGTTTTTTTTTTTGCTGAAATAGGGTTATGTGAAATCATAAAGTTTGTGAGAGATGTTTTCTAACTGGTAATTCATGCATTCAGAATAGAGTAGCGAACCCAAA
Source organism: Triplophysa yarkandensis (assembly GCA_033220385.1). Classification (NCBI taxonomy): domain Eukaryota; kingdom Metazoa; phylum Chordata; class Actinopteri; order Cypriniformes; family Nemacheilidae; genus Triplophysa; species Triplophysa yarkandensis. The sequence goes on along the minus strand of CM065657.1, from coordinate 2,336,597 downwards.
CCCATTTTTGATATTATTTCTAAGCACCTTCATTTTTTTTCAGGAAAGTACCTTCTGCCATACGTGTCGGCACAGCAGGCATGGTCAGCCACAAGCTCGGAGACCACCAACCTGGTGCGCATGCGCTCACAGACCCTGGGGAAATCTGCACCCTCCCTTACGGCCAGCCTGGTCAGTACACTACATTACCTCATTTTCCACAGCAGCATCTTTAAGACATCTGCTCACAGCATATGGGAACATTGGGCAGATTCTGAGTTTAAACACTAGAGGACACTCTGGTATTAAAGTCACAGGCTTGTTTCGTCCTTGTTTGATGAACTCCATTGTGCAAAACAAGGAACTCTTGCAGGATGCTTTCCTTTAATACTCTTGAAGAACACAAATCTGAGAAATGACCATTTGGGTTTATATTGAATGTATTGTGATTTGATTTGTAAACAAAAACAAAATATTGAAGACTACTATAGTAAATAAATATACGGTATATATAACTGATGAAGTGAAGCAGTCAAAAAACAAAGATCTTCAGTTTTATAATGTTTTTCACACCCAAAGGTGTATGACATTTTTCTATGGACCACAAAACAAGACACTTGGAACACGTTATATACAAGATATATCCCTGTTTACTTTTAAAATAAGAATTAGTAACCTGCTCTTTTTGGTTATTTTTTAAGTCAACTAGTTATTTCAAGGTATAATTACCTCCCATTAAGACCACACCAACACAACCATCGCAGATTAACATAAATGCAAACCTTTCTTTAAAATCAATGCGGCAGTTTTCTGCTTGTGTAAATTTAAATCATATAGACAAAAATGTTTTAACACATCTAACACAATTCACATTTTTATTTGTTAAAATCCGACTGAGGCTTGCCTAAAAAAATCCAAAAATCATTTTGTAGCCATTCTGTAGTTTTAAATTCACACTCAGATGGACTTTTGTGCTTTCGGTCCCTGTATCGTTACATTACCCACAATCTCCTAATCTCAAGGACATTGAACATATACTGTCATTCTCCTGTAAAATATCTCAACTTTCTTTGGAATAAATAGCGAATGCAGTGCACAGTGACCCTGAGGCAGCATAACCCAAACCGTGAAGTCCCATGTTTCACAGTTGTCATGAGCTTTCGGTGTTGTTATGTCCTACCCCGTCTTCTCCACTGAAATGTGCACATTTGAAAGGTCATGGGATGATTTTCACTGTTGCGTTGCAAAACATCCATTTGGCAAATTTAATATATGCAAAAATGTTTCTTAATAAGGACTATATTTCATGGTGTCTTTCCATTTAACAGCATACACAGCAAAAGGATTTTTTTCAGTGCTGCACTGATCGTGAATTCATATATTCATATATGTGAATGTTTTCAGACTTGAGTTTTACAGGCTTCTTTTGATATTTCCACTCTGGTTTCCCACATTCAAAAGTTGTTGCTATTGAGATTCACACTAAAGAAGAGCGGATTTGTGTGGAACTATGCTGTACCCTTTTTAAAGGGCAGGATGTATGTGTAACCCATAATCTTCTTAAGTGAAACATGTGACTTTAATTAGCTTTTAGAGAGGTGGTTGACAGAGGTTGAGTTACTTTTCCCCACCTGTACTGTAATTCTGTGCCTTTAAAATGAACTATAAATCTGTTATTAATTTAAATAAGAAAATTCATTTAGTTATCTATTAACTTTACAAATAGTTCTCTCGGAACTGTAGTCGCAGGTTATATCTTCAGAAAAATAAACTATAAAATTATGACTTAATAGCCATTAAACTATATAAACTTGGCTAACAGGCAATTGGCCAGACAGTTGCGTGATTACAGTTAGGGCTACACAATGAATCGTAAAACTAATCAGGATTAGAACAATTACATAATTGCAAAATTGTGATCATTTTCTGTATTTCGGCAGTATGTTTAGGCACTAAATACACAGGAAGTCAAGTTGACGTGTGCTTAAGATATTCCTGTAATTGTTTGATATTAATTTATATTATTTAGTTTAAGATGTTTATATGCAGTTGCTTCACAAAAAAAAGAATAAAACATCTTTTAAATCGCCAATAATATTTGCAATTACAATATAATGGAGAATTATCGACAATAATAATCGCAATTACAATATTAAGGTGAATAATCAACAATTAAGAATAACGATCCAAGTGCTGTACATGGATTGTTCATGCAACCAAACTTTCTCTACACATAAACTTTCGAAAATATATCAAATAATTTCTTTCAATTTTATTCTTTAAGGTATGTCATCTATATATATATTTTTTATCATTTTAATGCCCAGCCCTAATGTTAACTTGTCCCATCAAATCCAACCCAACATTCTTAAATAGATGGTGTGAAAAGTTAAAAAACCTTTCAAAGATGTCATTTAATAAATAATTATTTTCATTACTGCTATTGGGTTGTTTTTTTAATCAGGGAAGTTTGTTTTAGGAAAACGGTCCAAGGAATCAGTTCCACCTTTCCATCCTACTTCTCGTCCTAGCGTTTGTAAGGCCCAGCGGTGAGTGTCTGATTGAATTTAATGATCACATAGAGCAAGGTCAATACCCCGCAACCAGAATGTCATTTACTTTGGGCCTGTATCCGATCTGTTTATCTCTGGGGGTTTGTTTGTCTCTGCTTCTTTCTTGCCCAAGACCACCTTAGCTGATTTTAAATGACCAGTTAAAAGCCACATTTGTGCTTACCATCATATTAAATGTTAGTTTAAGCTATTCTTCCATTATGTTTTGGACAGGCTATGCTAGTCTCAGATTAGAGGTATCCATCTAACCCCATGGATATCTGTCGTTTCCCGTTTGGAATCCGTCTCAGACTCCACGTGCGGTGTTTAACTTTATCAGCCGTTTACATGACCCTGCTTTTAAATCAGCCTTACTGAAAATCAATGACGGCTGGGTCTTCCTGCTTTGCCGAGACTTCCATTGAATTGCTAATGCTTTTTCGCCCCTGCCGTATCTTTTTGGATGTTCCCATTCCCCGAAAATACAAAGGGTAGGACGATGTCTTGGGAATGTTAACGCTGTTTAGTGAAAATGAGTGCCTGTGGAGTTCTTATGTGACCTTGGAAAGATATTCCTCACACACAGAGTGAGCTTATCTAGTTTCTCTTTGTATACCTCATGTGGAGGCAATATGGGTTTCTGCTTTAGTCTGTTTGGATATTCAGTAACATCGTAAACAGTATGTGTTGTCAAAGTCGCTTGGGATAAAAGACAAATGGGATTTTGTTGTCCTTTCTCATTTCTCTATGGAGCTCATGGTGTTTTGTGTTAGTGTACAAGGCTTCTACATTTATTGAATCCTGGACATGGGAACTGTGTTTTCCAGGTGAATATAAAAGAATAATGGAATTGGTTTGACAAAATATATATGTCTAGGTATCAGTTGTGAATATATCTCTTGTTTTTCCTTCCAGTTCAATTCAAGTGCATTGAAGGTTATTGAAGGTTTACCATAAATGAAAATTGCGTATGACTTTCCACTGCTGCGCTCAACATACAACATGTTAAAGGAAGCTTTCAACCGCACAAGGACGGCGCCCATTCATTTGCATTGGTATTGTGTCCATACAATAAATTTGACTGGAACCGCCATTGTTCGTTCCCAACTTTTCAACTGTCTTCTTTTGTGTTCAACAGAAGAAAATCATACAGTTTTGTAAGGAAAAGAAATGATTACAACGTTTTAGTTTTGGGGAAACTATCACTTTGAGTATTTCTGTCATACACCGTAAAATAAAATCATCTTTTTCAACTGCCTTAAATTTGTAGAATAAAGTAATTAACTGTATAGTTTATTCATGTAAATTATATAGAACTGCCTTTAAAAATGTGGTATTTCTGTTGTTCTTTCAAAAGAACATTTAACTGAAAAATTTTTACTATTAAAAATATTATAAACTTGCTATATGAAGTTACATTTTTTACAGTGACAGAATAACTTTACTATGCTATTTCAAACAAATTAAAATATTTTGGGTGTTTTAAGTAATCCCCATTTTACCCAAATCCAGATGTTTGGAATTATGTTGGATTCTTGTTAATCAAACTTTTGAATGAACACAAAATTAAACTCTGACAATAATGAAAACGTTTGCTCTAAAAATGTTTAACATTGTATGCTTTTGAGTTCTCTTTTCTTCACACATTAAACAGGAATTGTGACTATTCTAACAGACTCTAATATAATTTATAATAATTCCTATACAGCCCATGATCAAACTGTACAGGTGCTTCTTCATTTCTCCAGTAGCTTCGCTAGGAGGTTTTAAGTTCCATAAATCAAATCTACAAAGCATACCTAATGTGCTGTCATATCTCAACTGAGGAATTATGCAATTTATTAGAAAGATTTTGAATGGACTGTTTGCTGTATTGACAGGTTCGCTTGGGGGGATTGCTGTTTTTATTACTATTCGGCAGTGGTCTCACGGGGTAGAATACAAATGAAGACTACAAAGGGTTTATTTATTCACAATGACATCACAGGACTCACAGTGAGTCACTGGAGCTCTCTCCCTAGAGGAGATTTTCATCAGCTTTCATAAGTCATATTTGAACTAAAGAGATTTATTCATAAAAATAGATCAATTTGAAGTTAAAACATTCTAGAAAACACTTCTTTCTTCAGATTTTTTTTTTAAACTGCAAGATATTACATGTCAATGTAGAATTATAACTTAATACGTCTATCTGGTACTGAAGATGTTTGTGTTGTACGTGGAAATGTACTGCAGGGAGAGAGACCGATGGTTCTAGCTTTATGATTTTCCAGTAGCAAGGTTTGTATTGATAAGATTAACTCACATTTACAAGAAAAAAATGTATTAATATGAGGAAAAACTGCTTCACACAGTTCCCTATTGACTTGCATCTGGTGTTAGTCTATACAATAGAAGTCCATGGGGACCAACAGTTTTCATCACCATCTTAAAAACACCTTATTGTTAGCAGTAGAAAGTCATACAGGTTTGATATGACATGATGAGAAGGAAATGATGATATAATTCTTGTTTTCAGTGTAAGTACCTCTTTTGAATGTGTCAGCAAATGGACATTTAAATGATGCTGTATGTGTAGAGGTTAATGAAATGTTGATTTTGATGATGTTGCAAGACTTCAGGTTTTTGATGGCACTGTTCTAATCTATCCTGTTTTTTTCTGGCTTAAACCCAATAGGCACTGGTTTGTGACTTCCTAATGGTCAGCATTTAACCATCTGTCCCAGTTTAGAGCCTTTTCTATCATGTTTTTGTTTCTTTGTGGTTTATAGTTGTGCCAAATCTTCAAACTTTAGCTTCTTATTCTTTTCCTCGAGAGTTTGTCCTGCCCCATGCCCTTCACTAAGCATTACAGTCTGTCATGGTGTTTCCGCGGAGCAATTGACTTTTCATGCTGATTTTGGGCCGTTGGAGCCAAACAGATCTTAACCAGTTCCATTATGAGAGAGCTCAAGATTTTGATCCTAGATCAGTGTAAAATGCAGTCATCTTTTGTTATGGTGCCTTGTCGGTTGTGAGCATGATGAACGTTGACAGAAAATCAATACAGCTCCTCCTGGCCAGATATGGAGATAAAACGTCATAATCCTGATGTCGAGGCTTTGTGGCCGCGAGTCCCTCTTCATTATTGGGGCCAGAGATGTCCTTCACTGATAACATTGTCTTTTGTTTTTGACCACATAGAGTAAATCAACCAGAACTGCAAGAAACAAAGCGTACTTTCAGTGAAAAATAGTCTGGTTTTTTTTTTGACACATTGTGAACGTAGCCTACTCAATAAATTAAAGTTGCTATTCATTACTGTAGATATTGGAGTTTAAATAAAAAAACAAAAATTAGATTTTAAAGGGCAGCTATCAAGTTAAGGGGGTCAGTCACATTTTGCAACAAAAATCACAAGCCGTAGAGGTTTATCCATTTCACCAAAGCCCCCGGCAGCCAGGTTATTCCTGTCATCTCTTGTTGTTTAGTAACCATAGGATGAACTTGATTGTAATAAGAGATTCTCTACTGAATACGATGATTGCTTCTTGTCACTTGAATTGCGATGCGCAGCCATTCTGAAGGTTAAAATATTTTCTTCTTAATGAAATTGCGTGTGGCTTTGGAATTGTGCGTTGGGTAGCATTGTTTTTGTGCTGTGCTGAATAGGATGGTTATTTTTGTCACATGATCTGGGGTTCGATTTCTTTGATGTGAAGATAGTTTCATTACGATAAAATTGCGTGTTAAACTGCATACGCGTTAAAACCGCATTGCAACCGCATTTGATCAACTATGTTTTTTACTATTTACTCCCTTTGTTCCATCTGTTATCTATACGGATGTCAACATATGCCATTTTTAATGTTACACGTTTCGTGAATGCTCTAACATCTCTTCGGCAAGACGATTTCAATGTCTCTGTCCTTTCCTGTCGGGTTTACACAGCTACATATATTTGTTCTCCTTGACCTTCACAATCATCTCAGGAGGGATATGAAAGTTCCATTTAGTAAACCCCAATCGAATTACAGGCCTACTGCATGTCAGTGTGTACACAGGGAGACAGGAGTTAAATGGGACCTGTCCGTCTGATAAAGTGGGAGCAGTTGGGATGTTGAACTCTTGACTCACTTGCCTGCTCTATTTTGAAATAGTTTTCTGCTGAAATATCATTGCATTAACCATCAGGTGAAAAATGACATTGTTTGTCATATTTTCCAACCATCAAACTGCCAAAAGTCGCCTATATATATTTGGGACATATATTTGGATGTGACAACCGTGTTACTATTTTGGCACAATCAAATATAATATGATGTGTAAGGTCGTGATTCTTTTAGATGAGATCACTGTGTGTTTGAGCTCTATGGCTACCATCAGTTTTGTCTGTGGTGTTTGATGTAGCGGTTAAAGCATCCCGTATCTGGTGATATGGACCGTAGGTCTTATGGTTTAAGGTTGTGTGTGCATGTGTTTGGTCTCTGCAGGCCCCTTGGCTTAGATCCTTATGTCCCTTTAGAGACTCTGATGGTCTAGAACTGAGCTCGACCTCACAGGTCACTCAATCAGCCTTCACCACAGGCCTTCAGCTCTCACCTCTGAAGACTGTTTCCAGTTTTCCTCTAGCCCTCCCCTTTCCTCTTATTTTGCCCTCTCTCATGTCTATCCTACATAAGGAAGCCTCTCAAGTCACCCACCCAAAGAGAAGAAAGAAAATCCCTGAGTCTTTCCCTACTTGCAGTGATGATTGGCCGAAGCCCTATTTCTCACCTGCGGACACCTCAGCAGGACTCTGAACTGACCATCTTTCTCATGTCCATCTGCATCATATTTACCTGGCCTCAACCATTTGCCCAACAGATTTGTTTGTTTGAACTGGATACCTTCGCATGACCTCATTCCCAAAGTAATAGTGCAGTTCTCGGGTCAATATTTTTGTTAGGCCTTAAACTCTATGATTCTTATTTTACCACCTTTTAATTTTACATAAAATTTCTAAAACCAACAATTTAACTGCTAGATTGTTTTAACTCATGGTTGGATGAAACATGTACATTTACCAATTTATATTGGTTGTGTTCTTATTCAACCCTACCCAGGGTTTTATTCTTGTTACAGATGTATCTCGGTGCAGCCTGTTTTCAGTTTAGACAACATTTATCTTGGTATGTATCCTTAGACCTAACCCTAGTTCCTGCTTGGTTTACCGCAATGTTCCATCAAGGATCTTAATCCAGGAAAACCTCCTTGTTGGGCAAATCAGGTTAAGCGGATGGCATGCAGAGGCGCACGCATATGTATTCTTCATTGAAGTTGTTTCCTGCAAGTCTGTAGGAATAGGGCTGTGGCATGAGCTTTTGCTTTTTGTTGCTTCCAGACAATTCAATTTAAATGTAAAAGCTTTGTTGTTGCAAACAGTTTCCTTGAATACAATTCGTACGGAGGAAGTTAAGGGTTTGAAGTTATACCTCACCACAGGGAGCCTTCCTGGGAAAGAAAGGGAAATTACTGGTACTTGCACTTGTCCGGTCTTCATTGCTTTACCACTAAAAAGAAATTGTAATTGTTCCCCTTTGCCACTTTTCACTGTACTTGCTGAATTGGGACTAATTCCTCAAGGATAATCTTTTTCAATTGTTCCTCTGCGGAGATGAGACGCTCTTAATCCAACCGCTGCGCCTCAGGTCTGAAGAAATTAAAGCAGCAATGTCAGATTGTGTTTCTTTTCATTCTCTCAACAAGAAACACTTGTTTCTATGCATACAAGCTGTGGAAGATAAGAGGATGGAACAACGAAAAGAGTATATTACATTTTTATACATTTGACCTTCTGGAATCTTTTGTATGTCTTCTGCAGGTAGCTGTCAATCTACTCGCTGCTATTCTGTATATGGGTTCGTTCAAGCCTGGCCAGCGAAACAAGGAGAATTGGGGGAACCCACTTAATATTCACAGGGCAGTCATGGTGAATTGAAAAGAATGAGCGAGAAACGCTTAGGGTTTGAGAGCGTGTTGGAACAGCAGAGTGTGTGTGGGAAGGTGAAAAACGAGAAAAACACAACAGGCTGTAAAATTAACCGTTGGGAATGGCCCGATAGCCCTTCCGAAAGTTATATCTCTACATTTTATTAAGAAGGCACTGCTCGATAACACTCACGGAAAGAAATCTAGGAAGTGGATGTTTTAAAATGCCACTACAGCTGCCCGTGAAATCACACGTATTGACTTGCGATATGTGGCTAGTTCTGGGAATAATTAGTTTTTGGGGGGCACCATTCTAGAAAAAAACATACTTGGTTTGAGGTTTGTCACGCTGGATTATGAAATACAGTATTTTGTTTGGTTTGTGTGTTATTTTGCCCTTATCAGGTTAGCGAAGCAGTATACAGGGGCAAGCCCTGAGCCACTGTGTCTGTAGTCCAGTTGATCAGCCATCTGACCCATGGTTCCTCAAGACTTGGGTTTATGAAATCAGGGTTTGTCAGTTGGTACACTGTATGTCTACAAAATATGTTTCCATTATCAAAAGTTGAATTGCAGAGAAAGAATTAGGATGGCACAAGTTATGTTTACAACTTAAAAAAGAAAATTTAAATCTAAAATATACAAAAATGTATGTCTTAAAAGGTAAACATGAAAATGTGCTATTAAACTTCTAAAATAGATACTTAGAATACCAGGTGGTAATTGAAGCTGACAAATAAGTGAATCTTGACCATCTGTGGTAAGTTTCAGGCAGGCAAACTGCCATATATTCTGGTCAAGATTCACCAACTTAAACAAGAAGCAAGTTAGTATGTTTAAACAATAATAAAATGAAAAGTTTAACCTTTTTATAGTTTCACAAATGCAAAACCGCAATGTCAAAACAATTCGCATTTACACAGCCATTATTGTTTAAGGCACTCAACTAAACATGTGACCGATTCATTATCTAAAGTTATCACTTGCGAAATTTACAGGATAAGTGCATGATTTTTAAGAACTTGCACTTTAAATTAGGAGCATCGGATATTTTGTGCCACTCTCATGTTAATACTTTTGTGTAGAAGCGAGTTGTTCATATTTTCTCTCCGCTCTCTCTGATTGGTGCCTGGGCAGGATTTTATGGGCAAATGGCCAATAAATAACTGGGGATGTAACTTAAAAAAAAATTCTAAACATGTTGCGTAACTGGAGGAGTGTATAGAGCACAGAAATACTATGTTATTCATCTAACAATTGGACAATGTTGAAGATGACAATTTGACATATTTATTATTAATTATTTAACGTTGTCAAAACGTATATTTTGAAATGCTTTAAAAAAAGAGTTTTCAGGCCCCCAGAACGCAATTCTGCAATTCTCGGGTAAACTTACAACCAAAGTTTCAATACGATACAATACGAATGCTCCATGAGCTTACTGCCTAAACAATTATTGACTACAAAATAATGTAAATCTACAATTAAATAAGTAAAAATGTTACTACAATAATAAGCAAACCATATAAGTGATATAATGGTTACTGCAGTGCATTGCTTAATAAAAATGCAGAATTTAAGTTCATTTTCAAAGAATTTTTTAATATTTTTTTTATATATTTTCTTTGAATTATATAAAACATGTTTTGTCTAACACAGATTCTGGTGCAGTAAACCCCATTCCTGATTCCCTTCAGCTTTGGTTCATCACAATAATGAATTGAGTGGCAAGGTGTTCCAGGAAGTGCTCCGGCACTTTCATCCTCTAATTGTGCATTCCCTTCATCCTATTTCAGCCCGAAAACAGACTCAATCCACCCTGACCGTGACCGCCGTCCTCCCAGCCTTCTGACCTTCACCAACTCTCCTTATCTGCGCCGCCAGTGAAAAACAAATGGACTCGATATTCCTCACTATCACATCACCGATGGTATTGACCCAAGGTGGCCGCACACACACAGGATGCCAGCTGCATTGTTTAGTTTTGGCAAAACAATGCATGGCAGGATTTCCTGTCTCTTTTCTCCCGTATGCGGTCACTCTGGGCGCCAAAGAACGTGCATGATTGGTGGGGAAAGAAGTGAGATTTTTACACTGAGCTGCCTGTCTGTACCTCCACCTCTTCACTCGCCCCTCCTGCGTCTCTCTCTCTCTCTCTAGCTCACTTCATTATCAAGTATGCATTCACAATCTCGTTCTTTTCACACACTCGCATCGCCTCTCCGCTTCAAACACACACAAGCTCGCACATTGTCCTGAAGTTTAAAGAGAGAAACTGTGACACGTCAGCTGACCAGCCCCTTCCAATCGGATAAGTTCTGATGTAAGTGTTTAGCAGGCGCTCGGATCGGATCGGATGGAGCGTGCCTGTAGGATCACCGGTGCGCTGGTGGAGGCAGTGCAGTGCAGTATGGATAAGTAGCAGCAAGAGACGTGCACACAGCGATAGAGTGTGTGCTCTGCCTCTCCAGCATGGATGAGTCCAGCATTCTGAGGAGACGTGGGCTACAGGTAGGGAATGAAGAGAACCGGCACGCGGGGTTGTTTGCATCATCAGGAGTTTGGTTGCTTTTGTGGGAACACTCGATGTGTGGGTTGAATATCAAAATTCAGTCTGTGTTTCTGCATGCACAAATACTTCATCTCTGAGTGCACCACTAGGACGTTTTGGGTGTCGCTGACCACCCTGTAAAGTGCAGAAATGGTAAACTGAGTCCATGTAAAACAACTTTACAAATCTAATTCAAAAACGGAAGTCGTTTTATTATAATAAAGGAAGAAGTGGTATTCATGCTAGACTGCCGATTGAATATTTTTCTGGCAGAATCCTTATTTATTTATTGGAGTAGGTTTTATTTTAACCTTTTAGATGGTGACTATTTAAGATTATAACATTGGATAGTTAGGTAACTTGGTTAATTGTGAATCACTTTTTTTTCTTACTGCATATTCCAAGTAATGAAAAGATCAGTCTTTGGAAATACTGAGTAAGTAAACATTAAAAGTTAAAATAGAGGTAAAAAGCAAAATTATCTTAAAACTAAATTTGTATAGTTTAGACTGGATTTCACAAGCAAGGTAAGATTTAGACAAGTAAAAATGTCTGATTACATTTCAATTTACTTGTTAAACTAATATCCTGGGACACTGAAAAACTTCACTTTCTATGTAACATATTTTCAATGCACTGTTTTATCAAAGATTATTTCTCATGTAATAAGTTTTTTAAAAATGGGGTGAAAAGTGAATTATTGTCACTATGATGCCTTAAAAAATTTTAAACATTTATATTTAGTAGTAATAATTCACTTATTTGAAAATGAAACGTATAACATTTTTGTAATATTAGTTTGCATTATCCATGTACATTGCTCTCTATTTCTAGACATTTTTATATGCATTTGAAATATTAAAAAGTTATTTTCTTATTGTAAAAGCTTTCCTGCATAGTGTTAACATATCTCTGGATTTTGTTTAAGTTTATTAAGCAAATATTTATGTTTAAGAAAAAAGCCTATGTTTGTTTTAGTGAGGATTTTATAGTGATAGACTCTGAAGAATAGAAAATATATTTTGAAGAATGCTGGTAACATCATTCCCCTTTGACTTTTATTGTATGGACACAAAACCAGACATTTCTCGAAACGTTTAAACACTTTTTAAACTACATAAAGATGAATGAGTGGACTATCCTTTCAACCAATGACATTGGATGTACTGGTCCTTAGGTTTACTTGTTCTTTCTTTTCTAACTGTTCTCCTTGCTCTTTATTACCTTTTAAGACACTCTCTTAGCTTCCTCTTTGTGTAGGCGTGTAAAGGGACACTTCAAGATCTCTGTAGGCATCAGCATAGCTGACAGCAGAAAAATGATGGCGTGCCTGAGGACAAGATTCTCAGTTCTGCTGAATGATTTTTTTATTGGACACTTTTTCCATTTGTCAGTCAAATGCATGACAATGCTCTATTTTACACTCTCCGTGTAGCCCTAGGCTAACGTCTTATAAGTCCAGGGTAGTGTGTGTGTTTTTGTGATGTCAAGGAACTTCCTGATCTCGTTGATTAAATGTGTTAATTGACGCTACAGCACAGAAAGTGAGTGTGTTACATACCTAAATTTAGACAGGTTGAGGTTGGTGATAAGGTTAAGTCAATTATAGATGAAATTAAGGTACCTGCAGCGCACTTGGACATTGTTTTGAGACCCACTGAACAGACAGCATCACCTTTATTTGTGTTGGGAAGCTTGCTGTTAAATGGACTGATAGCAATTAAAATCTAAAGCAACTGTTTGCCCTGAATTAAAATGGATTCATTTATTTACCCACACATCATTCCAGAGTTGTATTATGTCCTATTTTGCCAAAAGACGAAGACATTTTATAAAAGATATTATTAATAATGTTACCATTTCACCAAATAAAATAATTTCTCAAAATATTCAATAAATAAATAACTTTTGCTTAAGAAATGCACCCATGCAGTTCTAAACAATACTATGTAGGTTTGATTTTCTTTTTAGGTATTCTAGGGGAGGAATGGATTAAGATTTATATTAGAATGGAAAATGTATGCATTTAAAAGTGATAGTTTACACCCATAATTTGCTCACACTCTTCCATCTAAAATATTTCATGTGGCTTAGTTAATATCACAAAAACAATGATTTATATTAACTTAATAAAATCTTTTTAACACATAGACTTTTTGTCTGTCGAAAACATTAAAATAATTTGTTGACTTTTTTTGTATCTGTGATGAAAGAAGGGTTCAATAAACACTTTTATATTTGTAATATACACTTATATTTTTGATGAATTTAAATAGAAATATTTGAGTTCAGAATTCAGAATTTATTTTTATTTATACACAACAATCCCAACTTTTGAAAAAATGTAAAGTTTAAAGTAAAAATACCGTACCATTTTATTGAGTTTTTATTTCAAAACCCTTGAAATTGATTTCTTTCTTCTGTAGAACACAAAGTCATTTTGAAGAATGTCGGTAAGCGAAAACAGCAGAGGTATCCACTGACTGCATCGTGTCTATGCAATAGTAGCGAATGCGGACAGATATAAAATAAGAGTAAAAAATGAAGACAGAATTTCCATTATATGGCATAAAACATCTTAAAAAGCGATATTGTTCATCATCAGCAGTTTTTTATAGTTGATGCTGTTAGTATAAACAGGTTTTTATAAAAAGGAAAAATGTTTTGTTGTCTCGGGACAGCATGAGTTTAAAAAATGCATATTTTATTTGCTAACACAATATTTGCTTATTACCTCTTGAATTTACCTCATTTAATGACATTAGGGTTCAGCAATGCATTTCAAATAGACGATAACACATTGTCTTTCGTATAAACATAGGTCTTTCGGGCCATATTCTGTGGGCCTGGCTTGTTCCATCGGGGATATTGTTGTCAGCAGAACATATTGAAATGGGCAGAAGATACTGGCAGGTAATTAGAATGAATAGAAAGTAGTGGTGCTGTATTAGCTTTGTAATTACAGTTGCAGTGAATGTGTGCACTCATAACTCTCATGGGGTCTCCTCTCTATACATTTGTTTAGTTGCACTCAATTTACATTGCCCCGGCCTTATAAAAAAAACACTGGGTTTCGCTTTTAATGAGATGTGAACATGTAATTGCCTTTTTCTTGGAGGCAATTATTTGGCAATCTTAAGTTGTAAAGAATGTATGCAGAGATATTTGTGGCAATTCTGAATTGTAATTTGAAAAGGCTAAGCTATTAAAAAGCATTTATGCAAAATACTGCGATTTACGCTAAATCTATTTAATATTTGTTATTTTATATTTGATGTAATCTAATCTAACTGCCGCATTCCCTGAAGCTGACAGTGACGGCGCGCATGATATATGACGATAAATCAGAATTCAATAAGTATGATTGATAATGTCTAATGAAATATGTTTGCGCTTACATGGACACATCAGTAAATTCTCATTTTCTATACTAAAAGCAATAATGCACATCCATCATAACATGTCTGGACATTCATATATCATGCAGTGAACAGTATACAGTGCCGTTATGGATTTATCATCATGAACTCCGGTGAACATGTAGAAGATGCCAGATTTAACATGCTTCCCTTTAAATGTAATTGTTCGTTTAACCGTATTGTATTCTTTTTAGCAGGTCTCTATGTTAAATAAACACAGTAATCTCAGAGACAGTTTTACATGTATCTATTTGACAAATACGTTTGTCCAAAGTAATGGACTCTGCATTTCATGACAGTCTCTTCCTGGGAATTGAACCCATGATCCATGAAGATGCTACTCCAGTTGAGCTACAGTAAATTTTATATTACATAAGGGGACAAAACATTTTAAGCTTATATTTTACATTTAAATAGGATAGGATACGATTTACATAAGACAACATAAGACATGTTTACATGAGACATGTTGTCTTATGTAAATACGATTTACATAAGACAACATGCAAACTATAACATTGTGCTATAAAACAATAAATATAGACTTAAAATGCAAATTTTTTGCAAATGTTAACCTTAAAGGTCCCATCAAATCAAATTGATATTTTTGCTTTTTTATTATAAATATGTTGGCCTTAGGATATCAATAAACTGATTTGGTCGAAAGAGTTCAGAAATCAGATTTGGTCGAAATCAGAAAATTTTCTTGAAATAATCCTTGTTCCAAAAAAAAAGTTTTAACCATACTGATAAGTCAAGTGTCACTATTTAATGGTTTTCAAGTATGAACATGTGGTTCTTATATTTCTGATCTCTATCAACTGTTCAGTAAATCTTAAACTGACTACTTTTTTTAATAAATACATAGTCTGAGAATTTAAACATAATTTTTTATACTAAAATCTTCTTGATGATTGATAGTTTTTTGACCAGTGCCTAAAAACCTTTTGTCTCAAAAGGAGTCATTACTTCACACACAAATTAAATCATGATTCTTCAAATATCTTATTTTGTGTTCTGCAGAAAAAAATTTAATACAAATGTCTAATAAACCAAATTTACAAAAAATATTGTTACTCAAATTTCTACGTTTATTTTTTATTTCCACAGAAGCCAATGCAACATCAATAGTGATAGAAGATAAAATATTTAATGACACAGAAATAAAAAAAGCCATATTAGAGGACGATATATAGTTAGTAAAGTCTATTCATTTGAGCAATCTTTTTTTTTTAGGCCAATCGTAACACAGAACCACAAATTATTTGTAGGTTTGAAACAAAAGGAGTAATTCGAATTAAATGCACATGGGTCAATCAAAATTCTAGATCAGTATGAAAAATTGTGCTTATTGTCTGCATGAAAGCTCTGAATGTTACCTGTAATGTTAAGTCGAAAAATTATAGCTGTGCTAGGCCAACAATATCCAACTACATGTTTGTTCTGATGCAAGGCATACTTTGAGGCTCCTACTGTATTCATGCCAACATCAAAAGCCCACCAGTCCAGCACAGCGTGTGTATAACTCCTCTGGAAGTTATCAGCACATCTAAAACAAATTTGTATGCGCTGCGTGCCGTACGCCGCCTATCTTCTTTGTTGACGCTGTGTTAATCTAGCAGTGGGAGCCTGGTTCTTGGCCAGTGAACACACTTCTTCAAATGTGCTTCTACTGTATACTACAGGAGAATCCCAATTCTGCAAAAAATGGATACAGAAGGTAAAATTTGACCTATTGGAGAGATTTCAAAGGAGCAAAGTATCCATTAGATAGGTTAGCGGAGATCTGCTTGATATAAATGGAGCTGGACGTTTGAAATGTTGCCTGTTTTATTTGTTAAATAGGCTTGAAAGTCACAAAAAGTTCATCAAGCTACATTAAACACACATTAAATATGTTTTTGTTGCCAGACAAATTCAAATCGAGTGAACAAATATCTTGTAAACCTCTCATACATTTAGTTTGTTTACTTGTCAGTTGAACCTAAACTAAAGACATTTATTTTTGATTAACTTTATTAATATATTTTTAATTGTTTGGCTGTGGTTTTATAGTGATGATCATTCAGGCCTTGAATTTAAGAACAGAATTGTGAAGAATCAAAATAATTCCCACTCGTGTAACTTTTATAATATAAATGTGTATAATTTCACGCTTGCTTTACCATAAGTCGTTGCATTACCATTATGGGACACTTGAATTAAATGTTTATCAAGAGTTAAAACAATTTAACAAATGTGTATGCCTAAATGTCTGAAATATTATTTAGAAAACATAATTTAGCAAACAAACTGGTATTTTCATTACAAAACTTACATGTATTTAAAAATGTATTTGAAATGGATTACTTTGACTGAATATTAAAGCAAGTACAGCCAATAAGGGCACAGAATATACAAGGACTCCATTAAATTATTTAAAAAGCCTTTTAGGGTGAGACATTAAGAAGATCCTTGATGAAATTACAACAAAATATTTCAGCACCTTGTAGTTAAATATTTTCAATTCTGAAGTTTATCAAATAGAACATGTTTTTTATTATTTCTAATATTTAGCATTATTCCCAGCGTTCAAAATATGAAAAAAATTTGACACTCATGCATAATTGAGTGATTGACCCAAAACTTTTGACTGGTCTTGAACAACTGAACCTTATTTAGATAATTGCTAAAAAAGAAACATATTATTAATTGTATTGTTTTTAAACATGTTTTGTTCAATGTTGCCATGTTAAATCAAGTATGCCTATATATTGATACAACTATACAAAAAGTGTATAGTTGTATCAATTTGCAAAAAACCTTACATTCCCCTATGCTTCTCATAGGAGGGCAGAATTCCCCATTCTCAAAGACGAAATTCAGGCCCTATAGATGACTGAGGTCTAAACGTTTTAATTCAAAAGAAAAGCAAACACTTCCATTGTTTCCAGGAACGCATTTATATACGTCACATTGGGATTTTATTTTAGTCCTTACGGGATGGTCAGTGATGTGTACAGGATACAGGAAATCTCTGGCAGAGGGAACAAACAAAATCACGCAATGTCAGGCCACTGTTTCTTCAGAATCACTCTCTATAGAGGGTTTAAGTTTCTTTGAACATTTTTCTTCTATCACTAGGAAATCAATTTTAGTTTTACAGCTTTGATTTTTTAATCACTTTCTTTCTAAACAGTAATAACAGTGTTGCCGTCGCTTATAACGTCAATAAGCAGTTCAGAAGAGGAAGGCTGAGTGTTCTCGGGTTGTATGGTGAAGATCGACTTTCTGAATGCAGGCCACTGAAACATTAATGAAAAGACTCCAGCTTTAGGCGCCCTTGACACTCTCACTTACGTTGTTTGTGAATGCACTTGTGTTGGCTGCTGGCTATTAAAATAATCTCTATCAGCTTATGAAAATAATTGATTCTACTACGAATCAAAAGGTCTATAAGCACAACACATATGAATTCTTAGAGGGGAGTAAACTGAACAGAGGTGATGTTGAGGGAGCAGAGGCTCGGTCTTGCTGGCTGTCCTATCAGCTGACCTTTACCAGTAATGAAAACAATGTCCTATGGCTCTGTATGATCCCCGGGTGTCATGACCACATTATTAGCTGGATCGACCTCATAGCACATCCCAACTCCTCTCCAGCACATGTAACCTGACCACTGACCTCATACCTGGCGTCTTATATAATACAAACTCTAGCTGAAAGAAAAGTCTAGTTCAGTTTTAAAGGATATAAGTTCAGACCCGTAGAAATTCTGTTTATTATTATGTTCCTTTAAAGCAGTTTTAGGCACCTTTTACGTGCTATATACAAAAAATAAATTCCGTCACCTAACGGAAATCATTGTAGGTTAATTTCAGGCTTTTGGTTTTGTAGTCAATGGAACTTTCGGGATTTACTTTTATGGAACCTTTCTGTTGCATACTATTATACACATCATATTTGTGGAAACGTCTGACAAAGACCTATGATGAGGTTCATTAATGTCATAAACGCATCAGCTAAGTGTTGTTTTAACATCCCAACATGTGAACACTAAAGTGACATAGAGATTACGCAAAAATTAAAGAGAGAGTGCTCCCAAAAATAACATTTCTGTCATGAACTACTCACCCTCATGTTGTTCCAAACCTGCATAAATGTCTACTGAGCACAAAGGGAGATATTTGGAAAAATGGTAGCAACTGATATTCATGGGGTTTAGTAAAAACTACTATAGTTCATTTTTTCTGTTGAACATAAATGATGATAATTTAAAGAATTTAGGAAAGCAAATGTTCAGTGGTGCCCCTCGAATCTCAGTTGCTAACATACTTTCAAATATCTTCCTATGTGTTCAACCAAATAAAGAATTTTTATTTTGTGTGCCCTATTTCGTTTACTATTCCATTCAGATACATAACCCCGATTAATGTTTTATTTCCACTTCAACAGCTTTGTATAAAAAAGAGTCATTTGTGAAAACCCTGGAAGATTCAAAGCTTTAAAGATTTCTGTTGCTTTTATAGGATGAGTCACCCCATTTGCTGTGTCTCTGCAGTGCAGTTACGTTCATCTTATCGGACATCTTAATGTAAACATTGCTCCTCTTGACCAGCGGCTCAGCAACACTGTCCTACAGGGAGAATAACAGATGGCTGATTTGTTCAACCTTCCGTTTTCCACTCTGTTTTCCATTAGAAGCTCAAAGACTGTTGAATGAAGGGGGAAACCCTCACAAACGTACAAGTCAGCGTTTTATATTCCAGAGGCTGACACACGTTTGATCTTGAGATGGTGCAGCATTGCTGTAAATTCAAAGGGAATTATTAATATACTACTGTATAATGATGAGGTTTTTAAAGGGGGGTCATTGTTTAAAAATGCAATTTCCCAGATATTTTTCAAAATATCTATACTTTTTAAAATGAAGGCCGGATCTGCCTGAAACACCTTCTTTATACATGCCCCAATTGGTATGTCACTAAATTTGCCCTAATGTTTATGCAAATTATAGAATGCCAGGGAAATTGGTTCTTTGTTTTGCATTGTTTGGGCTTCCTAAAGATAAAAATGACGGAAAATTATTGGCACACATTTCTTAGAAATACCGTTACAGACCAGTTAAGGAATATTCACGTGTGTGAAGCATGGTTTCATTAATGATTGCTTTCTGAATCCAAGTAAGTGCTAGACCGGCTTTGAACCTTTTAACCAAACTTCACAGCGACGCTCCGACACTCTGTACGTTTTCATCCATTGTTAAAAAAGTTTTTTGTCTTGTGCTTGTGTTACAATAATGAATGCTTATGTGTTCAAACCAAAACTAAGCTTTTATCCATTGTTTATGTTATGTTAATGTCTGTTACAAAGAAATAATGATGACCCACCGGAATAGTTGTCGTTTATTAATAAGAAGATCCAGTGGATATGTAATAGATGGTATGTTAACTATTAGTCATGCAGCTCTAATTGAAACATCACAACATTTTTGCCACAATGTCGTACGTTCTCGCGAGACCATTCAGATCTCGGCAAATCACAACGCACTGGTCAACAGGCCAATCAGTGCACACCTCACTTTTCACAGCAAAGAGCTTTGTTAAAATCGTCAGGTTTCAGAGAGGCTGGGTTAAGAGGAGATATAAAAATGTACGGTAAACTAATGCGTTTAACCATTTATTCACATACTTGTTTGTGTTGTAGTGTTACTTGTCTTCTCTTATGGATAATACACTTAGACAGGCTAAAAATGTTACATTGGAATTTAATAGTAACATTTAATTTATTCAAGTGGACATCTTCAAAAGCCTTGCAATGGTTTGAAGTTAGTTGTCGGTCGATACCTGAATCATTATGTTTGAAGCACTTTGACCTTTAATCGCTCATCTCAGATTTAATTTTATTCATAGATCAAAGACAAAGGATGATCCAAATCTGCATTCTTAAGCTGAAGAAAAACAATAACAAAAATCTTTCCGCTAACAATGTGAGACTAGATAATATAGCTGTTACTTCAAAAAAGTAAAAAATCACGGAATAATTAAGATCTACCGTTTCTTTGGGGAATTATGTAATGAGTAAAAAGTTGCTGAATTTTAGCATCTTCAAAGTAAGCACTTTTTGCATAGTATTTTTCTGAATGTTCTGTATGTTTCACATTTGATCAACCAGACTCTTGGGTTTTCACCATGGGATGCTTTAGAAATGCTTTGAAGGCTTTTTTTCAAACATTTTTCAATACAATGCAAATGTTTCTTAAAGGGTAGCATCTTTGGTCCTTGATTGCAATAAAATCCAATGAGCCGACCAATCAGATTGGAGCTTGTCTTTTTGTTAAAGCTGTGTGTGAGCAGAAAATAACAAGTTTCCTGTCCCTATGACATTCACCTCTTCGCTGTTTCAACTTGGGCCTTTCCATCAACAGACTGGGAACAATTGCAGCACAATTCTAGGGCATTCCATTATTCACTGAGCTGGATAAGTGAGATGAACTGACGGTGTGCTAGACAGAGCGAGCTGTGTGAGACTCGCATGGGTTACAGATGAGAAAACTGTAGAACAGCATTTCGCACATTTTTCTCACTGCATAACATGTACTTGTTCACAAAATAAGACCATACTTAAACATCTACAGCGTCTACTTTTACGTGTAGTACTATTATAATTGATAGACCTATTTCAGTTCAAATCCTGATCATTTTTCTTTGTTTTGCCTGTACGTGGTCACTTATGGACATTTTATCAACCAGATAAAACCATGTTACTGTGCATGCATGCTTTTGGGAACCCAAACTTAACGTCTTGGCACAAATTCATTTTTGTCCTAGAACATAAAAAAGAAACAAGTAATTTACATAAGTTTAATGGTCTAGCCAGTATTATTTCGTGATACCAGTGCAATCCAAAGTGTACTTTGCTAAACATGTGACAAGGTTACACGACCCATTCAACAAATAGTTTTTATATTAAACTTTTTGTTATATTTTATTGTTAATTAGTTGTATTTAATACAATTGTTTTAAAATAAATTATTGGTTATATTATAAGCCACTATTCAGACCAAAACAAACACAGGCATCCCTAAAATGAATATTCTCTTATCGTTTGTTTAAACTTTTGTTTTTTCAAATATGTATGATTTTCATCTTCCACAGAACCAATAAAGTAGGTTCAAGAACATTTTCTTTGTGGGTACAATTGTTTAGAACACAACTGAAGTGCTTGAGAAGTGCTTACTTTACATTATACATTTACAAAATCAAAAAAAATTGGAATGTCAACCGTTCAGGAAAATCACTTCATTTCACATCACGCAAACCCGGAAACTTCCTTTAGCATCAAAGAAACCGTATGTGTCCTTATCACACCCACGTGCATAAAGTACCTTAACTGAAAGAAAGCACACAGTAATTTTCATTGCTAGTTTAAGACATTCAGAAATCCATGATATATTGTGAACCTCATAGATAGGAACTTACTGGAAATTGAATCTGTGTACATACAGCTACAGTTCAATCACACTGTTAATAATGATATCTCGCCATCATTGATTTAAATGCAATAGCCGCAACAGACCTAATTGCATCATGCACATCATAACATTTTGATCACTCAGAGTGCATTTAATTGTTTTTTATTTATTTAATTTGAACAATTAAGGCACGAAAGCTAACACTCCCCAAGCCTCCCACTCACACTCAGGGATCTAGCGATAAAAAGCTGTGCTTTCCAAATTCTTTCCCATATAATGGTATTACAGTTGTAAAATTAAACACAAAATACTCTTGTTTTATTAAGATTTTGTGAATTTATTGTCACAAATTGCAAGTGAATGTGACCGTTGGTGGCTGTGGAATTTATTCCAAAGACTCAATCTGTACCAGAGAATATTATATTCTTTATACTGTAGTAAAAAGTGCCACATTACAAAAAATATAACTTACCGTCCAAGACCGAATTAGGGAAACTTCAAGCTAGAATGAAGACGTCTTCAACTTGCGAAATTGCCATTTATGCTTGATTTCATTCGAGCAGAACTAAATTAATATTTTTTAAATGAATTTAGTTGGATTTAAAACACATGCAGTTTCTACAAAACAGACTAATATTTATGAATTAAAAACAAAAACTATTTTAAAAAACTAAATTTAAATGATTAAAACTATCGAAGTTTAACTTAATTTAATTAGGGCCATAACTATACTTTTCTGCACGTAAAACTTGGGATTTTATTGATCTTTTCCAAATCCTAGATTGACCCTCTATAACCTCCTATAGCAACCCCTCTTTTCCCCTGCTTTTTCTTCCTTTTTGGCAGTCCATTGATTTGTGCTGGAAATAATACAACCTTTCCACAGGCACTGGTGAACAGTAATGCATGTATTCATGTTCAGCCGTGGGTGAGCCTGCCCTGCCCAGTTCTGAATTCATGATAAACCCTCCCAGGGCGCACCATTTCACTGCTGTTCCCCACTGTGCACCCCAACAGCTCCAGAGTTCTCTTTCATTCAGTGTTTTTTTTTAATAGCATGAGGCTACTGCAGCAGCACCATACAGAGAAGCTGAAACCACATCACTGCATCAGTTCAGTTCAGGCTCTGGTTGAAATGTCATCCTGGATGCCTATGTGTAGTTACGTCTCAAACCGAAAACTTGAACAATGATTAAAAAATAATGATGTATTTAAAAATACATCTGTGCAAATAACTGATAACAAAGTCACCAAACATCACAATATTAAAGGAAAAAATTTTTCTAAATAAAATGAGATTTTCTGCCCGTTAAACCTTTACAATTTTGTTTTTCAGGAGAACACAAAGTAAGATTTACATTTACAGTTATTCATTTGGCAGATGCTTTTATCCAAAGCGACTTACAAGTAGTATGCAGTAGTCAATCATCACTGCAGAGCAAACAGGGCTACGATGTCATACTTTAAGGACACTTCAGTCATTGTCTGCTGGCACTGAGATTCGAACCTGCAAATTTCTGCTTACAAGTTCAAATCTCTATCCACCAGACCACAACTGATTGATATGTTGAAAAATGCTTTTAATTTCATTGATTTGTGTCCATATTAGGTGACAATGGGGTTAAGTTGCCAGCTTTCTTCAAAATATCTTATTTGTGTTCTGTGGGAGAGACTCATACAGCTTTAATATTACAAGAATCGGAGTAATTAATGACAGAATTTTTCATTTTCATCGGACTAGTTACCTGTTTAGTTTAAATGTTTGCGAATAGTCTCTCATATATCAATAATCCTTTTCAGACTTATTTTCAAACAAATGACACAATTTGTTTGGCTGCTTTCAATTAAGTTACATTCAGATGGTAAAGGCTAGAGATTGCATCTCTTCAAAGGTGACAAAATGTCATACTTGTTGTTTATTGGTGTTCCCAAAATTTGAGAAAAAGAATGTTTTGAACAAAAACTGGTAGACTTTGCATGGGCATCTTGATTCCGTTATAATATTTGACTTGTGTCATTCACCACTGTTGCTGCCAAACTTACACACACTTATGTCAGACCAGATCTACATTGCTTAATATCTTTAGAAGAATACTTATTTTCATATAAATATGTAGATCTGTTTAATGTAATATAACAGAATAAGTGAGGGATTGTATCACGATAATGGAATGGTGTTTCAGCTTCTCTCTAAGCCTGTGCAGGAATGGGATTTTGGTTACTTGATTAATGGGAATCAGCAGGTGGGGGCACACAATTACGCTTAGCTCAGTGGAGAGAGCCGACACATTCAAACACTTACAACTTTTAAAGCCAGATGGTGTGGAGATGAAACAATAAACCATAGGAGGTCATTCGGCACAGAGATTTTACCGTAGCCGTAGCCAAATGACTGTAGCGCGTGAACCTTTATTGACATGGTCAGTTATTGGATCAGTTAACTAATAATAAAAAGAAATACTTCTAAATTGTTTCTCCATCAATTTAGTTCTTTTTTTTTGCCATTAAGTTATTGCAAACAAGTAATAATACCATATTTTTCTGTATTGCTTATTTTTCTGTCTTACATATTTGAGTTTCTTATTCATTTATTTTATTTTATGTTCAGATTAAGCTTTATATCTCAAGAGAATTAAAGGCATATATCAAATGGATTAACTGATATGCCCTCTATTGGTGTCTGTTGGTCATTGCATGATCTCATGAGCAGGTCCCTCATGAGGCCCTAGAGACAAGACTGCTTCATCTTCAGATTCTCAACTGGCAATCTTTTGAATAAAATAAATGTCAACATTTACAACCAGCATGTCAATAACTTTGCATGGCTCTTTGAACTATAATATTGATTATTATTTGTGCTTTCCAAAGTGACCAAACACTTTGATTTAATTATAAATAAACTGTATTCCCTTGAAAGTTTTTTTAATGTTGGTGTACTGCGTACAGATAGAGATGCTTGGGGGCTTTATGAAGGAACGTTAGGAGTTCCTGTTGACTTTAAGACTGAGAGGATTTATCTGCAGAGATGTGAAACTGGGTCACCGTTGGCACCTGGGGTTGCCATTGAAATATAGGATGACGGTAACCTGGCATGCAGTAGCGATGAATGACTATGCAGAGTAGTCTGTTATTAATATGCCCTGAAGTTGGGATAGCATTATGGGGAGATGTCCATGTGTCGGCATGTCTAATTGCAGGTAATGTGCGTGCCCACCCATATATTTTCAAATGTAACATCATGCTGACAGACGGATTGCTTCATGACAAACGTCATAAGTGAGAACTTGTTCATAATATGTTGGATTAACATGAAAAAAGTATGAACATCGGTTGCATGTGATTACTCAATATTATTTTAAATAATTACCATTATGATATTTACTTATCATTATGTTGCCCAATTTGGGTTTGTAAAAACATATTGTTATATGTTTATGCTTCAAACTTTCACTTCACATTCTCAACATAAATATATTTATTTATCTTTAATAGATATTAAGTTAACAGAGCTCAAACAAAGCTCTAAATATAAAAAATAAATGAATACTAACAGGTAATATTGAGAGGTGATTTTCTTTGGTAAAAAAACATACAAAAATAATTAAGAAAATAATTTTGAAAGAGCTTTTTTTAGCAAAGCATGCTGGAAAATATAATCCTCTGCTCAGTTTTAACAATTAGGTTAACAGAATCTATTCATCTACGGAAATAAATGAATTTATAAGTTACAAGTTTAGTTGTGTATTTCATGCTATGACCATATATCCAAGACATTTGTGTTGATTTAACTTGGTTAAATTAAGTGTATTGGACAACTAAATATTGCATTGTATGTTGCCCCTTATTTCCTCTTGCACAAATATGTGACCCTGCATTTGGTTATTATATATGAGTTGATCATTTCTATATATATATCCTGGTGTGAAGCTAATAGATTTTTTGTGTTCCCTTACAGAAGGAGCTCAGCCTTCCAAGACGAGGAAGTTTGTAAGTAAATCAGCTTTAAATCTCTCTTTAGAGCCTGGGCATAAACCAGCACTACTAGAAAGAAATGTCTTAGTCTAAGAAAGGTTTTCAGGTCACCTAAATTTAAGGAGTTTAACTCAGCCTGAGGTTTATCATACATGTAAGAGATGCTCACGGTCTTTGTTGGTAGCTTAAGAATTACAAGAAGAGCATATCATGAGAACATCTCATCGGAACTCTCTCGCTTTTTTTATTCTTGCTTTGAAGATTTTAAATGCAAAACCACTGCCTAGTAAGCTCATTTTAACGATAGTCTTATGTTAAATACATTCCCAACTAATTAAGTCGAGGTTCTTTTTAGAATTCTAGGAGTAAATATATCTAACACAGCCCTCACATGCGCATAAAATATCTGCTTGTTTTTAAATTTCCTTTAATTTCATGCAGTTTTTACATTGGTTTGTCAATTATAAAATTTGCACGCAAGAAGAGATGGCGATATTGTTTCATCATGAGTTCCTGATTGTACAACAAAGTTAAAGTTCTGGTCAATAATCAAAACGATTTTAAAATCCGCTCATAAAATCTGTTTGCTATACAATCTAACAACATAAACCCTTTGAGAGAATATATAATATGTCAGAATACCACAGTAGTAACTTCTGGATAAGCAACAATCTTGAGGTAAGTAATCATGTTATCGAACAAAGATCAGATGCCGACCTAAATTCTGATATTGATTCTAAAGGAAATCTTGAGCGCTTTTTCCATCCATGTCATACGTATTTTGACAATTGTCAGGCCGATACATCGTTCTATGTCGTTTCCAAACCCTGTAAACATTTCTTCGTTTTATCGAACAAAAAGAAAGACATTTGGAAAAATCCTTTGGAAGCATCAACAATGAACTAATGTAGAAACAAAACAAGCAAATTCTTTGGTTTGTTTTAAGAACACAAAAGAAGATCGTTGGCAACTTGGATTTTGTTTCCATAACTTGGATGCAGAAAAGCATCTGTGTACAAATGTACTGCTAAGGTTGCAGGGAATGCAGGCTGCTTGCCCAAGCAATTTCCGTTGAGATATGCTGAAATGAGACCTGCATCAGGGTATCAGTCCTGCTTGTCTGTAAATTGATTCACAAACACAGCAGGTTATAGGTCAAAGAGTAGTTAACTTCCACAGAGTAGGTCAAGGCATGCATATCAACAGAAAGTTGAGTTTGACATATAAAAACAATATTTAAGGTTTATTTTGTGAGATGTTACAGTCGATATGGTTCAAGACGCCCATCCTGTGTGGTCCATCTCAGTTTCATGTTTTCCTTCACCGCAGTCTCTCTGGAGTCTCTAAACACACAGATAGCTTCACACAATCTTTCACAGCCCAACATGTGATGAGATAAAGAGTCACATCACGACCATATGAACTGTATTGTTTACCACAGTTTTGTACACAATGGGTTTGATAGATTTTCACTTTCATTCTATTGACATCTTTTCAAAACTTACGTTTCTATGAGAAAGCAATAGGAGTGCAACACACCGTCTGACAGTACATGCTCATTGTACCCTTACAGGATGTATATGACAGATTTCCAGGGTGTCAGAATCTGTCAGAACCAAATTAGAAGAAAAAACATGCCATTGAGTTTTATTGGCCTTTTGCGTTTGTGATTTATGGGCTGTCCAATGTGACGGCAACGCGGGGATGTGATGAATGTGCTGTTACGGTTGTCTGTTTGTTTCTGAGAGAGAGTGAGTCAACGCATTTGTCACGTGATAAGCAGTGGGGTGGATAGGAAGGAAATGGAGGTTCAGGTCATGTATAGATCTTCATATGTGTTAAGTGAATGTTAATGAGAGATTAGTCATCAGCTTTTACCGCTGATGTAGAAGGTCAGATGATGTAAAGATTTAGAAAAATATTGTAAGGAATGATGTATCCTACTGACTGCAACTACAATGGCGCAAAGGCCATAAATAAATGAATGCAAGAAATGGTACAAGTTTTGGGCCACTTTTCCTTAAAAGTTTTCTTGTTTATATTAA
Source organism: Triplophysa yarkandensis (assembly GCA_033220385.1). Lineage (NCBI taxonomy): Eukaryota > Metazoa > Chordata > Actinopteri > Cypriniformes > Nemacheilidae > Triplophysa > Triplophysa yarkandensis. Next base: position 2,308,677 of record CM065657.1, on the reverse strand, counting down.
AAGCTTTTGATCTGAATGTGCATTCCTAAATGTTCGCAGTTATTGTTTTGTAGACGCAACCAAAAAACCAAATTATTAATTAAAAATGTTTTTGAAATGGACGACTGAATAAATATTGAAGAAAGAACATCCAATAAAAGCCAATAATATACAGGGACTCCTTATAAAGAGAGCTACGGAGACCTTTAGAAGCAACTAGAAAAAATGACAGGAAAACATTCCTTAAATTTTTTCAAAAACTTGTACTCTGAAGATGATCGAATATAACATGTTTTATTTTTTGTTATAACAATGTCTCTGGTTTCCTTTGTTATATTTCATTATTTTATGAATTTATTATTATAAATTCATTTTTAAAGTATAAGAGAGTAAAGGTCCCAAAACGTTGGACTAAAGTAGCACCTCTTATGTACAGTAGCACGATTATTATAAATGTCTATTTATTTAAAGGGTTTATTTCGTAAAATTAATTCACAATTGTTCTGCCATGAAGCCGTGGGTTACATTTCATCAGACATAAGGAGTAAATATAATTTTAAAAAGTTTAATATATAAGATTTTCTTCTTTGTAGTATTTAATTTTCAGGTTGATCTATTGAAATAAATGCATATATAATATAATATAATATAATATAACATGACATGACATGATATGATATAATATAATAACCATCTACATGGTTCTACATTAGCCCGACGAACAGAAAGTTTTTTCGTTAATGCCATCATCTTTGGCAAAGAAATTTTTTTAAGGCTTCACAATTCATCAAAAAACGAATTGCAATTAAAATGATAGGTAAAGCAATTAAAAAAAAAAAAGCCTCAAGCCCCTGTGTATTTGTGATAATTTTTTGTGTTTCGGCAGTATGTTTTGGTATAAAATACATTTGGGATTTAGATATTGTCAACTGACAAGTTGACGTGTCCTTTAGTTCATTTAAGAGTTTTTACTAGCAACAAAACTCCCATAATTATTTGTTTATTATCATATTTAGTTTGAGAGCTTTTTGGAATTACCATGCAGCTGCTTAACACAAAGTTATAAATAATTTTCAATCCTCCAATTTAATCAAAAATTATAACCACAATTACAATTTCAAGGCAAATAATCGACAATTACGATTCTTGTCATAATCTTGCAGGCCTTACATTTTTGTTTTGTATCATGTTTTGTATTTTTGTTTTGTATATTTGTAGTGTTTCAAAAGGGAGGGGTGAACTGTGGACTGAGTGTTTCGCAATTTGCAACGACTGGATGCTTCAATATTTGTCAAACTGGACCTTTACTGTACATTATGTGTGACGTTGACATATATGATGGAAGTGGAAAAGAAAGGGTTACAGCAATTAATGGATGCAAATAGAAACTAATATATGAGGCATGACCTGATAAATCCCACTGGAGTAGTCCCAGTGACTTCGACTGATGGCTTCATTTACACACATGTGCACGCACGCACGCACACACACACACACACACACACACACACACACACACACACACACACACACACACACACACACACACACACACACACACACACACACACACACACACACACACACACACACACACACACACACACACACACAATACTGTAATGTGCCTTAAACATTCTAAAATAATCTAACAGTTTTAAATATGAATTCAGACCATATTGAGTTATTCTTTCGATAAATAGTCTTTTATTATTACTATCTTATTATGACTTCTTATTAATTATTTTACTTATTGAAGTTACTAAATATGAATGCTTTACAGATTGACCTAGTTTTGCACAACTGATGTAGTTGTTGAACTGGGTTGTGTTCTTACGCCCCATTTCCCAGCTGCTCCTGTTTGTGCTTTTGATACAGTGTGCAGTCACTCGTGTCAACGGTTTACATACAAACTGTGATCAACAATTTGCACTTATGAAATACAAAACTCAGATTTGATCATGATCCTCTTATTCTTTAGGCAATCAGGCCACACTTTGGCTCAACCGTTGTTCCTTTAAACGTTCTAGAAAGTTTCGCAAAAACATTTGGCACATATTTGCCAGGACTATATCTTTGGTTCGACAAACACTGATGTTGCTAAGCAGGAGAGATGTAGTAAGTGGTTTCAGGTCGATGTTTCTTCAGCTTTATGAGTTCATTAGCAGCTCTTTAGAGGAACTGGAGTTAAATTGCGTGTTAAACCTTGAAGTTATAACACAGCAGTAGTCTCCATGCCCCTTTGTCCTCAGTAAAGCCTGGTGCAGACCCTGGTATAAATTGTCATTTATGATTATAAGGTTTGAATGAATTGCTCAGATTTGTGAGAAGATCACCAAAGGATTTCATTAAAGATACAATGTGTAGGATTATGGTTATTCCGTTTTTTTAAACTGAGTAAGATGCATGGCGTAGTAATTCTGTTCTAAATACAGGCCCTCTTACCAGTCAAAGGACTCGGACAGTATTTTTTCATATTCCACTTGCTGATGAAATCACAAATTTTCATTGGCAATTTGCCAGTTAAATCCTTCCGCCCACCAAACGGTGAGCCCGGAAGAGCACGTGCATCAGTGTGTTTTATTTTTTATTAAGTACTGGCCTGGGTGAAATATTTAACATAAAATGTTAAAAATGCCTGAAAATTACAAAAGTGTGCCTGTGCAAAAGTTTGGACACCCTTGGTTCTTCATACTGTGCTGGAAAACGGAAAAATCTGCAGGACCTGGAGGATATTTCTGAAGAACAAAAGCTCAGTTTAACTGTTCAGAACAAACAAGGTACTCGTGAACAACCATCACAGCACACAAAACATTCAAAGATCATCCCGGTAATATCACACAGAATTTAGAACCAAAGGTGGCCAAACTTTATATGTAAATTTATTATATGTAAAATATGTCACTCAGTACAGTACTTAAAAAAAAAACTGGCTTTGGTATGATAACTCTTATTTTCTGGAAATTGTTCCCATTTTCACAGATTCTATAACGTGATGCCTAAACGTTTGCATACCTCTGTATGAACAATGCGATTCCAAACTAAAGGTACTCAAGATTAACATACGAGTTGCAGAAACAATGTGTGTAAATCATACTTATAATAATGTGAGTGATGTTTATACGTCGGTAAAGGGCATTGTGGATAATGCATGGCTATAGTGGCTACCATGTTTTGGATTGGTTTCAAACTAGACCTTATATGAGCTTCCTCCAGTGATTATTTAAGTCTTCATTAGCTGTCTTCTAAATCATCTCTTCTAGTTTTTATATTCCCTTGGCCAAATAACATTCAGGCAAGCTGCTGTGCTTAGAGAACCTATACAATGGGTACAAACCCCAACTTGAATGATGGTCAACAGCCCTGCTGCAGTGAGCAAGTGCAGCCTGTAGACTCTTATCGATGCTGTGCTGACGTAAGCCCACTTCAGTGGTGGAGGAGGGGCGTGAAGGTCTGTGTTCAGTGTCGTGCGAGAGCGTCAGGGGAGGAGAAACAGGATTTTGCCCAGCCTCCGTGCCCTCCACAAGCAGTTGATGATCACATCTAACAGCCCGTGGTGGAAGTCGAGCACTGAAAGCACAGGGTCCTCCTGATCTCCTCCTCTTCTGTGAGAAGCTCTCAGCCGGTTTCTCCGGCTCTGGCTCTTTGTCAGCACATGGGGGTGCATGCAGGCACGCGGCGTGAACATGTCATGTACACAATAGAGTGAAAGCGTGAAAGCATGAAAGCCCAGCGCGAGAGGCTGAGGATTCCAGGGCTGACACTGGAGTGAGTATTTTCCTTCTCTCTCGTCTTCTCCGGCTGTGATGACAGAGACTGTTTATCTGCAGTGTGTCTGTCGCTGGTACAGCGATGGTCACATCTGAGCCAAGCAGTGCAGCATTACCACAGTAGCAGCGTCTGCAGCATGCGATGAAGGGTAAATATAGGTGTCCTAGCTTTTGCTTGATCCAGCTAGTGTTTTTAACGGTTTGTGATAGAAAAGACGTGGATCAATGCAATTTCCCATTCACAGAGAAGGTACGCAGCTGGTCGACCTTGCTCTTTGTTTGGCTATGCTGACACGCATCCAGTTTAAGCGTTTTGGTTGCTTTTGACCACCATCAATAATTGAGTCAAGTGCTTGAATTGCCCCCTCACAAGGCCTGTTTGTTTTCGACCTGTTAGCAGGTCAAATACGTCATCGCTCTGTTGCGACTGCAGCTGAGCCTATGATGCAGCAACGTAAACACCTCCTCTGTCTGCATATTTGATTGTCTCGCGATGTTTTAAGAAGACCAGACGCCTTTGTTTTTGTTTACAGAGGTCGCTGGCGATGCATATCTGCGCTTCCAATCAGGTGATGCATCACGGATGCTGTTGCTAAGGATACTGAAACATGCGTGTCGCATGGACATGTCAGCTCAGCAGTTTCATTAGATCAGCGATCGTATCACGGTTGCTCTTGATAGACGTAGGCTTGGGGTGAAATCATTTTGCATGTTGATTTGGGGTGCAAGAAATATTACTTTAAGATGGCCAGCAAGCATATAATATCAACAAGTGAAATATGTCAATCGGATCAAAACATTTCATGTCGGTAAAGATTGTGTCGACTCATTTCACAGCTTGAAATGGGTTGTTGTGGTATCCCCGTCACAACACCGCTTAGCAGAATATCCTTCAACGGCCATGCATTGATGCTGCACTGTGGTAAATGCATGCATTCACGTGTATGCGTTTTGCATACATGTCAGCACTGATCTTCAAAATCCACATCCTGAAAAATACTGTTCTTTACCATCCCGTTGTACGTTCACAAAACTCAATTTGACTTCCAGCCTCACTCCTCGAAGCTTGAGCCCAACTCCCACAAGCCCTTGCAGCCCATGCAGCCCGCTTCACGCCTTTCATTTTTGGAGGTAAGAGTGTGCTTATTTTGGTTTTGTGGCTTATCATGTGATTCACGGGTCCGTTTCATTGCTAAAAAATGAAAGCATGGGGGTTTTGGAACAAAACAATACAGTTTCTTAATACTTATAAGGTTAATTTATAGATCCAACAAGTTAAAAATTAGCTTTAAAAATCCCCCATTTGTGGTTTTGTGTGCGTATATAATGTTAGACAGCCCCTTTCCTTTTTTTGGCGAGTCTATCGTTTACTCTCTTTAATGTGATGAATAGGATTTGCTTCGGCCGCTGAAAATTTCTGTGGAAAGAGCTCTGCACCATTTCTGCAAGAAATCAGGTCAAATGAAAAGCTAGAAATAAGGCTCTGTGGCAATTATTACTTTTGTAGCAAAGACAAAGGCCATATCCTGTTCATTTCTGAGGGAAGAGGACTTTTGAATAGCGCTATTAATGAAGTCACAGGAATGCACAGTAAATCATCCAGTTATAAAAGACCTTCATGAGAAATCACGAAGTCTTTAGCAATAACATGTGATCACAGAAGTGAATAAAAAAATTATATGTTTTAGAATGATCATTTGTAATTGTGTGTATCCGTAATATGAGAGGTTTGTTCCAAAGCTTTGCTTCTTTTACTATTCTTTGTGGCCTCTTCTCTATTCGAAGCGTTAATGATGAACGCTACGTGTAATCTGGCTTTGTTCATCCAGGGTGTATTTTAGACTTGATGATGAATTGAGTCATTGAGCTGTTTGGACTAGTTTGATTAATCAGCGTTTACACACAATAATCTGATTTCAGTAAATTCTGGAGCTGTTACGAAGGTCAACAACAATAGAAAACATTCAGAATTGTTCAGTTGTATTAGAATATTTTGTTAAAAGGTTAAAGGGATAGTTCAACCAAAAAGTTTATTTCTTTTTACTCATTTTCGTGTCTTTCGAAACCTGTAAAGCATGATAGAGTATGTTTTGGAGAAAAAAATAACATTGGTCTCCATTGACCTTAAATGTTTGGACTTTCAAATTCAGGCAATGCAGGTTTGAAATGAATAAAAGATCACAGACTTTATGTTCAGAGCTTTGCAATATGAATTATATTTTTTAATAGAAATCATATCCAAAGTTATACCAGTAAGCTTTGCTAACTTAAAAAGGCACATAAACCTAAGGCAAAAGTGGGTCATTATATTTAGGATTGTCATTGTATTAATGCTCAAATTTCTTACACTTAACTCCTTAATGTATAACCCCTTTTAAATAATTTTTCTAATTGTAGTTTGCCAATTCAGTGTAATGTTCTTTTCTTTTTTTTTCTTCTTTTATCGCTTTTATGTTTTTTCACAGTAATGCCATCAATGGAAAAATTTTGTCAAATGTTCTTTAAAGAGCCATGCCTTTCTTAAATTTGCAGTATTTATTCTAAAGAACCTTTTCACAACAAAGAACCTTAAGTGTCAACGTCTTTTGGATGCTAGCTCTTTTGGTTTTGCCTTCTCTAAATGACAGCACCAAAAGCAGTACATCCACATATAGAGCTGAGACAGAAAAGGCCAGGCAGGGATTAGTAATTGTTTCTATAGGTCATCGTTTCTACAGGAGAAGGCTTTACCCACCTCAAGTGTGACCAGGGTCATCAAGATAATGTCTTTATTGCATCCAATCTTTGAAGGTCTTATTAGAGTTGGTTGTCCATTGGTTTATCTCAGACGGATCCCAGCCAACGAAAAGTTTTTTTTGTACTGGGATTCTTCACCTCACACCTTAGTGGCTGGTGGCCCCTTCGCATTCAACGGTCAATAGTCGAAACCAACTGGCCCCATTCCACCCCTCCGACTTCATCTGTCATGCGCCTGGAAGGTTGTGCCCCTTTGTGGTTCTGCTTGCCAAAAGAGCAGATTGAAGAGCAAAGCGGAAGGAGATCAAAGGTGCCGAAGTGGAAAAGAGATGGTGGTCTCCTTCATACGGCAGGTCAGATGAAGAAGAATGAAATGGAAGAGAGGGTGCTTGGCGGCAACACACAGGACTTGCACGTGCTTAAAAGGCTTGGGGAAAGAGCTCCTCATTTCCACTTCGAACAGCCTGACGGGTGCTGGAGAAGGGCCAGATGGGGAGAGCCGTGATTGCATTCACTGCTTCGTCTGCTGATGATGCAGTGCTGCTCTGACTCATGCCCCCTCCCTTCCTCTACCCTCCCCGCCCCAGGATGTGATACGGTAGGTGCCTGTTACATGATATGGTGCGTGCTTGATTCTCAATGAGTCTACGGGATAGAAGCAAAGCCGCGTTACTTTCGCAGCATAACAATCCTCATCCCCCTGGAGACGGTCTTGTGTCGTAGTCTCATGGGCACAGAGAAGTGGGTATGACCTGAATAGTCAGAATTGCTTGTTGGAGCTTTCTTACAGTTTGATTTAGGACACTTTTGAGGACACATTGTCCCTCTGAAAGCCTGTATATGCTGCAGCGGACAGCAGATGTACATGGACAGACCTCGGTTGTTGCAGACTGTTGTGCTGGAAGGGCTGACCGGCAAGACTCTTGCACTGGATGCCTACTTCTTTTGGAAGCCAGGCACTTTTGTTCACCTTCTTTTCTGAGGCAGCTTGGAACACTTTTGGGGCATGACTTTGGGAACATGTCTGACTCCAGCCTATGGACCGTACTCTCCAACTTTTCAATGCACCACTTTTTTAGTGGAACAAGATTACGACGCTCCAAAAGGTAACAGATTTTAAGTTGTTGACTTGCAGAGACTTGTGTTTCGATTGGATTTTCTTTGCAGTCAAAGAGTGAAATTAAGTCTTTTGAGGTTATAGCTAAAAACAATGTGGTTAGCTAGGTGCTGTGTTTTCCATTGTGTTCGATTTCCTTTATGAATGTTAAACTGTAGTGCCTCTTGATTGTAATCAGAATGGTATTGTTTAGCACATAGAGCGGGCACAAAGGATCTTTGCGTACTTGCAAGAGTAATTACAGCGTGTTTCCCTGAATTTTCCTCAATTCGGAGGAAATTGATTGTTATGGAAGTCTTCTCAGAAGATGGTTGTCTAGTACTTGATGAAGAGTTCAGATGGAGTGCAGATGCAGAAAGTTGCATCCGATCCGTTTTGCCTCTCATGTGACAGGACCAAACCTTCATCAAAAGGGCAAAGCAGTCATAGACATCTTTCCTATCAAACAGTCATGCGCTCCCTTGCCTGAGATTTTCATCACGCGCACATTTTAATCCTGAGAATGACCCAATTTGCTGTTCAGATGATGATTATGATAAGATTAATATATGCTGCAGTATACAGTATGCTAAGAGATTTTGAGCATAGAATGCTGTACAGGACCTTGCAATGGTGCATTCGATTCAATGTTTTGTGTATTATTGCTGGGTGGAGGTTTGAATAATGAGGAATTCATTTATCTGTAGTAACTGAAGTAGGAGTGTTGAACAACAGATGCAGCTAGTTTTTGTGTTACTTCCAATTTTGAATCAACTGATAAAAATATGTAAAGAAAAAGACTTGCACATATATGTGTGTTTATTTTAAGAATCTTAATAATCTTTCACAATACAACTGAACGTGATCTAAAATCTTCTTTTCTTGAGTTATTAAAGAAAGATTTCTGTACTTACTGTCACTCTGGTTACTGAAAGCAAAAAAAAACATTTGAAAGGGTCACGCAGGGAGAAAAAAGTTACATTTTAGAATATGTAAAAAATTGTTGGGGGCAAAAAATGTAAAGAAAATGAATTTTGTTTTATAAATAAAGTAGGTGTTAATATGATGTTTCTACCTTGCTATGTGTCTACCACAATCCATGGATTAAAACATTATAGTGATATGAAACAGACAAGAGCATTTTTATAAATATATATTTTATTATAGCAAATTATGAAACATTTACTTCCAGATAAAATCATTTAATTTAAATATATATATTTTTTAATGTAATAATTAACTAATAATTAACTAACTAGGATTTTTGTTTGAAAAATGTGTTGGTTTTTAAATCCATTTATATATGTAATATTTGTATTTAATGGAAAGTAAGAGAACAAAGAATAAGTCGAGTTCACATTGGTCACAAAAATCACCCGATGTTGTTTAAACCAATATTAGGATAAAAGCATCTGCCAACTGAATAAGCCTACAACAATTATGTCTTGTTCTTCTTTGCAACAAAAATATTTTGAGAAATGTCTCAGTGGTTTTGTGGCCATGCCAAAGTCTCCATGGGCCTAATGGGACAGTTCAGGAAACATCAACCTGATTTTTTTTAACATTTTGTCCCCTTCTTTTGTCAAATTCCAATTTTTTTTAGAAATGTCTTGGTGGGTTTGTGTCTCACTATGGGGCACTAACGTTTTTATAGTGGTTGCATTCAAAGACAATTCGTATCCATTTTTTGCTCTTTCACATTATTCTTTAACAAAAGAAAGCATTTGTCGATTGACAGTTGCACAATTAGCAAGTACGTCACAGTGCCTGCGTGACGGTACAGATATGTCAGGCTTAACAACTGACATAAACAGTGACTAACACCTTATGATTCATTGATTCAGTCAGTAAATGTTACACACCGCTTAATGCCGTCATTTCAGCATGGGTTTCCCCCTAATGCAACTCAGAGTTGTGTATTTTCATCACGGTGTGGATCAAGACGTGAGCACTATTTGGTCTTAATCTGCCTGTGTGTAGCAACTGGTTAAATTACCAAAGAAATCTGATCCGCTTTACGCTAGACCCCATGAACCAAGAATTATTCTGCATCCTGCTATTAAGGTGAATATTTGAAATGTCATAAAAACAGGATCTAATTCATCTTGTAGTCCCTACTTTAAATGAATTTATTCGGAAGACTTCAGAAGTGTGAAAAATACATGACCGTTTTGTGTACATAATAAAGGTTCTGATATAGTAGCAAAAGAGGGAACAAGAGGTTACAATGCTGATGTTAAAGTACATACTGCTGTACCTAAAATCCTATTCATTTGATCTTCATAACCTAACTTTCTGTCTGTTCTTCACACAAAGCTATACCAAGGCTTTGAAACATGTCTCTTAAATCCTATAAAGTTGACCCAATGTGAGCATTCTTCTGTGTTCCATGGGGGAAAAAATACACACACAGTATATCGAATGACATTGGTGACAGTTTTTGCTTTTGGGTGAAGTTTCCATAAAATGTGATATCTTCAATATCTGGCAACCGTCTCTTACCGGCTGACAAGGGCTTTACAATGTCATCTGTCTCGTTCAGACATCAAGTGCAGGATCAATGACTGTAGAGCTGGCCACAGTCACGCGTTCTGTTCTCCTTTTAGATTTCACTCTGTCCTCCAGTATTGTGCTACACACAACCAAATTTAATCTTCTCATCAAAATACAATGAGGTTGATGCGAAGAGACTTCCGTCTGTTCTCTGTGTGGCCTATCATGTCCTGCCAGCACCTTTTAGTCTTGTTTCAGGAGAGTTTGAGTTTTTGAACAAAATTTATGGGCTTATGCTGGAGAAATACTTACACCGCCTCAGGACGGTGAAATCTTTGGCACATTTGTGTTAAAAGCAATGTCAGTGGGTTTGTGAGCAAGACTACACATGGTAAGGTTGCTGCAGGGTGATGGTGATACATATTGAACTTACACTGTTGACCTTCACTTGTGATGACACTTCACACAATTCTGTGTGTACTGTAAATGTTTGGTGTTTAAGAAGTGTTTAGATTTGTTGGCTCTACAATCTAAAACTTGTGTTTTGTCAAAAATATTTAATCATCTCATCAACTTTAATTAGATTGAAATGATTGGACAGAGTGGTTGAACTCTTCTGCATGTGATTTTTGTCTTCATTTTTGGACTTCAGTTATATACATGACATGTTAAATATTATTAAATATTATTCTGAATACCTATTTTGATATATCAATATATATATAATATAATATAATACATTATTAATTGCAGAATTGCAGAAAGTTATAATTTACCCCTAAATGATGTAATCCACATATCTTGTCTTTTCAAACCTGCATGATTTTTGTTCTGCAAAACACAAAAGAAGATTTTTTGAAGAATGTTGATAATTGGCACACATTGACTCGCGTTGGTTTTGTGTCCAAACATAGATGTAAATGAGCGCAACTGTTATTCAAAATATTTTCTTTTGTGTTCTTCAGGAGAATGAAGGTCATGAAGTACTTGCAATGACAAAATGGGAGAATTATAACACAATTTTGGGGTGAAATATCCCACAAGTAAACTATAATATCCTGAGCTTGTGGCATGATGGAAATTGCTCTTTAAGAAGTCTATGAATCGACAACAAGGATGACAACGTGGGTGGGTTAAATAATTCACCATGATCATTTCGACAAGAGTGATTTTCCTTTTATTAGGCCCGTAAACAAGTGAGTTGTTTTCTTGGCACACTCACAATGCAGAAAGCAGAGGATGTGACATTTCTTCTATTATTTATGAAAGTCAACTCAAGCTGTTTTAAATATATGATAATGTATTTGTAAAACATGACAGATGTCTATTGTGTGCCAGTATGACTACACTTTTCATAAGTATTTGGTCATATCAAGGCAGGTTTTGTCTTTGTAGTGGTCCTTTCAAAAACACACAATGATTTGGTTTGTATTTCTAGCTGCAGAACGAGCAACAGAAAAAGTCTTATAGGAAGTGGACAGTCGACTGCTCTTCCTCGACCACACTCGCCTCTCTCATCACACACAGGTAATCTATTTTGTGCGTCTGTGTGTGTCTGTGCATGTTTTTTATTATTGCTTTGATGTCTGATGTCTGCCAGACTGACACAGTAATAGTCTGTTCTAACCTGGTGCAATATGATAGCAAACAAAACAAGACGTTTTGTTAGTCACTGGTTTGTGTTTCTGTCACATCACCCGTGTGGCACTACCAACCGATTCATTACAACTGGAATTGTAAAAATAGTCACTGTTTCCTCATAGACTGTAAGCAGCTATTGTTTAGACATGGAGTTCTGCCTTCAAGTGTTTCGAATAGGGCTGGGATATAAGATGTATTATATGTAACTCAAATCATTTTACTGAAAATGTAAAAGGACAGAATATCCTAAATTTATTCTATTCAGACTGAAAATCAGATGAATGCAGATGAATGTTTTTACACGATACAACCTACACAGAAAATTGTTCATTTAAAAAAATTGAATTAAATGACTTTGATTAAGTCACTGATTAACTTGAACATTTATGTCAATTTACCAGAAATATTGGTGTATATTACAAATATTTTTTAAATTAATACTTTTCATCACATAAACCTAGTAAGTTAGAGAAATGAACTGTTGTATTTTTTTAATTGTTAAAAAAATCTATTTAATGTTTTTTTTATTTAAGTACATTTTTTCAGACCACGAATACTCATGGAAAGCATGTTCATATTCACTTTAAAAAAGTAAAATTCTGCCATGAAATATTCACCTTCTACATGTTACAAACTTGAATAAACGTATTTGTTTGGTCGAACACAGAGAGCTTTATTTGAATGAATGCTTGTAAACAAACAGTTATTGAACCCTATTGACTACCAAATTGGAAAATGTTTTCTGCACTACATTCTTAAAAATATCTGATTCATCTAACTTTTTCTTCTATTGTAGTCAAAGGGGTCCAAGAACTTTTTTTTGAACGCATTCCTCCAAATATTTTTCACTGTTTGTCAAAACAAAGAAACTTTAAGTTGATTAAACATTAAAGTTGAGTAAATTGGGACAGAACTTTCGTACAAAAAGTTTTTTATGTGACCCAAATTCTCATGCTGTCAGTCTTTTACATTTATGTTGGATGACAACATGTTTCATTTTGTTTCAATTTACCTAGAAATTTAACATCTAAAAATGCCAATTGAATAATTGGAATTATGTTAAGCAGTTATATATATATAGATTATCATTATCAAGTTTTATAACAGTGATATAGATTTTAAGTGTGGCTTTAAAAAAATGCTACAACAAATGAACGTTCTGATAGATTGATTGGGCCTTATCACACTCCTTTTTGATATACTGCAAATACGTAACCTAGAACAGTCCAGAGAACGGTGACTCTTTGCTTTGAATAAATAGGATCGCTCTGTTTAAAAAGCAGTTTAAGCAGCAGTCTTGTGTCTGATTCATGAGCTGCCCACTGAATCGTCCTCTCTCATTCTCCACACACACTATCTCTACTAGAACACTCAGCATTCTTGTTCCTTTAATTGCAGCTCCTTATTGGGATTTAAGTTTTGTAGACATGATATATTGAGGCAAAACGTGCCTTCTCACATGTGCATGAGCTATCAAATATCTAGAGCATTGGTGAACCTACAGTGGTGTTTTGGTGAATTAGGTTAGGACAACCCGTAACATTGCAAATGCAGGATAGATTTTAAAGATCTGTTCCGAAAATGTGTAAATGAGTCACTGCTACTGAATAACAAGCATGCGGGTAAAGCGCAGAGCCCTCTCTTTATCAACACCGGAGGGTCATAGAGATGACTGTTAATTAACCATAACTCCATTCCATATTGAATCAGGTTAATTATCTGTAATTATTATAGGGCAGAAGGCAGTTTCCACCGCTAGAGCAGGAGTAACCCTGCTTCTAATGACCATGACTTGGGATCTCCCAGACTCTCAGCAGTGTCCATATTGCCAAAAGCAATCCCTCGAAACAGTTGGGTTCAACTAATAAGAGGAGAGAGGACATATGGCTACAGAGATGGTGTTGGGATCTTTTTGGCCCGCTGCTTTATTAAAGGGGCAGTGTCCAGAAATCAAAATTCTGCTTCAATGTTAGGCTTTATAGCATGAAATTATGGTGAAATAATAATTAGATTTTTAAAAATGTGTGTTTCTGCATGGGCAAAATAATATATTTTAAATGTTTAAAGATATTTTAAATGTATTAATATTTATGAACATTGCAAAATGTTAAATATGTATTTGTAAATGTCTGTGAGAAGTTAAAAACCGCATCAAATTCTGTTCTGTAAATTATACAGAATGATTTTATGTAGAAAACATTAAATCACAAAAATCCTTTTATTCTAAAATGTATTAATTGCTAAAATATTTAGTAATTAACTTATAACTTATTTTGTTTCTGTATGACTATGACCAGCTTGTCTTACTGAGCAAATAGTTCTACTGGTACAACTACTGAGAAAAACCATAGAAAGTGTCTGGTTTATATCTTTTTTTTTCTTATTAAGGTACCAGTCCACAAGACAGTCCGAGAAACTTCTCCCCAAGTGCTTCGGCTCATTTCTCCTTCACCCGCAGGTAACTACTTCATTTCAGAGAGCCGTATTTAAATTATCGTAGCTGATTGAAAAATAGAAAAGTAGTTGGCAAAAAAATGATTTGTGGATGCTAATGTGAGAAAATTCATTCATCCTTAGACATGTCTTTATGTTTAATCTAAAAATAAAAATTCCCAATTTTTTTAACCCCCTATAAAACAGTTTCAAAATGTACTACTTGTCATACTATATCTGATTTGAATATATATTCCTCTGTGCTCAACTCAAGAAAAGATTAATCTAAGATGGCATGATGGTATAATTCCTAAGAAAATTTTCATTTTTAATCAAAGTAAATGTCTTAAAATCATTGGCCACTATTTCTTTGAAGAAAACTATTTATATCTCCCTTTTTGCTACATACAAAGTAGTAGTATTATTAGAATGGTGTTCCAAATCTGTCTGAAATGTCAGGAAATGTGCAACATTGACGTAAACAAGATAATCTTTGATCGTAGGAGCCGTCAGTGACACTTCTCTTCTTTGATATGGTTGATAAAAGTTCTTAGTTGTTTCTTTTGAAATTCTCATGAGCTGACAGGTTTTCCACAGGCTTAATCTATGGTTCACCACTTCAGGTTTTTACCCATCACATCACCGCAGAGCTTCCGTAATGCTCTTTAGACAGGGAAAATGTCTTTTGTTGTTCAAATTTCTTTTTCTTATTTTCACATCAATTATTATTCTTTTCACTATTTATAATCCTCTAGTCATGGCCTAAGAGCAGAGAGGTAATTTAAAGGACACTTTTCTTTCCTCAATGTTCTTCCCAGAAATCAACCATCACACACCTTTCCGTGTGTTATATAAACCTGCTTAACATCCAGTGCTGTACATGGCTGGCCATTTTCTGTATTGACTTGATTACATAAGTTGCTCTTTTCAGTGCTTGTGACGTTTGTCTTCCTGTGAATCCCATCAGGTCATTTAATCTGCTTGAAGACTCATAGGAAATTGCTCACAGAGCGATAACTGCCCTAAATCATGGATTATACTATAATAGGCTTTCATTAGCTCTACTTTGAAAATAAATGGATTGCTCAGCATTTTTCTTTTATCAAGTGTTCCAATCACCTCTCATGTCTTGGAACCTAGGCTTTTGGCTCAAGAATATTGATTATGATGATTTGGGACAATCGTAAACTGAATTTTGCTTTGGTATTGTAGAACTGATGGGCGACGCTGGTCCTTGGCATCCCTTCCGTCCTCTGGATATGGAACGAATACGCCCAGTTCCACTGTTTCGGTAAGTATCATACATTTCAGATGGTAGAGATAAAATATAGCACTGCATGAATACCTTCAATGCACAGCTAAAAAGCTGTAAATTGTAAGGTTAACAAAACAGCACTCACAGTGGTCACTTTTGTGTTAAAGGTTGGCAGTGTTAAGGTGTCAACTGTACATGTGTATCCATTATAGCAGATGATTCCCAACGTTTACTTTGCATCATGCATTACAAGATCTACTGTAATTTTTATGTTTAAATTTGATTTTATTTTTAAATAAAATATTCTGCAATATATATAAAGTAATAATTACAAAATATTTAATTATCAATTGTTGGTGATAATAATAGTTTAATATATATTAAATTGTGTTGTAATATTAAGCGATACAATCACTTTATTAAATGCGTTTATAATGGTTTATTGTACAAAAAATCATAGATATTTTAAAATATTTTATAATGTTTTATAATATTATAAAATGTAATGAAAGAAATTCTTTACATTTAACACATACTCCCGATATGATTTCTTGTGCTGATTCTATGATAGAAAACAAGAACCATATTGGTGTATGACAATCATTTTTACTCAACCCAAATCCACTTCATGTAATTCTTACATGATTAAATTAACAAAATTAGATTTGGAAAATAAATGATTTAACAATAACAGATTCATGCCATTTAAAAAAAGTGGACATGTTATTGAAATTCACAGTCATCCAGTTGAGAAACATCTACATCATAAAATTGTATGCTATATTTTGTATACAATGAAATCCACCAGCATTATTCCTTTGTGTGGTCGCCAATGTCCAAGCTCCATGGTCATATTTGTTTTGACGCTTTCGGTTTGGATGGGTATGTGTGCTTATATGCACAACTGAACTGATATTTGGACTGAGACTGTCTGCCATGGGTAACAGATGCTGCCATCACTGTTTCCCAATCTGACTAATGTCCCTCTGAGCATGGCCAGATTTGTTTGCCTGTAAATATGTCCCTGAATCTGCGCCAGACTGCCCGCTCACCCACTCGTTCTCTCAATCTCTTGCTGTGTTCAATGACACAATTGCAGCAGCTGCCCAGGCCAATATGAAGCTGGTGCGCCAGCCAGTCAGAATTTATTTTACTCATATCAACAGGGTTGTGAAATTTTTGGTGAACTACCATTGTTGCCTTTTTACACATCGAAAGCAATAAGAGATATTTACATCACCAACATGTTAGGTGCCAGGGACAGGATGTCCTGCATCTAAACCCCTCACTTAAAATCTTGATTTGGGGTCTCCTTTGATCATCATTTTAAGATTATCATTGTGAAGAAACATTCACTTGCATGCTCATGTATCGATGTGTGGCATCACACATCAGTTTTCATATTTTTTGTCTGTCTTCATTCCATTTCTCTTCTTTTCTTTTTCAATGTATTTTACGTTTCATTTCCAGTCGTCCTGTTCATCACAGGAGAAGCTCCATCAGCTGCCCTTCCAGCCCACACCGGATGAGCTGCACTTCCTGTCAAAACATTTCTGCACTGAGAGCATTTCTGGAGACGACCGCAGAAGAGCCACACCCATGCGGCCCCGCTCCCGCAGCCTCAGGTACATGACGCCTGTGTGTGACTGCTGGAAGTTAAGATGATCACGTGCAATGTTCAATGTTTTATAAGGTTTTTCTTGAATTTTGATACAGTCCTGGAAGATCACCTTCATGCTGTGACCATGAGATTATCATGATGAATCACGTCTACAAAGAAAGATTTCCAAAGGTAAGCGTAAAATAAACATTCTATCGTATATTCAACCTCATGTCATATGACCTTTTCTTTTCTGGGATAACAGTGTTATTTGGTAATCAACATTTTTCAAAATGTCTTCTTTTGTGTTCTGCGGAAGTGATATAGGTTTGGAGTGGGTGAATAAATGACCAAAGGATATTTCTTTTTGATTGAACTATCCCTTTAACCAGATTTCTTCAATGTAATGTGGTGGTAATTTAGAGGGTTAGTTCACCTAAATATGTAGATATTGTCAACATTTACTCACTCTTGTTATTTCAAACCTGTATGACTTTCTTCAGAAGATCACTTAAGAGCAGAGATTGAGGAATGTCACGGCACAGGTGCAGCACCAATTAACTTAAATTGTCCGGACACAAAACCAGTGCAAATGAATGGATGCCAGTCCCGACATTCTTCGAAATATCTTCTTTTGTGTTCTGCAGAATTGATAAAGGTTTTAAATGACCCGAAGCCAGGAACTATTCCGTTAACCAGGTTCCGTTAATGTAATGTGTTAGTGGGAGATAGTTCACCTGAAAATGTAAATTTGACAACATTTACTCACTGTTTTGTTATTTTAAATTTGAATAACTTTTTATAGAAGAGCATATTTTGAAGAAAATTATGGCGCAGGTGCAGCCCCATTCACTTTAACTGTATGGACACAAAATCATTTCAAGTGAACGGATGCCAGCTACCAACATTCTTCAAAATATTTTCTTTAGTGTTCTGCAAAAGCATGACAGTCATACAGGTTTCAAATGAACAGGATTATGACAGAATTTACATTTTAGGATGAACTTTGACTGTAAGACCATAGTCATGCAAGAATAGATTTCTATAGGTCCTTTTGTGGAGAACTGTAGCTCCAGGTTCAGTGTGGGGTCTGGTAATTACACAGGGTAGCGCTGATGTCTCCTCTTCCCCCCTCAGGCCACGGCTCAGATGGAGGAGCGCATCAAGGAGATCATTCAAAGCAACTCCCCTGAGAATGTTCTGCCACTGGCTGACGGCGTGCTAAGCTTTGCACACCACCAGATCATCGAGCTGGCCAGAGACTGTCTGGAAAAGTCACGTTTTGGCCTCATCACCTCCCGATACTTCTGTGAGCTCACTGATAAACTGGAAAGGCTCTTTCAGGAGGTAAAAACCTCTCTAGAGGCTTTGCTGCCTTTATTCTTCTAACATTTTTCTGTAGTTTTAGGAATAAATTTTCCCATGTGCGAGGAGTCTGCTGTAGTTAGAAGAGGATCATCACTTTTTAAGTTGTTGTTCATTGATGCATGTTTTCAAAAACCCACTTGTGATGTGTTTTGTGATTGTAATGCAGTCGACTGAGCGATCCGAGAGTGCAGAGGTGACCTTCATTAAGGAGCTGGTGAAGAAGATCCTCATTGTGATTGCCAGGCCCGCAAGACTCTTGGAATGCCTGGTAATTTGACTATAAAAGCCTTTCAATGTGACAGATTTGGTCATAATGGTATAGAATGCTCCAACGTTTGATTTATTTATATATGTCTATTTAAATTCAGATTTTGTTAAGAATGATTTAGAGAATAAATTGGATGTATGCATTTTTTCTTGTAGGAGTTTGATCCTGAAGAGTTCTATCATCTTTTGGAGGCTGCAGAAGGTCATGCCAAAGAGGGACAAGGAATCAAGACTGACATCCCAAGATATATTATCAGCCAACTTGGCCTGACGAGAGACCCACTTGAGGGTAGGACGTTTAATACATCTGTTTGCAGTTCAAAACTTGAAAAGAATTTTGTAAAATGCTTCAGTAGGTTTGTGTCACAATGGAAGTGAATAGGGACTAATGTTGTTTGGTTCAACAAATCATCATCTTTCGAGTGCAAAAGAAAATTATGAAGGTTTGGAATGACATGATGTTCACGAGCCTAGGTACAGGAAATGTGTTTTTAATTCATTCCTTTGGGATTCATTTCCTGGGATGTTGGCTTAAAGCCTTTCACGGCAGACATCCTGTAGTAAACATCAGATTTTTTTACTCAAGACAATCATTATCCGTAATGAGAACTAAATACGCCCATAGACCTTCTGCCTCATCCTCTATGCCAAGGTATGGTTGGTTACTGAGCCCTCCAAGGTTTCTTAATCCTCAGAGAATGTCCAAATCATTTTGTGCGAAGATTGGAAATGGAGATAGGCAGCTGTTCCAAGGTTTTCCGATGGGTTTAGTTCCCTTTAGAGACAGCTGAACGACCCTCTGGTTCATTTACCTCCTGCTGTTCATCGGTTACTGTTGAGGCCTTCTGAGTGTCACCTCACTGGGATTTGTTTGGAATCGCAGTTTTTCCAAGTAAATGTTTCATGATGTGTGTAAACTTACCTCTGGTTTCCACACCATTTAACTCATTTAGAAACCACAGGAGTCAGCAGTAGCATTCTTTCGGAAAAAAAATGTGACTACCAAAATGGGTGACTAAAACAAGATAGGGAAAGTGTTGTTTTTGGCAGTAATGTGTTCTGGATTTGTGCAGCCATGCATTTGATGCTCAAAACCACTGATAAAAAATGTCATGTGCACTTTAATTTTAGGTTCTCGGATGTAATATACAAACAATTTAGCATATTAAAACGCTACTGTGATATCAGTAATATTGGTTAACAATTAATAAGACCATAATATTAAAGGTGTAACGAAAAGCTCAGCTTGTTATTTATTTGAAACAATACTGGCAATCCAAACGAATATCCGTCAATTAAAAAATGTGTGAAATCTGGAACGCTTTCTGCAATTTTATTTCAAAGTTTATTTTAAGATTTATTTAATCATTAGATCAAAACATTAGACGTTTGTGAAAAGTTCCCTTACCACACCAGCAGAAATAATATAGACATTATACCCAAAAGAGACATGCCTGACCTTTTAGTTTTTTTTCTGCCAAAAAATCTGCCCTTCACTTTGTGATCATGGAAATATGTATTAGGCCTAAATTCACTGTGACTTCAGTCACAAGACATCCATGCTAAAGTTACAGTTATTACAGTTATTTACAAGGCTTGAAAAAACAAGAATTAAACAAACCGGTGCTAAAGTCTCCCAGATTCTGCAAGTTTACCCTTTTATACAATGCAGTGTGAGAGAGAGGAAAGGAAGCGATGTGGAAGAGAGAGGGGAATGGTCAGAAAAAGTCCCAACTTTGGACTCTAACCGGGCTTGAAACTGTGCCACATGTCTGAGCACCTCAAAGCAATTGGATCAGAAACAAATGAATTGTAAACGTTCTGAATCTTAATAATGATAATTATAATATTCAAAATTACAATGAATTTACCCTGAATGTAGAGACTGTTTAACTAACTCTTTAGCTGTAGCGACAGGAGCGTTCTTACTTGAACAATTGGAGCATTGAACTCCTTCTCTTATCACCTATTAAATTAATTGTAGAATACTGTAACATAAACCAATAGCAAAAACTCAGTAAATATGGATGGTTAGAGTTAGTTTAGTTTATTTTCCATCTATGAGGACCAATAAAGAGAGTTTATGTTTTTGTTTTTCTGCAGAAATTGCTCAGTTGACAAGCTACGACAGTGGAATTGCAGAAACTCCCGAGACGGATGAATCTGTTAGTGTAAGTACTTAACCATACCTATAGCTTAAGGCATCACAATACTAAACTTATGTTAAGATCAATAATTGCATAGAAACAATGAAAATTATGAATTGTGAAAAAGTAACATAACAGATACATTATTTAAAAAATGATTTCTGAGATTTATTTAAAATTCTTCTTTGGATGACAAAATCTCCATTTTTTTAGTATGACAAACCACCTAATATAAATTATGCTGTCTGTCTCTTTCAGTCTCACAGTCTGAGTGCAGCACTACGTGCTCGACGCAAACCCTGTGAACTCGACTTTGAGATGATCAAACTGATCAGTAATGGGGCTTATGGGTAAGATGACTAAAAAGTTGTGTAGACAACGTTCTTAATTTAACCCAACCGTATGCAAATAATAAAAGATTGTTTATTCTGTTCTAGTGCTGTTTATTTAGTGAGGCACAAGGATACAAAACAGCGCTTTGCCATGAAGAAGATCAACAAACAGAACTTGATGTTGAGGAACCAGATCCAGCAGGCCTTTGTGGAGAGAGACATCCTGACCTTCGCTGAGAACCCTTTTGTGGTCAGCATGTACTGTTCCTTCGAGACACGCAGACATCTCTGTATGGTTATGGAGTATGTTGAGGGTACGTCAGGTGATATGTTTCTGTTTTAATGGCCGAAACCTTTAAATGTGCATGAACCAAAGTTAACAGTTATGGGAAATTCCAGCGTTATAGGTGTGACATTTTAGTCCTTTATTGATTTACTATTCACATACAGGAGTATGGGCGAACATTGGTATTTAAGCCTCCAACTTTTAAATCTTTCTTTTTTGTCATCTTAAGGTTAACATTTGCGTGCAATTGCAAATATATGTGTTCTGCTTACTTATACATTTCTTAACTAGCTTTTATGGTTATCGAAGGAATTAACTTACATTTAAATATACATGAAAGATAAAAAATATAAAGCTAAATTACATTTTGGATAAAAATGTGTTGGGTAAGTCAGAAGTGAAGTCTCTTCCTCCCCCTAACCCCTTCTAATCCTCTCTCCTGATAGAACATCAAAAAACAAAAATACTTTCCCACATATTGACAAATTAAGACCCTGAAACGCAATCTGTTTCAATGTTAAGGTTATCCTGAAATTGCCTTTCAGTATGCAGGCTATCAAAAAACAACAAATTGAAAGCATGAAATATGTGCAATAATTATTTGTATGTTATTAATCCCACCAGGAGGTGATTGTGCTACCCTTCTGAAGAACATGGGTCCGCTTCCTGTTGACATGGCCAGAATGTACTTTGCTGAGACTGTGTTAGCACTGGAATATCTTCACAACTATGGAATTGTCCATCGAGATCTCAAACCAGACAAGTAAGCAACCAAGATCACAGTCTGATTAAAGATCAGTATGACCACAAGTAAGTTTAAAAGGTTCATGCTAGCAACCTGCAATATGAGTTAAAAAATGTAAAAAAGTAATGTCTTCACAGTTCTGCATTATAAAATTCTCTCAATGGATTATTACAAATAATAACAAAAAAAGGCAAATCATACTTCTAATGACACACTTCTGCAAATGATGCACACTCTATTAAACCATATAGTAAACATTTATATATATATTGTGTCATTGTAAGTTGTAATGATTGTCCGCACTGTTTTCACATCATGACAGTTTGTTGGTGACTTTAATGGGACACATCAAGCTGACAGATTTTGGCCTGTCCAAGGTGGGGCTGATGAATATGACCACAAACCTCTACGAGGGTCACATTGAAAAAGATGCCAGAGAATTCTCTGATAAACAGGTGAATGTCTAACTGTTTCTTTATTGAAGTCCAGAATATACAGAGACTTTGGAATACATTCATCTTGAATTTCCTCTTAAACTCATTCCACATATTATAGATTAATATTTTGTTGGTAATTTTTTATCGTTTTGTAACTTTGTTTGATAAACATTTAATATGCTGTAATGCAAAAGCAAGTATACATCCACTTTAAAAATGCTCCATGAGGCTTAGTAAATATGACAGAAAATAAAGTGTTATTAACCGATTTAAATATTTCGAAAAATGTAATATATTTTAGGTGTCAAATATTACAATAATTAAGTAAAAATCCAACAGTTAATTTCTCTAAAAGTTAAAAATATTTTTAAGCATGTGAAACAATTTACATAAAAGGATTTTAGTTTAAAAGCATTAAATTTGGTGCTGTAAATTCTATTTCAATTCTGTGTATATGTATGGAAAAAACAAATGTCATTTACTCTTTTCTTAGAATTAGAATTCACGCAAGAATATTTTTGTATAAAATTAAAAATTTTGTTTTATATTTGTAAAACAAATACCTTTTTTATTGCATAAACTAAAAAAATATATAGATGGATTGTAACCTGTCCACACGTTTCTCCACAGGTGTGTGGGACTCCAGAGTACATTGCCCCAGAGGTGATCTTGAGACAGGGTTATGGGAAACCTGTGGATTGGTGGGCGATGGGCATTATTCTGTATGAGTTCCTGGTGGGCTGCGTACCATTTTTTGGAGACACTCCAGAGGAGCTGTTTGGTCAGGTCATCAGTGGTCAGTCACTTTCTGATTTTTTCTTGAGCAATAAAGTCATGCTTCATTCAGGCAAGAGCTTTAGCAGATGGAAGATAGTGTTCCAAGATATGGGTTTCTCATTAATGGGTATTCGTATTTTACTGGATCAA
Organism: Triplophysa yarkandensis; assembly: GCA_033220385.1. Classification (NCBI taxonomy): domain Eukaryota; kingdom Metazoa; phylum Chordata; class Actinopteri; order Cypriniformes; family Nemacheilidae; genus Triplophysa; species Triplophysa yarkandensis. Next base: position 2,285,165 of record CM065657.1, on the reverse strand, counting down.
CAGTGGGTCTCTACAGAAACTGGATCTCCTGTTCTCATCTGCACCTGTTGTCCTGTTAACTTGCTCTATGTCTGGATTAGTCTGCTTGTATCAGTCTCATGTGAAATGACCTTTGTATTAGATTTCTTGAATGGGATTTTTCCCACAATATGAATGCTTGTTAAAACCTTGCAGCGTACAGAAATATTGTTATATTTAAAATTACAATGATGCTTGTTAAGGCATTAGTCATGCTATTGCTTCTCGTCCAAAGTTAGATTTCAGTTTTAAACTTGTTGAAGAAGGAATAGCTGTTTTGACATGGGTCAGTAAACAGTCACCCAGAACATTCTAGCAACCTCATAACAACATCAACACCAAACACATAACTGCTTTGAAATAGCCCTCAAGCAAGTTTATACTGGTAAGCTACACAAAATCCAGTACCTCATAAAACAATGTAATATAATTGTATGTGTTACAATTATTAAATATAGTTGAATGTTGTATTTTAATGATTAATGTTAGTATAGTAGTAAATGGAATATATGGGTGAATGTATTAAACATTCTTATAATATATAGGGTACTTGTAATAATCAACACAGATACAGAATACAGTGATACTGAAAACCATGATTATCAATATTGTGTTTACACATATATTACACGTATATATTACACAAATAATATGCGTTTCGTTATAATAAAAATAATTCTGCATCCGTTTAAAGTTGCCCTTCAGGGTACAACCCATCTTGCTATGCCACATTTCAACATGAATTATTGACCTACAATATAAAGAAACAAAATTAAAGTTTAGTTTCACTGGAAAAAACCTACATAAAAATTTGAATATTGCTTTACTCTTAAATTGGACATAAAATTGTGAGCTCCCCAAATATTTCCTAGCACTCTTTTTGTTAAGCCAAATGCCTTTAAACCAAACCTAATGACGAGCAAATACCAAATGGTTTGGTTGTTTTTATCACGGGGTTATCATGGGTGTGATTCTGAATTAATGTGCCCAGCTAGATGCCACTGCCTTGGGCTTGGATACATATTCATGCTCTTTTATCTGTTTCAAATGTTTTGCTGTTGAAAAACCAACAATACGTATCCCCTTGTTTATTTTACCCCATGGGCCTTTTAGCCAAAATTTCTTTTTCTGGCGTAAGCTTTGTTTTCATTCATTTAATTTTTTTTTTACAAATGCCTACTCCGTGATCCATATAAAATACAGAACAAACATCCTGGAAATCAACGCATGTTACAATGTTTATGTATGCATGTTAGCGTGCCTGTTAAAGACATTTTGATGCATGGTAATAACCCCATGTTTTATTTTATATGTAAATAGATTCCTTTTATTCAATGTTTGGGGCTGGGATTGAAGCAGATTCACATTTACAATGAAAGCCCGACAGAAACCCATACAGACTTTATTGTTAAATAAAAATATATTTTAACGTAAACGTAATAGTGTTTGGAAAGAGTTATGTTTCTGTTTAAATTGGATGATAGTGATGATAAAACAGCCTGGTTCCTTTTGTCTCAGATGAAATAAACTGGCCAGAGGGTGAGGATGCGCCACCGCTCGATGCCCAGGAGCTGATCACCCTCCTGCTCAAACAGAACCCACTGGAACGTCTCGGCAGTGGTAAGAGTTCTAAATTATTTCTCGTGAAGTACAAATTACCTTCGGCAAGTAAATAGTGACAGTTTTAAGCCAGTTGTCTCAAAGCAGCCAAAGAAAAGCAAATGGGTTACACATGTTCTTAATGTATGATCTGAAATAATATAGTCCATTAAACAGAATTGCAAATTGTTTATAAACCTGTTCAATTGATGAGCTTAACTTTAATCATCTTGTTCTTCCATCAGAAAATACAGAACAAATAAATAAAAGTTTTCTATAAGTTCATCATTTTCAAATTTTTGGCCAAGTCAAATTTGACACACTAATATATAGTCATATATAGTCCAGCTCTTCATACAGCCTTTAAATTAGACATTAAAGGAAATTTACAGGATAATATTGCATTGTTTACAGAACTATGCAAACGGAGTACTTTCATTGGTTCAATGGTTTAAATCAACAATCTCATCATTTGCAGTAGTGTGTCTTTAGAAAATATGGGTTTACATTTTAAATATTAATTTTGTTCTTATTATTTGTCTTATCATTTTGGCAAAATACTTTTCACTTTGCAGGTAGGCGTAGTTTTTTTAAGATACTATCACAGTATTTCTTGGTTTAGTCTGTTTAAGTTATTTCAGTCATGTTATCATGTAATAATAGATGAAAATAGATTATAATACCAGATATTTTGGCTATTGCAACTCGTCTACAAACAAAAATCATAATCAAAACCAAACTTACTGGATTATTATAAATAATTTAAATTTATATTCATAAATTTAAACTCGAAATATTTTCTGATACACAATTCTAAATTATATAATAACTGACCTAAAAAACATTCATTGGTGTGATGCTGCTGATGCTTTTGCACAGATGGACCATTTTTTTAATTACAACTATTTATTAAGTTAAATATTTTTTTCCTATACATGAAACATTTTAATACATATAGTAGCAAAGGATCAACTAACAAGTGGAAGCTTACACTGCTTTTATAATACAATGAAAATCATCACAATCAAAATTGCTTGAAGCTACTGACACATGTAGATAAAGATAAGTAATAAAAAGCCATGATTTATTAAATAGTTTATTACATTTTGCCTGTTAAGAACACAGAGTAGCGCTGAATCTTCAATGTTTGTATTTAAACAGGAGGGGCATACGAGGTCAAGCACCATCCGTTTTTTCATACTTTGGATTGGAACAGCCTGCTGAGGCAGAAGGCAGAGTTCATCCCTCAGTTGGAGTCAGAGGATGACACCAGCTACTTCGACAGTAAGTGACAGCATGACATTTCATGCAGGAGTAAAGTCATCGCCCTTCACAGTTCATGCATGCAAGGCAGGTTTAAGAGCCATTGACCGTCACTGCATTAGTCATTATTTCCTACGGAGGTTGAGATGTTCACCTGGTTTAGAGATTAGTCACATATTAGCTAGGCGATGATAATAATGATGATGATGATGATGATGATGATGATGATGTATTTTTCACTTAAAGAAGCTAAAGGAATAGTTCATTATTGCATTGTTGTTGTCTGAAATGCATTGCTGCATTTTTATTAATAAAACATAATGTGATACCTTACTTTAATATTTACTTAAAATTAAAGCTTATAATTTAAACATACATAAACCACATTTAATTGTTTTGTATAGAGGTAAAATTAATATTAAATAAGGTGAATTGTGTTAAGAAAAAAGTGTCAAGTAAATTTCATAAAATGTTTGGATGAATTTAAAATGATTAAAAGCAATCTTGTCTGCGCCCTGATATTAAAGCACATTGTGACACTTCTTTTTATTTCATTTCAGCACGATCTGATAGGTACCATCACCTTGAAACGGAAGAAGAGGACGATACCAATGATGAAGATTTCAACGTTGAACTACGTCAGTTTTCCTCGTCCTCACATCGATTCTCTAAAGTGAGTATCCTTTCTATTATTTTTGTTCTGTATAATATATAATCAGTGGTCCTGAGGTGTAGAATGGTTGCATAAGTTGTCCTCTGTAACCATTACTAACACCAGTTTCAAAGCTGTCTGCCTCTGCTACACAGCTCACAGGTGTATGCGCCTTTCTTGACATTGGAATATCTATTTCTGTAGAACAGGGGGAGTAAAGGCAAAACAAAAACTCATGATCATTCTTGCTCTCAGGCATGCAGGGCTTTGGTGCAATGCAGTATAGGTTGAGTCTAGAAACACTCATGCACACAGTGTCTGGTGAGAGTTGATACTGTGACATGATCCCAAAGTGTCAAAATTTAAAATTAAGGGAACATTTTGCAGCCATTAGATGTCATGTTTGACAATAAATAACAAGTTCTTGCTAAACAAGAACTATCTTACATGGGGTTCAGAACAAAAGCCTTATAGTCCCCTGTGGTTGATCAGTTGATTCCTTAAAACTAATCCTTGACACTTGGTAATTTTTTGTCTTTAAATTTGTTTCTGCCCTAAAATAGTAGAAATGTGACCACACACTTTAACCTTTTGAGTATATGCGGAAACATGAATATTCAAATTGGGCTTGCCTCTATACCCCGCTAAAGCTGAAAGTAAAACCAAGAGCAGGACGGTGGTCTCTTCAGCCCAAATGAATGCGCTGACCTTGCATATTCATGGCTGGAATTGCTGATTCCGTATCAAATGAGTTGATGTGATTGGTTAAAGGTTTATGATGTCATTAATCAATGCTTTTTCAAATTGTGTTTTTACAAATCTTTGGTAACCTTTACACGAAAAACATCACTTTCAAGAACGGTTTTAAATGGAAAAATATGTGCATGGTTTGTACTTGAGCATATTGAAAACACTACAGAAACATAAACACCAAATGGAGTCTGTAAAAATATAAATGTTCAATTTTTTTTTAGATCTTGAAGTTATTATATGTTCTTTGTGTGTGTTAAAGGTGTACAGTAGTCTGGACCTGTCACGAGGTCAGCTAGAAGAGAAAGGAGAACAAACAGAGAAGAAGACTGAGAGTCCAATGACTGTCGACTCACTGAGCTGGACTCCCGACTTCACAGAGATGTACGTCACCCATACCCCTTATCAAACACCAAATTACTTGAAAATAAGATGTAGATGTGATTGACTCTGAGACTCAAGGAGAGGATACACCCTCTTGACATTTAAAATCTTTATAGGAACATAAGTTATTTTTAGATGTTGCAGGTTTTGTATCCATACACACAAAGTCAATAAGGGGTACAAAAGAAAGTGATATAGGTTAAAATGACATCAGGGTGATTCACATGAATTAATTAAATTTTTGGTGGATATTCCCATTGAAGTCCTTTGGAATAATTTAGGACATTCATCTTTTCAAAAACAACTCTCTCTTTATAAACACTGTATTTTCTTATTTTCAGCCCCTCTCTCTCTCATTCATCTGACACTGAGAGCACCAGTCTGAGCAGATGTTCGGGTCTCCTCCCTAAGTTTGCCATCTCTGCTGAAGTGGAGGATGGCGATGGCTCTCTAGCTTTGGAAGACCCCAGTAAAGTGACTTTCAGTATTGGGGAGTTGCCTCAAGATGAGCCTGATCCTACTACACCCTGCAGCACCATCAGTAACTCAACGCTCTCAGGTACATCATACGCAAATTTTTTTAATTTACCATTAGCCCAATAAGACATGTTTGATCTGTTCCAATGTTTTTGAGAATGACCAAGTACTGATTAGTATTTGTTTTATAGTAATTAGGACTCTTTTTTTTTTTGAGCAGGAAGTTTTTCAGAGCACCTGGACCAGGTGCCATTAAGGGAAGAGGGAACTGAGAGTCTTGACAGCTCCTGTAAGCCCACCATTGATACAGACGCTTTTCTGAACACTCCCAGACCTGAGATTACAGATAAACAGTGTGCTGTCAGCAGAGTGCCAAAATCAGTATCTACTGGAACCCTGTCCCTCATGATCCCTGGAGGTCAGTAAAATTTCTGGATTATGGAAAGCATATTAGCTGTTTTGGTATTTATTTATATGCTTCAATCTGTTTTCTCCACAGATGTTTTTGGTGTGTCCCCATTAGCTAGTCCTATTTCTCCATATTCGCTGTCATCAGACCCCTCCTCTAGAGATTCCTCCCCAAGCCGAGACTCCTCCCTCTCTGGGGTCTGTAGTCGTCAGCCAATCATCATTCACAGCTCAGGAAAGAAATTTGGTTTCACTCTGCGGGCGATCCGGGTCTATGCCTGTGACAGTGATGTCTATACAGTTTATCACATGGTCTGGGTAAGAATGCATCTTCTTACCATGTAAAAAAAGTAAAAGAAACATTAAGAAAATTGTATTTTATGTTCATGATCTTTCCTGGTTAGTGCACAGTGATAAATTACATGCTTACAAAAGTAATGTAAGCCAATTTTACCTTGTGCATTTTTTTAAATAGAATGTAGAGGAAGGTGGACCTGCTTATAAAGCTGGTCTTAAAGCTGGAGACCTGATCACTCATGTGAATGGAGAAACAGTTCATGGACTGGTACACACTGAAGTGGTGGAGCTACTACTGAAGGTACAGAAATCACACGCAATGTAAAAACTACAAGATTAGTTTTACTTAATTTTTTGTTTCATTTTCAAGTAAGTCTGCTGACAATTTCAATTCAATGTAAATTTTCAGAGTGGAAGTAAAGTTGCAATATCCACAACCGCTTTTGAAAACACCTCAATCAAAACGGGTCCAGCAAGAAGAAATAGTTACAGAAGCAAAATGATTAGAAGAACAAAGAAGCCCAAGAAAGAGAAAACACAAGAAAGGTACAACAATATCATTTTTGGAAACTTGGCGAAAGTATAGTACATGTGTGTACTTCAAATTAACAATGTACATTTCAGTATTCTGTGTTCAATCAAGTTTAATTCTGTTGTGTTTTTTCTCTTCAGGCGACGATCAGTATTCAAGCGCTTTGCCATGCAGCCATCCCCACTCTTACACACCAGTCGCAGTTTCACCTCACTTAACCGCTCACTGTCGTCAGGAGAGAGCATGCCTGGATCTCCCACACACAGTCTTTCACCACGCTCCCCTACAGCTGGCTTTCGTTCAGCACCTGACTTTACTCAGTCAGGTTAGTATATGACATTAATAATTAATTATATGATAAACTGCTTATTTTTCTTGTTAAATATTATTAAATGTTAAGAAGCTAGTTTTGTATGTTGGCCATATTTTATAGCTTGGGGATTTTTTCTGCAGGTGGCACATCCTCACAGAGCAGTTCCCCTAGTTCCAGTGCTCCTAACTCTCCTGCAGGCTCTGGTCATATTAGACCCAGCACTCTGCATGGCCTGGGACCTAAACTTCCTGGACGTCTCCGTCAAGGCCGGCGCAAATCAGCTGGAAGCATTCCCCTTTCTCCACTGGCTCGCACACCATCCCCAACCCCGCAGCCTCAGCCAACGTCCCCTCAGCGCTCACCATCTCCCTTGCTAAGTCACACATTAGGGACTGCCAAACCTTCCCAGGCTTTCCCCTCCAAGCTGCATTCACCCCCCACTATTGTCCGCCACATGGTGAGACCTAAAAGCGCTGAGCCTCCTCGGTCCCCTCTCCTAAAGCGAGTCCAGTCAGAGGAAAAGCTTTCCCCCTCTTATGCTGGAGACAAAAAACATTTATGCACACGAAAGCACAGTTTAGAGGTGACCCAAGAAGAAGCTCTTGGAGAGACCTCATGTAAGGGGGAGCATACACCTGCATGCTCAGAAGAGAATGCTCCCTGTGAGCCACCTACCATTACACGAGTAAGGCCCGCTGAGCAGGGCTGTCTAAAGCGGCCAGTGTCTCGTAAGGTTGGTCGACAAGAGTCAGTAGAGGATTTGGACAGGGAAAAACTCAAGGCCAAGGTTGTGGTGAAGAGGCAAGACTGGAATGAGAGACGGGAGTCTTTGCATAAACAAGACACAATGCAAGATATGGAAGGCTCTTTGTGTTCCCTCACCACTGATGATAAAGAGTGGCCTGTTTTGACAAGATCCAGTTCAAGATCCCAAAGTTCTGAATCACTGGACAAGTCCTCTAATGCTTCTTTGAAGGAGGTGTTGTATAAAAAGCTAAACCCAAGAGTATGTGAAAGCATTGCAGAGTCCATTGGCAGTGGAGACTGTGTTTCTCTGTTAAGCGAGAGGTCATCTTCATGCCAACCAGACAGACAGCTGTCCAGGACTATGAAAGAGTGTAATAAACCAGACAGGTTAGATTTTAAAGCACCCAACATTGAGTTTGCAAGGATGAGGCAGTCTTTTGATGAAAGGGAGGACTCCTTGTGTCGCATTTCCTCTGGCATTCATGAAAGCCTTCATTTTAACACCACCAGGTCCAAAAGTCTTCAGCTAGATTCTGCTTTGGCTTTAGAACATATGAAAGGTGGTATGTGCAACATTCATAGTTCTTCTGGAATGAGCCCTGAGACTTTGGCCCCCAAGATGTTCAGTGGGAGAGGCGAGAGTGCTGTAGAAAAACTTCAAATGATTTCCTCATCGGATAATCCGATCAGGAAAACCTCTTCAGAGTACAAATTGGAAGGGCGGCTTGTGTCCTCTTTAAAACCCCTGGAAGGCACATTAGATATTGGCCTGCTTTCTGGGCCTCGGGTGTCCAAGACTGACACGTGTCTCTCAAAAATGGCAGACAACTACTGTGACACAGCTATAATGGCAGGAGATCTGTCTAGAAAACAGGCCATTCATCGGAAAACGACAGGAACACCAGGGACAATTGCGTCTAAAGACCATGTCAATTTGAGCACTTCAAAAGAAGAGTCCAAGGACTGCAATGAGGAATGTCATGATAGAAACAAATTCAATGATGGGTTAAGGTTGCAAAATACCATTAAAGTAGAATCCATGGACATAAATGTAAAGTCAGAGAGTAGGCTAAAGACAGCTCAGGAGATGAGAGCTGCACGGCATGGTACTCATTTTCCATGTGGGACGTACAATACACCCTCAATCAGGGAGGTAAGCAATGAAGACCAAGAGGAAGATGTGGATAACCCTGAGGTGACACCGGCACAGCAAAAGGAGGTTCAGAAGAGACAATCCATCCTAACACATGAACCCGAGAAGTCTCCAGTTCCAATTGTTGTTATTCCTCAGATCAGCTGTTCTAAGCAAGCCCCAGCAGTGAGTTCTGAAAGAAATCCTTGTGAGTCAATTCAGGCACCATGCATTCAAAATTCTGCATTATGCACAGAAAAGGACAAGCCAGCCAATTTAAACAAAACTGCAATAGTGGTGGAGCAGATTCATAAGGCAAAAGACAAAACAACCAATGCATTTGGGACATCCAGTCTAACATTGGCTGTAACAAAGGATAATGTTGATGGAAAAGGCAGGGATTCTAGTTCCAAAGACTCTCTTGATTCCATTTCAAAGAACATACAAAATTCTGTGGAAGAGAAGACATTGAACACAATTGACAAAAACTTAAAAGCTTCACCCATGAAAGTTGCTAGCTCTACGCAGGCTAACCCAGAGACAAATATCAGTGAAAAAGCACCCAAGCTTCAGAATGCGTCTTTAGCTCCTTATAGCACAACATCAGATAAAACACCTGAGGGCTCTCTTGTTAAAAGCCTGATGTCTCCTAAGCCTACCCTACAAAGAAAAGCTACTCCATCCTCCATTGCTGCTCCTCTCAAGGCCTTACCTGCTACTGATTCACAATCCCAAGCCTTTGCCAACTCTAACCCACAACTGTCTGTACTTACTGAGGTTAAAACAACTGCCATCCAAGAAACAAAGTCTGAACAAACATGTGCCAAAATGTCAAGCTCTGATTGCTTGACAAGTGGACAGACAGGTAATTCAGCCCAGTTTTTCATACAAGCCAATGACAGAACACAAAATGCAACAAACAAATACAATCCAACGGTAAAGGATCTAAAAACTAGAGCACCATCTGGGGACAAACCAGTAGAGAAACCAGGGTCCAGAGATAAACAGAACACTAAAAAAGACCTCAAATGCCAGGCGAGTGAAAAGACTGGCTCTGGGACTGAAGTTTCGAAGGCCTGTGAAAAACAAGAAGCTCTTGTCAAAAGTCAGGTATGTGCTAGTACCACACCAAAGCAGGATACTGGTGCAAGTTCACCAAAAACCAAGAGCTGTGATATTACAACTGGAGACACTGTGCATGTAAAATCACCTCTCAAAGCTGACAAAGAGCAGAAATTCAAGAAAGCTCTTGATGTTGACAGCCCAAAGGCGAACAAGCAAGTTAAGGACATGTCCAAAACTGAGACAGGTTCAAAGCAGGCTGCCATAAAACTGCAAGAACCGTCTGGGAGTCTTTCATCAAAACAGACTCAGAGTTCCAAAAACAAGCCTAGAATTGACTCTCCACTTGTTACGCAATCATTTGGGAAGACAGTCGAAGAGAAGGGAAAGCAAGACAACAAATCATTGCAACAGCCTTTTGTCAAAGACAATATCATAACACAAAAAGAGCTGAAAGAGTCATCCTTGACTCAGACTAAAGCCCAACAACTAAAAGACAATCGCAATGCTACTCAAGGTGTACCAGTGTTACCTGTACCAGCTGTTAAAATCCTTGTGTCAAGTGGGGTTCCGACAGGAAAGGGCAATGGTGCCAAAACTGAAAAACCTACACTTACTAAGGAACAAATGAAGCCCACAACTGATGTTTCTATATCAGAATCACTCAAGGTCTCAATCAATGCTAGTGGTGCTACAGGTACTACAACTGCTACATCCAGTCTCAACTCTAAACATAGCTTCAATGAGTCAAAGGTGACTGATATCACGGTTTCATCCAGCCGAAAGGAGCAGGTAGAAAAGAAGAAAAAAGAACCTTTTCAAGAAACATCGTCAGATCCCAAAGTGACCCCTAAAGACTCGAAAATTGCAATGTTGGTGAAGGACATTACTACTTCTGAAAAAGATTCAGTACGTCCTAAAAAAACGAAAGATTCGCCACGTGGTTCGAAAAAGTAATGCTTTTTCCAATGTTGCCAAGGTTGTTGTATTTTTTAATATACTATGAGGATATAAACATCATTGTTGTCTGTACTGTATGTAATATCATCAAGCCTTCCTATCTGCGGACCGGTGAAACTGTTTCTTTGGGTTTTCTTGAGAAACCAGAAAGATGAATTTGTTTATGTTGCATTCTATGTTTTGTTTATAAAAAAAAGCGTAGGCTGAATGTAGACTTGTTTTGCTGCTGATTGTGGTCACTTATAGATCTTGCAGAATCGCCAAAATTAGTCACAATGTGAGCGGCGTGTGCAATAATAGTGGAGATGAAGTGGAAATGCCTTTCTTGAGGCTTAACTGTGCCAATAATGGATAAATTGAAAGCACCTCCGATTTAAGGTGCATGAGGACTGTGTTAAAGTTATGGCTTATTCGAACTAACCATATTATAAAAATATATGTATTTATGTAACCATAAATATATGTAGCAATGGTGCTATTAATGTGGCTTACACTTGCGAAATCACTGTCATTGTACTTTATTCTCAGTCTTTTGTTCTTTTGTGTTTCGTGTTGTGTTAATTCGACTCAAAGATTTGTTTTGGGTAGCGGTGCACAGAGGGAAAGCACTTTGTCCTGTGCTTCTCACCTGGAACTATTTTATATTGGAATCATCGTATGGTTCTGAAATTGAAGTGGAAGGGGCCTTAGGATTTTCTTGGGGGTTTATGACTTGCTGTTCTTAGCAGGTTATGGCGAAATTCACATTCCTTTCACATACATTTCTAGGGATTCATTTTTATGCGATATATTGTAAATACAGCGGCGGGATTGTACAGAGGGGGGTCGGATCAAAATGAGTGTTGTATGTTTTATATGTATATATTTTGCTATGTCATGTAAACCGTATTCGACGTTAGTCTCCTAGTGATGTCAACTTCTCAGTAATTCTGCTGATTTAGAGTCTATGCTAGAAGAATCACTCGGAAATTGAAGTGTACTTGAAGTTCCTCTGAGGTATGTAGGGGATAACCACATGTATGAAGTGTATTGATAAATGATGCAGCAGGATGTTTACGGAATGTTCTCTCAATCATCATACTTGATATATCATGAATGAAACGATGTATTTACCTAAAAACAGGGACAATGCAAATGTAGCACATTATAGAAAAGGCGGAAACTGAAGGATTACCCACTGGTTAAGGTTTGCTACTATGTAGATAATATTTAAAAATCTGTTTGTACAAAAAAAGCGAACATTTAGGGCTAGCGTTTGCCGTTCAGTATACAAACACATGATGTACTTCCCCTGGTTTGGTTTAAAGGGCTTATGCAGGGATTATCAAAAGTAATTTTTGTGTTTAGTGACTGCTTGGGGAAAGAGTCAGGAGTTTCATATGTTCTTCATGTTCAGTTAGTTGCTATTCTATTCATATGCAAAGTACAACATTATTAATACTTAAAGGCATTTGTGCTGTAATGTCACATCTCTGGTGTAAAAGAATTGTGAAATTTGATGTATTCATTTCTTTCATATCAGAAACCTTTATATCAAGTTTCAAAGCGGTCACCTTCACCTGTCGCATTAGTTTAGGTTTCTTCATCTCACTGATCATGACAGTTTATCCACAGTAATAGTTGGGTTATCCAGAATAGAATATAGTTATTTGGTCTAAACCTGCTATTACTGCTGGTATGTTTGCATCGCATACCAACCAGGTTAAGCAATCCTATATCTAAGCTCATTTCAGTACTATTGTTAAACATGTAGGCTAAATCACAGTATGATATTTAAGTACTTTACAATATTAAAGTGTTTTACTTAAGCAAAGAGCATATATAGAAACTGGTCACAGAAATGTGCTTAAGTATCTAAATAACGCAATGCACCGTGTTAAGAGAAGCTAGAGATTTTAAACCGTATAAGCAGACTGAATTTTCTCTTCCTCGTAGACTTTGTAGTTTAGGAGGTCTGGAGGGACATCATGCACCTTAAACACGATGCTTATTGGGTTTCTGGTTAAAGACTCAAAGCTAGCATTATATGAAATGCAATGTGAATGTTTTCTTGAACATATGCATTGTCTTATCTACTATCATTAGTATTGTCATGAATTAACCCCAGCAATTTTTGTTTTGTTCTTCCCCTGCCTTTTTTCCCGAAAATCGATGTAAAACTCCTTTAAGAAGCACATTTAATGTTTGTTTACAGCTACATCATGGATGTATAGTATGTACATTGTGTTATTTGCCAAATGAATGTGCTGTCAAGGGAAGTTACGATGTGATTGATGTGTGTGTACAGTATGTGTGTGTTCCTCTTAGCAGACACTTGCTGTTACAGTTTGTCAGTGTGGTAGTTTAATTGTTCCTTGTCTTTCCGGTTAAATATGTTTTTGCTTGGCGTTTTGTTCTTCTCTATGTGTGAAACCAGTGCTTATGTAGATGACCCTGCTTATCATCGTCTTTTAGGATCTGTGCAATAAGAAATGTGGTTTTGAGTTTTGTATATCACCCACAAAAAGCTCTATGGATGTCATAGATGTTGTATACTATAAAAATATTTATACTTCTGAAGTTGTATAATACTGAAAATAAAAGGCATGTTAAAACAACCAATTTAATGTTTTTTTATTTTTCCGATTGATTATAATTTTTCAATCTTAAACATAAACATCTAGCAGATCAAGGTAATTGACATTTTTATTTATTTAGTTTTTATACTCGAAGAATTTGTTTGGTATTATTGCAAAATAATAACCCACCTTAATCCACAACTTTGAACATATACAGTATATTCAAAATCATCCAAAATGAAACATTCAGTAATCAATATTTCATAGCATTTATCACTCCTTTTTAAAAAGCATACTAATTATTTCTCAGTTTTGTCCATACCACAAACTTCAAAAATGAGGGCCAATAATGTTGACATTCTTCAAACTACATTTTGTGTATTCAAAAATGCATTCAGGTGTGTAAGGACAAGCAGATTGATATGTTTTGTTTTCTTACCTTTCTAAATGCTTGAGTTTGTGGACAGGGTGCAACCCCGGTCTCATGTCAATATGTAACATTGTTACGTAAGAATATATTGATTCTGTTTTCTGGGTACAAATTCTGCCTTTTTCGTGTCAATAAGCTTAACCTTATTTGGTTCTACGTCCCTTAACATCTCCCTTAAATCTCGGGGCAAAATCATATCATCATAAAATGTAGGTATGAGGTTGCATGAATTTGCATAAGCCACTGAGCTTCTTTTAAAAAAAATTATAGTCCTATAAGGTTGCATTGATGTATATTCATACATGAAAGTCATGCTGAGTGGCACCAAAATATGATTTTGATTTATGTTTTTGTCTGTACAAATCAAACCATTAATTTTTGTGATTGATTCTTGTAGACCCTGTGTTGCAATATAAGTCAAAAGTTGTACATATTTATTGTTAAGTGTAGCTTGCTTAGCTTTTAATAATGGTCCTGATTAGAAAGAAAATGCAGAGCATGCCAAGCAGGATAACAACCTTAACAAGAATTATAACATTTTAGGCATACCTACTAAAAAATCAGACTGCGAGAGAACATCAATAAACCTTGTTCCTGTGACTTTACGAGTAGTCTCTATTAAATGTCTAACTTTAATAACTTTTTCCTAAATCCTTTAATCAATGCAAAGCTTGCTATAGTTGCATTTCAGATGGTTATAACTCGGATCAACAGTAGTTCCATTTCTCAAATCCATAACATCTTTTACATCCACCATTGTAATGGTATTGTTAGCTAATTTAAGCTGGAGACATTTCAACAAATTTCAACTACACCCTGACTAAGGTAACGTCATGTCTTAAAGCCTTTTAAAAAGTGCACATTTATCAGATTGGTGTTTGTCCAGGATAGATTTATTTGTAGAATACTAAAAGGTGATTGAGATCCAGCTTTTCCAGTCCTCCAAGATTCTCAAGACATCTATGGCTCAAGGTTTAAACTCATTGACAAGTGCGAAACATTGGGAAAACTTCTGCCATTGGTTGCACCAGAGTTGACAATGTAGACAGGCCGGACCGGTTCGAGAGCAGTGAGTAGGGGTTGGTCTCAGAAAGGTCTAGCCTTTGAGCCCCTTCGAGGCAAAGAAACGTTCTGTTATTCAGGTCGGAAGAATTCTGGAGCTGGAAATTCTGGTCAGTCCGAATGATGTTACTGAAAGATTTTGGGGCTAGGCTTGATATGTATAGTTTAGAATCGGTTTCATGCAGGCCTAGATTAAGTCTGGGTGTTCCCACTCCTTTTAGTTCTTTTAGTAGTACAGATATGTCCATCTTTCCCAAACAGACATTAAAACCAATATCCCAAAAGTCATTGACTTAGAAGCAACTGGCTCGACATTTGAAGTTACAGTTTATCCAAACCATTCCATGAAGTGGTTCTAAATCTACTGCCATGACTCCCTCTAACAATTCATATCTAGTTGAAAAAAAAGTTTAGTCCATTTGAATGTGCATTTAAAAAGGCAAGATTAACTAACTGGATGTCTGAAGGGCTTTTTAGAGTCAACTGTGCCATTTCAAGCCTGGATGTCCATAAAAAACCCCGCAAAGAAGTGGGTGTCCAATGATAATGAGGATCTCCATGTCTTGATGTCTGAAAATGTCTTCATACATGAAAGTAATACTGCATTTATTTTAGGAATAGCGTGTTAAAAAATAAATTTAAAAGCAAGTTGTCTAACACCTCACCATAACGGATTTTTTAAGGTGTTTGTAGCTGTGTAAATGTGGATTTTGTAGCCTATAATGTATAGTATATTTTATGGACTCCATTAATGAAATTATTTTAACCAAAATAAACATTACTTAATAGCGTGTTGAACATCATAATAGATTATATAAAAGTTTACCTGTGAGCATCGTGTACAAGCCCAGGGTGTTGCTTCATTATAAGTAAAAAAGTTTACATATAAAAAAAAAATCTCTCCACTGTGTTCATGGCACAAAATCCTGTCACTTCAACACTTATAAATAGCAAAAACGAACAAACTTTATGTAAAACGGGAAGTAATTTGCTTCTTCTTTTCTTAATACGTCCGGTTGTTGAGAATAATATATTGAAACATTTTTCACCCTGCTGTTGTTCAAAATAATGTCAATATTTACATATTAGTCATGGTAACTAAATGAATTTCCCAAAATTTTGTTTCTTTTTCAAATGAGAATATTTTATGTGTTTTATTTATAAACAACTCCCAATCTGAACGCCTTCTATATTTAATGATCTTGATGCAAAACCAATATATGACCCTGTACCTATTTTACCCTCTCCAATTGAAACCAACATGATCAACAGTCATCTTTTTAACATGGTCTTTAAAATTAGACCAATCATCTGCCAGAGGCTTAGCCAAATTTTGTTATGTCTTAAGAAAAGCTTCATTTATCCTAAGTGTCATTTTGAACCTTGCAACAGAAACATGGATCCAGCAGAGGGCCTTATTTATCTTTTCTGCTGTATAGGTGGACCGCTGGGTGTTATGCAATGCTCACATCCAATTGAGGGATAAAGACTACACTCATTATATGGTCCGTATAAATAGAAACAAATCTTACAGATTATCGTGTCTCAGTAGGGCCAGGGGATTAATCCAAATGTTAATAACAGGACATGACTAGAGATAGGATTGAATGGATTTCTGTTTTTAAACTGGTTTGATACATTATTGATAATTCCAATTTAATTGTAACCAAGGTATTGTTTTGAACAATATGAATCTCTATTATATCTCACCTGCTTGGGTTTTACTTCTGTGTTTTTTTATTGATAAAACACTTCTGCTGCTTGGGTTACCGTGGTTTCCTAGGCCTATCAAGTGCAGCCCAAACAAGTTTTAAAGTGATATCCTTTAACTTTTCAGAGAACAATTATAAAGATGTTTAGGGAAGTTGGAAATGGGAACAGTGGAATTGATTAACTGATATCTTAAAACCAAAACACACAATGTGTTGTTAATCACCGAACAATTCCCTAAACCACTTTTGTTCGGTGATACTTTATGATTATTGCTGATGCCAATTTCAATGTTGGATTTTGGGGTTTGAAGATGAAAATCTAAACAATAGTACCAACATGTCATACTTACTTATTTAGAACTGCGAGATTGTTGATTTCTTTACAATAGTTTTTTTTTACTTAATTTAATATTTGCATTCTGTATTTAGATTTACCATGGTAAATCAATGTCGTTTAAAAAAGGTCCAGTTTGTGTAATCGGGTGACTTCTATAAGGGTAAGAATTACAACCAGCTACTCAGTTCACGACGATGACTGACTCTTTTATTGACACTTCTTTACTATGGGAATTCTACATTTATGTACATTTGTAGTGCAGTTTTTTTCATTTAGGGAAACTATAGAAACATCACAGTTAACCTAACGTAAGAGGACCTGCGTTGTGTGTCGAGAGAAACAGCTTATTCAAAGATAATAAAAACCTAACGGTTTATTGTGTAATAACGTTTTCACACCAGTCAGTCGCATTCAACGCTCTATATTACTTGCATGGAAAGTTCGTTATTTCAAACGTTATTTTTCTCACAAAATGTATGTAATTTCATGCCGCGAGTTTGCATATATTCGTGTCAAATCAGTAATGTATATTATATTATATTCTGTCATCCGCCTCAATATTACACATGGCACCTTTAATGCCACAAATTTGGCCTATTTAAGTTACATACCATGAAACGATTATCACCTTCCATTTAGCCTTTACATCAATGCATCTTGCATATGCCATCATTTTTTGCCCTGTACAACCGGGGCATTAGCATGCTTAATATAAAATGCACATTAATCCTTTGGCAAATTAAGCCGCCGTCATTATGTTCAACACATTAACATGTTACACAGTTTTTTTACTGCCCTTCTTTAATCATTGGGTTAATGCTGTCAGTAATAAAGGATACAACAATCTGCACACCCCCACATCGTGACACAGAAACAAAATTACTGTAGGGCCTATTCAGCTCACCTCCTACATCAGCTGTTCGGCCGGGCTGTTGTCGTGAGACCGCACATGCACTTGTGCCCACTCATAATATGTGTGCCCACTCGCACATATTACTAAGCAGAAAAAAAATCCTTCCTGCCAGAACATAATCCTCTTAGAGATTTTTATTAATACCCCTCTATCTCCCCCTCTGAAGTGAGCTTCAATGAAATGGGGCAGAAAATGGCATTTGGTATTGGGGATAGCTGTGGAAACAGCAGAGCGGTGTACAAAGACTAGACAGCAGGGCTTCTCTGACCCAAATCGCTAAATTAGACATCAATGAGTGAACTGCATGTGGAGAAGCCTTCAAACCAGAGATTTCATTTCACCTAAATGGATTTAAATCATTCTGACAGCTCCCTCCTCAGCACTAAACGCAGGAACAAAGACATGGACGTCCCTGTGTCGGGCCGTTTATTCATTTTCTATCAACACCTCGGCTTTTGTCTTTCTCAAAGCATACACATTTAAATAAACTTTTTAATCCGGGTTAATGTAACAGATGGCATCAACCAATCAAAAATGTCATTACAAGCATGTGCTGAGCTTTCTCACGGCCTTGAAGAGCTAAGGGTACACACAATCTTGAAGATTGCTGAAGAAACGCAGATAAATCTTGTCCATGAAATATTCTGCATTTTATACATTATTCACAGCAATTGAACAGATGCACGACGAAAAGCGATGATATCGGTGGATTTGTGGATATGAGTCTCAAATTAATTCCTGATAAAGACATTTTGCATGGATATTTGTCTGCTTCATCATCGAATGTTATTTCTCAGGTGTTGCAGTTTCTCAGGCCCTGTTAAACCCCCTGTTATTAAAACTCAATTTTACAATTAACATGCACATTTGGACATTTCTGAGATTGTTATCTAAGAAGCAAAAGACCTTAGAAGCCGAGAAGTTTGAGCTTATTCTTGTTTTAAAGGCTCTACAGACTATATCAGATGAAATAGTACTGCTCTCATTTGCTTTTTTATAGCACAGGAGATAAGAACAATTTTTTTGACATCTCTTCAAAAATGTGATGTTTCTAATTTAGTTTTCATTCATATTTATATTTTAATATATAACTTTTTCCCAAAAGTATCCATTTGCCTTTTATTTAACCTAATTTATGTCTACAAGAATAAATTACATAAATATATATAATAACATACTGTATTATTCAACTATAGTAATATACTAATAATATTAAAGTTAATTCTTTCTGTTTTTCTTTTCTGCATTTCATTTCTGCATTTCAGATTCCTCGAATTATAACAAGTTAATGTTCGTTATTTGATGAACCTCTTACTGTTTGGTTGGACTGTATATGGAACCAAAAGACCTTGTATATCAGCTCATCGGCTCTCTCCTTTGTTGCTCATCTTGCAGTTTCTCAATTTTATTAATACATTTATGAGGCCCTGACTATCTAAGACAGACAAAAGAAAAAAGTGGGTTTGCACACTGTGAATCAGACAGGATGGTCAGTGTTTCTAACACTACATTACTGATAAAATATTTTAGAATCTATAAAGAATAAATGATGTTCAGACTGACTGCATGTAATGTGGGCATGATCGGTAGCAGCTGCACGTTGGCATAACCGAAATGCTGAGTTTAACAGAAAAGAAAATGTGCATTCATTTCATGTTCTGCAATCAAACAAACTATTGTTGTGGACAAAGACATTTGTGAAGTTTGTAACAATGGCTCCATTATGGTTACAACAATATTTGCTTTGTTGTTTTGCGGGTTACGACTCTCATGCGGTGACTGACACCGCACATCATGGGCAGAATAAATGCAACTTGAATACAAAGCCATTTTCAGAGTGCGCTATGAGATATTTTGAGCTCTGTGAACTTTTCCTAGCTGGATGTTCCTCATTGGGAGTACTGAACTTGTCTCTTAAAGTAAATATTTTTTTTATTATGTATACAAGAGCATGTTAAATGCAGGACATTTGGTGACAGAGTATGGCAGTGCTTAACTTTGACACAGATCATTTGTATGAACAGCAATCTCAGAGACGTATAAATTCCCCGCCTGCATTAACTTCAGATGGAAGAAGTTCAAGAACATTCTGTGAACTGGGAGCAGGCCAAGCTTCAGATGAACAGTCCCATGTTGCAATTAACGGTCAAAGCTCCAGTCTTAAATATGGAAACGCTGGACCTTCATGCAGGCAAGAATAAACATATCAGTGGGAGAGAATTTGTTCGAGGAGATGTTCTTTTTAAAAAATAAGGGAAAGAAAAACACAACATAATGTTAACATCAGCAACAGAAGTGTGAGAGAAAGGCTAGATGGATGTGTGGTTTGTTGGCAGGAGAAGCGTGGAAAACATTCCAGATACATATGGGGAAGAGCTGGATTTCTCCGGACCTTTGAACTTTCATCCTAAATCTTTTATCTTTCTGGTTCATATTCAATTGAGCAAACACTGAGCACATTTATTAATATAATAGATGAAAAGAAGAGAATTGTTTAATTTATTTTAAGGTCTGTAGAAGAAAAGAAAAGCTTATTATGTAGAAATGTATTATTTAATGTTTGGAAAGTAATACTTTTTGAAATTCAAAATCCCTTTGTGATAAATACGTTTTGTATTACTTTTATCAATTAAAATGAATCTTTGACCACTAAAAATACTTATTTAATGTTTTTCCCTGTAAAATATGATTTCATGCCCTGAAAATCTTCAAAATAACTGTACACAACAGCAGATACATGAAAATGCTTTAGCAATTGAAAACGAAAATTTGCATATTAAAATTTTTAATAATAATGTTTCATATTCAACATTTTAGGTTATGTTTAATTGTTTATAAGGTCTTTTAAATGAAAGACGATTTGCTTGTTTGGAATCTTCAACATCTTTTTATTCCGTGGAACATAATGTTCTCTACTGTGCTGTTTATTCTATAAAGACATGCATGTTTTAAAAAGATCCTTTAAGATAAATAAGATATGTTCAAAGAAACCTTATCGCATCATCCAATTCCCAAACCACAACAACATTATGTAATCTCAACACATGTGTTATAGTTGCCAATAAAAACATTTGTGTCATAATAATCTCATGTAATACTTTTTAATGGCTGTTTATTAGATAACCGCAGTGAATTGTAAGTTGCACAATTGCCGTAACACCATAATAGCTCCTATCACCTTCCAAATGGAAAATACATTTACCTTTGGTCATTGAAGCTTGCAAAATTGATACAACAATAACCGAAAACTATATGATGTTTTGGAAAGCAACATAAAATGATACGTGGGCACCTGATGTCACTTTGTCCTTGATGTATTAAACATTCAATATTTGCCTTTAGGCCAGATGTCTGAAGAACTGAATAATCAGCAGTTTTTTGTTGAGCAAAAGCTTTTTTTTGTGGGAGTAAGATATACAGACTGCTTGTCATCATGTTTATAAAGAGATCAAAGTGTTAAATTTCATCGAGAGTGTTTGAATTCATGGGTGCCATGGCCACTGGGGTCCATTTCATTGGTGATCTTTCGGACCAGGTGGCAGCCAGACACCAGCGCGTTTCCTAAAATCACTTGGCCGTTTATCAGGAAAGTTGCTTTACAACCTCTGTCTGTACTGGGCTCACAATAGATCATGTCATTCATTCCTGAGATGTGGCTTTAAGTTGTTCGCACATTGCTTAAATTGCAGGCCGCAAGGGATTTGAACAATGATGGTGAACAGATTCTTTGAGAGGAATCGTGGGTTATGGAAGTGCCATGATACATGATGCTGTCATGCGGCTAAAAGATGACACTGGTGTTAAAGCAATGCCAGCCAGAGAACCTCTGACCTGTTGGGTCAAAGCCGAGTTTCCATAACATGGAATTCGAATAGAGCTTTTCAGTGTTTTCTTTTTTTAGACTTGGCTTAAAACTGTTGGAAATATTCAATATTTTGTTAACAGCAATTTTTGTTGTCTCGGGAATAAAGGAAAAGTCTTAGATGAGGGATTTTGAACACAAATGAAGATATTTTTATTAATTTTGTATTTGGACTTCCAATGACTTTCTTCATACCTTTGTCGGACTATGGGAGTCAAGGGAGACCACATCCACGCATACAAACTTTCATCAAAATAGTTGCATTTATGTTCAGCACTATAAAAACTGAAGTTTGAAGGTATGCAAATGATGTCAACATTTTCATGTTTGTGCAAACTATTCCTTTAATGATGATGTGTTAAAGTGTGAAGCATTGTGACTTATTTGTGTGTATCTTTTGTATGATCTACGTCTTTGTTAATCTTGGCAAAAATAATGTAATAGATTTTGAGTCCTGTGCCTGTGGTACAGCCGTACACAAAGACGTCTAAAGCGTCTTACAGTTAAGCCAAATAAAACAATAATAACGGTTATTTATCTAAGCTTTGCGAGCCATGCATTGACCTGCCAATGACCAGCTCTTTCCTGGGAAGCGAGGAAATTTCATGAAACTGTGGTGTAAGTGTTTGGCCCGAACAATGTGGGCATAGCTCTTCAAACCCAAAACCCAACTCTAAGGTTAAAAATACTGTTTGGCTCCCAAACTAATAATAAGCAAAGTTTGCAAAGTCATTTTCCTTTCTATTTCCTAACATCTTAATTAAATGGTTATACTCCGCTAATGTCAGCCCATACAGACTCATTTTCTCATTACAATGAATGATTTTGTAATGATATATAAGTTGTTAAAATGATCATGTTAATGAAAGGTCTGGGGTTAATTGGGCTTTCAAGAAGGTTAGCAAATGCAGCAAGCATGTAAAGGAAAAGATCCCCCTTCCAGTTAAATCCTTTTTTACGCTACCTCCAAACCACATGAACGACAAGACTTTCAAATGGTTTCATGTGTCATTTACTGGTTTGGCAACATTAAAATGAAAACAAAATAACAACATAAAAGGCCTCAGCATTGGCCCAAGAGTAAGTAATTCTAGACAAAACATGTTTTTGGAGTGAATTACCACTTTAAGATTTGTGTCTCATTAGTAGAGAGTGTTTCTTATGTTGTAGTCAAGACCACCCAGGCAAGACCCAGGCAGGCCGAGACCGAGTGAAGACCAAGACCAGCACAACAACAGTTAAAAGTCATAATAGAAAAAGTAATGTGGGGGGTTTATAGTGTCTAAACCCACCTACTTTAACAAATTAACATTTTTGGGACTACCAAAAGTATAACCAACTTGTGTTTAGTTGGCACTAATATTTAAATCACATAACTCAAGAATTGCTGAATGATTATAACTCATATCACATCAATGTTATGATATAAAAAAATAACCTTTTCTTACAATCACATCTCGGATATTGTGGGTCTTTGTTTTTATTTATTTTGCTCAAAGCTTTATTTACGACAATCTCCTATTACTCTCTTACTGGCAGTAAAATATCAAATAACAAATAAAGTAAATACATCTTTTTAAAGCCAGGAGTATTACATCATATTGCATGAATTATGTTAACATTTTCTCGCAGTTTTGGAGACCAAGACACGACAGAGAACAAAGAAAGTTGAGATCTAGACGCGAAAAAGAACATAAAAATAGTCTACAGAAAGGTCTCAAGAAAAACACTGGTCTAGAGGTCTACAAAACTAGGTGTCCAAATACTTATCGTGTAGATCATCCAACGATTTGAGGTATTTTACCACGTGGGACTTATTTTTAGCAGTTTTGCTTATTAAAAAAATAAACCTGGTGATGCATAGCAATTAAGGCTGGTTTTGCCGGACTGTTCTTAATGAATAATATAGAATATAGAAGATTTACATAAAGCCAAAATGAACTTCCTACTTTATTTTCAGAACATGTTGTACATTGCTGCTGGACTTTGACAGTTTACCCAGAGTTTGCCCTTTGACAGTTTGGCTCTGGGTCAGAGCCAGAATCATATGATGGATGCAAGTTGAGCATTGGCACAGGTATAGGAGTTGTAAGTTCAGGTCGACCTTGGAAAAAAACTAAGGCCTTCTGAAAGAAACCAAAATATTATAAATTGTATCGTTTGAGTCCTCAACTATACATAAATGGCATTAAATCTTCAAAGAATTTATTATTAGTTTTATTATTTACATTGTTGCTTTGCGTCTTCCAGTGTACTTCGGTTGGTCAATTACTGCCTACTGTAATTGGTCAACTCGGCTTTCGGTTTTGAGACTGATATCATGTGAATCCAGTTACTTCTGTGACAGGTCTCTGACAAAACATCACAGATGTAACAGGATGCCTTCAATCCTGGTGTTTTCTGATTCTGATCAAGATGATAACTTGCTTTGTTTTGGAATAAGTAATTTCACAGATAGTTTACAGCAATAAACACACCAACACATAAAAATAAAGGAAATGTTGATTAAAGTTTATAATCCGAGGGACACTTTAAAATAAATTAAAATATCCAATACAAATAAGTAAAAACCCAACACTTATTATCAATTAGTTAACTTTTAGGTTAAGGTAATGAAAACAAAATAAGTATTTATTTAATAAACACATATTTGTATAATTCACCAAAATGTAATAGAAATATTACGTAATATTATACACGTTTTCTTCCGTACATATAAACCACTTAACAGTATTTATAACTTATTTTCAAAGCTTTTAAATTAAATGATTTATTTTTGAGTGTTGCAAGTGATGCAATATGAATTACATCTGAAAACGTAGTGTTATAATCCCTTACAAAATACAAATGCTTCTCTTAGCAAATAGTCTCTTGAAGAGGTCAGAGCCAATGGGGCAGAAGAAAGTGTATGGAATGGAACAAGGGGGAAGGAACGCTCAAGGCAAGATGAAGGGGAAAAATCCTCTCTCAGACACCAGACCTTTAGCCCAGAGGAGAGACAAGAGTTCAATATGGGCCCACAGCAGGTATAAATAGGCAGACTATGCAGAATTTAGGACTGAGGCTTAACACAGATCAGGCCAGCATTCTAAAGATGCAATTAAAGCACCATGACAGTCGAGTCACCCTGTGCATTATTAAGGTCACTGAAAAAGCTAAAGCAGGATAGAGAGAGAGAGAGAGAGAGAGAGAGAGAGAGAGAGAGAGAGAGAGAGAGAGAGAGAGAGAGAGAGAGAGAGAGAGATCTACTTCTAACATGCACAAGCGTCATAATTCCCGAATACTCGTTTGAAAACCTCTCGAAGCCATAAGGCAAACTCTTGATTTTTAACTTTTTAAACAAATCAAGTACATCTATATTGAAGTAGAAACCCATTCTATTTGCAGCTACTACATAAAAAGCCTTCTTAACAACACCTTAGAGTCAAACAAGAATACAAGAATACAGTAAAAAGATGTAAGTGAATTTAATTTTACAGGGTTTTTAAATATGTAAAAAAATGAAGAAAATATAAAGAAAGAAAGAGACTGCAAAAGTACAAGAAAATCAAGCATTTTAATGTGAGAAAGCCACTGTTTTCCTAAAAAAAAAAATTCCACTTTGTTATAGATTTTTATTTTTGTATAAACAATATTATCTAACCTTTAAAAACTGACCCTTGTCTGTGAATTGCCCCCCCCCCAAAAGGAATAAAAATTCTTTAAAATCTATACAGCTTAACAACAAATTATTCTTCAATCAAAACAATCTGTTCATTCCCGTTCATTCCTGTATTCTTTGCAATCAAACCAAGACCTGTTATGTAAAGCCAAATCTAACATATACCGGCCCAGGCTGGTAATGAATGTCTTGCATAAGAGTCACAGAATGTCATCTGGTGAGAGCCAACACTGCCAATCCAACGGCCACTAAAGCTTCGATTCCCCAGGCAGTGACATCTCTTGTCGCTGCCCAGAATGGATTAGCACTTGATCGAGGTTACTGTCCCAGATTGCTGTAAAAGTATGGCACATAAAGAGATCGACCAGATTTAGGGCTCAGCTCTTAGAAAATGTGTCTATGTGATACTCGGGATCAAAGTGCCATGTCGGGTGGTTACATGGACTAATCCGTCAGGCATCACTTTGCGCCAACGTAATATAATTTGTATGTAAAATAAAATCAGCTAGGGCTTTGGAATGGATATATAACTGTAAGGGGCAGTATTTGCTAATTTTAATGTAAATCTTTTAGATAATTACATCAGATGTGTTAAGGATCTTTGTAATGCCTCTGCTGGAACACAAATTATATCAGAATACATCACACTGAATTTTAAACGCAGGGTTTGTTAGTCTCAGGGTAAGAATGTAAAGGTTCATTTATCTTTGCTTTTATCTTTGGGTGATTTGCATTCACCCAAACTTACAAGAGGCGTGCAAAATAGATAATGAGGCCCAATGAACCCCAAAAGTAGTACCTACTGTATCTACTATGTTCCAGTTTCTGTTTTTAAATGTACACATTATGTTAACATTTTTCAATTGATCATGAAATACACTTAAAACATTTGCATTGTGTTATTTAGGAATGTGGACTTTTTCGGTCTCATTATTTTGACCTGTTCGATTTATTGTTATTACTAGACAGAATGAACCCAAAGGGAGAATATTTTGATGTGAAATAATTCATACATAACAATTGTACATACATCTTTGAAATTGACTATTGCTGTTTCAATTTTGCAAACATGTTACTTAATGAATAAAAAAATCAACCAAAAATATTTCTATTAAAATTCACAAAAATATTTTATAGTATTATCTGTTATATTTTTAATGTAATTACATTTATACTTTTACAGAATAAAACTATTTAATGTTTCCAAAGATTTTATTAAGTTAATAGAACTGTTAATTTGTGTGATATCATCTAAGCCACCGGAAAATATATGTGTCATTTATACTGCGGCAGATGGCAAATTACACATTGACTAGGAATATATACCTTTGCTTTCATCACAGCGATTAAAGCATCTAAATCAGCTTTCGGTGAGTTACTGCTGCCATGAACAATAAAACCGCAAACGTACATCTCTTTTCGTTTTATTTTACAACTTTCTGTAGGCGTAAATTCTCACCATTTCGGCAAATAGCATTTAGTTTGTGAATAAACTTAAACTATAAAGAAATGTACTGTGTATGAAATGTGCTAACATAATGCTGCTTCATCACATTTACCATCTGTTCAAATTGACCTGAAGTTTGCCCTGAAAAACAACGGGTTTTACATTTCTAACCCTGGTGACAGCCGAGAATGTGTGGCATCCAGGCATCATAAAATTTGCATTACAGAATACATTGTATAATGTATGAAATGCATTCGCATGAGTGCATCTGCATGGATGCATTTATTGACGTCTCCTTGCAACTTTCTGTTGCTAATGTAATGGAAAATGGACGTTTGAGGGACTACAAGCCATGACTTATTGATTCAATCAAACAAGCATAATAATGCAGATGTGCCAATGAAAACAGAAGCTTATATGTACTGTATGGATCTGTATATTCGTATCAACCATTGCATTTGGAGGGATGTGGTGTGCCCGTTCATGCCAGGATGGGATGTTATATTGAGCACAGACGTGAACTGATTAGATGCTAATGCACTTACTCTAGTAAGAAGGGTCAAGTGTGTAGGTTATAGTTGTAACATGGGTCCGCTTTGGGACGCGTGGGCCACAGCTGTGCGTTATATCATCCCCGGCTCGAGCTATTAGTGAAAGAGACTTTTATACACGTACGTTCAACACTAATAAGCCATTGTCAAATGTAGGATGCAGTGGCTGGGATTTGGATCATTTGTCAACCCAATAAGGTCAAAGAAGCTCAGGATTATAACACGTAGGTGGGGTGTTGTAAATATTACGACCACACTGGAAAAATGGGTTGTTGGCATTAATGTTTTATGTATATGGGTAACAAATGTTTAAATTAAGTTGTTGTAATATTAAAAAGAGCATAGAGAGCATTGAACATCAGAATCTATCTTAATGTGCACAAAAAGTTACTAGTTGAACAGTTTTCTTTTCTTATAAATATTTCATACTTGACCTTTTTAAGCAGTGAAACTAAATCTGAAAACCAAGATTGTTCAAGAAATATATTGCTTGAGTAATACCTTACATTATTATTATTTTTGAATCCTGCTCTTTCATTGAGCTACAGCATGATGCCTACAATGGTCATGGGTTTGATCTCAGGGATTTGCACAAAGAAAAATGGATGGCATAATTCATTGTAAGTCTTTAGGATAAATGAAATGATGATGAAAACGTTTGAGGGATTGGAGATAACAGGTCAGGTATGTTTCCTCTCTCTCGCTGTTTGGATACATGATGTAATTACTTGTGACGGGTAGCTGTGTAATTTTGCATGTTTTCCTCCCAAACCTTATTAATAAAACATCATTTGTCAGTTTTCATTTTTTGCAAAAAGCAACATATACAACAAACTGGAATGGATGCACCGCAATGGGACTTCACGTAGCATTGCTTCGTGCAAGTATGCATTTGATGGATCCTTGGTATCAATAACACATTGTGTACTTTGATGTGTTCTTAAGTATTGGAACCAGACTTCAGCGATCTATGATGATGAGAACTTGACAAGGGAACTAGACAAAGGTCGTCCTAGTAAAAACATATTAAGTGACAAAACTCAACGATAATAAATTACAATCAAACCCTAATTGGAGTACTACTTTAACAAAATGCACATTTCTGATTATTGTGCCTGTGATTTTATTTAAAATGTTTTCCAAGTCACTTTGGCTTCACACTGTAGGTTTCTCATAATGTGTGGCATATTTGCATTACCCCTTACAGTGTATAATGTATGAAATGCATTTACATGAGTGCATCTGCATGGATGCATCTATTGCATTTAAGTAAGTAAATGTAAATGGATTTCAGTATACTAAGCGTGAAATAGTTGCAATTCAAATACATTTCATGTTGATTTTCCTACCGCTCAAGCGTGATAAATAAGGACTAAAGGATATTATAAGCAAAGTTATCTAATAATCTTATTTTCTGCTAGAGAATGCATATCAAAAGCGGAGATGACTTATTTAAGATGTTTGTATCCACAGTACATATTTTTGTGAGGCAGACTACATAACTGTATGTTTTATTAAATGATTGAATGCAGGAGCTTAAGTAGAGCTGTATCAAATAACGTGAAAACCAGTTTGTGGTTAAGCAGTCTGCCTTCCGTACAAAAATCTCATTGAACATAACATTTAACTTTGTTTACGTGGTTACATCCGAGACCTTAGATCAACATTTTATTAAACGTTCTGCATCTACTGAAGTCGTATTCAAAACAGGAAGGTATGTTTTACATGGAAAGCTTAGACATGATTTGCTGAATCCTGGTAAAGTAAACTTCAATTTCATTGTAATAAATATTTAGGGACAGTGGCCATCAACTTGTGTAACGCCACACAGAAAAACATGTATTTTATTCCGTCAGTATTTTTTTCACAGCTCATCTTTAAGTACAAGTCCCGGCACATATAAACAAAAGCCGTGGTTGTTTATGGTTTCATAAATAGAACAGATTAAATGTTTCGGCCAGAAATTCTCCTGCTTGTCCAGACACATGACTCCCGCACATAAAAGTGTGTTTCAACAGATATTGAGAACAACAGGTGTTACCCGTTCATTTAGGCTTAACAGGGGGGTATTACAGCTGTCACCTGCCATATTCCATCTACAATGTTGAAACATTGTAGAACTAATGACCATTCCCTTTACCCAGAGCTACCCACGTCTATTGTTTCTATAAGTTGTTGTATATTCCTCCTTGCTTGGACATGTCGGGCTAACCATGTGCCCTTGAAATCCCCTGGCATGCAATTTGAAATAGTTTGGATCTCAGATGTGTCTCCTGATGGGAACAGAATCTTAGATGATGGAAAGTCGTTTGGGGAAAGAGAACTGCGGTGACAGAAACCACAAGCTGTAAATGTTTTGTATACTTACAGGCTTGGGCTTTAAACCCACGTGGGTGAATCTCTTTCTTCTGCAGAAAACAAAACAGAAATTTGGTAACCGAACTGGAGTTGACCCCTTCCGTTTCTATTGTACGGACACATAACCATTGCAAGTGAATGGGTGCCGGTTATCAACATTCTTCAAAATATCTTTTTTGTGTTCTGAAGAAGCAAGAAAGTCCTACAAGTTTGATATGATAAGAGAGTTGTGCTTTACTTACAGTACGATTTGTTCTACTTGCTCTATGGTAGATTCAGATCATGAACAAACAGGTCCGGAAGTCATATTTCAAATTAATCTGAACAGTTCAGTGAAAGGAAAAAAAGGTCTTCCAGCTACTCTTATCATAGACACATACTTTATCTGAAGGCATCAAGACTGTTTAGGTTTCTCAAGACATTTTTACTTAAGAATAAAATAAATGAACCCTTTCTTACAGTTTGCTTAGATAAATTCGGAAAAAAAAATTGGTACAGAAGTAAAATGATCTAATTGTGAACGATTTCTCAAATAAACTCTTAAAAAACTAAAATTACATTTTTATTTACAGATAGTTCACTTAAACTGTAAAAAGTTTGTACTGTAGGTGATCTTGAATATTTTTAACAACATGCCAGATAAAAAAGATCACTAAATGACAGAAAGACTCTTAAAACTGTTTTTAAATGGTGCCACATCTGCCAAAAATTACACTATTTTACAGTGTTATTTGTAAAACATCTGCAAAATTTAAAAAATGTCATTCACATAATACATTATTATACTGTAATTTTCTACTTCCCCATCTGCCACAATACTATTTATTTTATGCAATTTGTTTTACATGAAATAAGAAGATAACCATCCAAAGTTTTGTTTATTCCACAACAGTGTCACATTCTTTGTATTTACCATACATACGATCCCTCAAGTGTCCAAATATAAAACTAATCCAATTTTCCTAGTTGCGGTCAGAGATCTGCTCATAAATACTTATACAGTATCAAATTGCAGTGCACGCCAATTCTTTCCGCAAGGGTTTTTCCGGGTCTTTGCCACCCTCATGAGAAACAGCACAAAGTGTGACCTAAAAGCCAACCCCTTAGCCCGCGGTGCACAGCTGGAGGAGGCGTGAATGCCCAAGAACAACTCAGGTTTCTCGAAGAGACAAGAACCTGCAGATTTACTGATCCATTCTTAATTGGTCATGCTTCGGTGAATTCAGCATTCCATGTAATTCAATTACAGGTCCATCTTCATTGCCGTTTTAGGTGAAGTATACACATACAAAGCAGACATTGTGTATATCAAGTACATTATAGAATGTTCATGCCAAAAATATCAGAATTTTGCACTTTAGCACATTACTCCCTTATCCAAGCCAATGGCTATCCCAGCACAATGGGTTCATTTAGGGTTCAGCACTAACACCCCCACCCCTTGCCCAACCCAATACAGGACTGGTCATTAACCCTTTTAACACCACTGTTGACCGGGCACAAGTAATCCCCTGATCGTTCAGTCCAACTCTTGAAGTTGCACTGGATAATAAAGTAAATCCCGTGTAGGGGTGCAGACAGGGCCGCTGAGCCAGTTAAGAGCTTTTCACAGTAATGCTGAGTGTTGATTATATAACCGATTATATCATCGTATCGCATGCTTTATTTCTCTATAGATGAGCTCGACTGACTAAATAATGCAAGAGAGTCTGCTTACATGACACCAGTGCTATTATTTCGCAATGTGATCACAAATCAGATTTTAGGTCATGTACAATGATACTCTATAACCTTTATTGTCATGTTTTATAAGAACACTTAATTCCCCTTGAATGATTTTTGAACTGGTTAAATAGATGATGTTACAGTATTCATCAGTATTTTACATATATATTTCTGTTATTTATTTTACTAAGCGTCCCACAATGCTCATCAAAATGTTCATTGAGAAAAAAGAGTCTGCAGCTGTAATCTAAACAGAGACTTTCTGCATAAAATAATCTGAAATAGTAATTTTGTGAAAGTCAAGTATGGGGACCCATCCTGAGGATTCGTGCTCTGCATTTAACCTGTCAAAAGTAAACTCACACACAACAGTGAACACACACACCAACCATGAACACACAGAATAGTGGGACGCCATTTATGCTGTGGTGCCCGGGGAGCAGTTGGGGGTAAATCAAGGGGCACCTAAGTCACGGTATGCCAGCCCCAGACTTAAACCCACAACACTAGTGTGGGGAGTCAAACTCTCTAACCACTAGGCCAGAACTTCCCCACACCATGACTTCCCCTGGTTGAATTTTCATCATCATTTGTTAATACATTATTCCCAATCTTATACAAACATAATCAAACAGATTCCAACTTTTGTCAAGTAGTGCATTTAAAGATTTAAGCTGTTCTGTCAAATGATTTGCTGGTGGATATGACTGGATCACAGCTAACAAGAATACTTTCTAAATATCAAGTAAATTTCATATAGTTCTACTGCGGTAGTCAACGATGCCACAAAAACCTTAGTTGCAAACATTCTTCTTAATATCTTTCTTTCCATTCAACAGAACCAAGAATTGTATACAGGTTTGGAACAACTGTGAGTAAACTATGACATAATACTCATTTGGAGTTGAGTATTTTTAAAGGGAACGTTTGTTGAGCCGAAGGGGTGGAAATCTTTCATGTTGTTGTTGGGAAATTCTTCTTTTTTAATATATTCTGGACACAGACTCTTACCCTCACCACCTCGCAACCCTTTCTTAGCACACATTTGATGAAAAAACTTCAAGGCTAAGTTACCGTAAACATTTCAATCTTCCTTTTTTATTCCATGCCAAAGCATTCAGCTGAGTTTACAGGATCCACCTCCAGCTAAGGGTTTGTGTGTGGTCCGCAGCATCAGTTGGCCATCTGTGTGTGTGTCTGTGGACAGCTCGGTCACTGAGTGGAAGCAGGTTTACAGGTGAGGAGATGAGCTGTGTTAATTCTCCTCTAACCTCTGCTTTACCTTATCCTGTGCTTGATCCGTGTAAAGTCACCATATGTGAGAAATCCATATGCTTCAGTCTTACTTACTGCAAAGTCAAGGTCTGCAGTAAGTCAGTTACAAAAGTTCCAAGCCGGTTTCTCGAAATTGTACTAGACGCACATTTTCCTTGATAAAAAGTTTGATGATGTCTTTTTTACTCCTGATGTCTAAGAGTTTCTCTTTATGTCAATTTTGTTCCGCTCAAGGCAGCTCACTATTTAGCTGAGCAGAGCAATTTCTTCTATAATCTAATGGAATGTCTTCCTGCATTTTGAGCGCATGAGTGAACATGTTTTTGCTTTACAATCTAAAGAATGAATCATGATTATAAATTTCTTTTTGGTAAAAGAATGGATGAACGCCCCAGATATTGTGGATAGAGCTCATATAAAACGCTTAAAAAAGGAACAGAGATGCATTACGTTTTGCTCGGCACATTCTGCAAAGTTCTTTAAATATGGACCTATTTACAAACACCGGGATATACATTACATTTTTAAATCAGTTAGATCTGTCACTGTTTGTACATTACACTCCATAGCATTTGCATGGCTGTTATACTGCGGCTATTCTGTCAAGTATCCCAAATTAGGACTCTATACCCATAAGTACCCAAATGACTTGACAAGAGAGAAGAAAAGAGGTATTTCAATTCCTCTATATGTGCATTGTGCGCATAAGGCGGCATGGACAGTAAAGAACCTTAAACATCACAGTACCTGACTATTTTTATTAAATTAAAATGTTGTGATCTAAACAGTAATGTAAGCTGTGGTGAGGAAATGGAAACTCCATATTATACGCCCGTTTCAGATCAATGACACCCAAGAAGCGACTATGCTTAGTTTATATAGGTGGAGTTGTCTAAAGATCCCCTTACATTACAGTGCATGCAGACATACTGTATGTGTCGGGTTATGCCATAAACGTGTAGACGTGGAAAGAACATAATTTACAGTACACGGCTGTAAATAATTGACATGAATGTTTTATGTTCACTGTTTATTATTACTTCTAGTACATAGTCCATGTTGTTTTTGCACTTAAAGATGTCAACTCACTTAAAAGCACCATGGATACGTGTTTGTTTAGTATTGCTTTGCTAAAAGAGAGTTGTGAACATTATGTGAAGTTATGCATTAGTGGAATATTTAAAATTCTCCTGCGAAGCTGTAATTAGTTTCTCAGAAACCAGTAGATTTAATCACTCAGCACCAGGAATTTGCTTGCATTATAGTTTTGATTGACTTGCAGTGACATGCAGAGGACATAAAACGGAATGTGGCGCACAAGGTCTTTTTAAATCAGATTCTGCTGTATGGGACCGGTCCAATCACAATTCTATCTATAGTTACACGATTGCTTGACTCTGCTGTTATATGGGCTCTAAACCTTACGGAGATTAGGCCTACCAAGAACAATAACATTTAGGTTTTTGTCTGGAGCAAAACAAGATAGTTTGAACAAAGGTTTTTACAATGAAAACAGCACAGTGCACAATACCCATGTGATGTGTTTTTTAAGCATTTGTTTTATTTTCGGTAAATGTTTTATAGTTAAGAATTGTCACATATGTAATGTTACATATTCTTCATAAGAAGACACATGAAAATATATAGGAAGTATTTTCTGTTCTATTAAAAGCTATTATAAAAAGCCATTGCTTGTCCATTTGTTGAGCATAATTTGCCGAAATTATACATCAAAAATGTGTTTGTCATGGTCTTTACGCATGTTTTTTTCCTTTTTAAATAGAAAACTTGTGCATAGGCTTATATATTTCTGGACTTAATCATCAGGGGTTAAGTTAAATATAAACAGATCAGTGTATAGCGAACAAACACGCTAGTGTTTTGCTGTCACATCCATGACACAAAATGTCACAGCCTTAACTCTGGAATTGCTCGATTTTGCTGTAAGCATGATCTTAGCAGGTTGACCCTAAAAGGCTCTGTACAAACTATTTTGTTCTCGGAAAATGTCTGGTAGATGGGAAATGATCTGGATTGGTCATGGGAATGATGTGAGCTGAGACTGATCAGGGACAGTCAGGAGTTTTCATTTACACACTTCAAACTTAGTTATGCGATGAACAGACTTTCAATTGTGAAGCTGTTATCGCATGATAGGGATAATCCATTTCATTTCACTTCAATTATTTTCTGTGACAGGAGTAAATCTTCAGTATAACCTCAGCAAATGGGGCAACCGTTGCCTTATATTAATATAAAGTAAATGATGTTAAATAAAGTTATAGTATTGAAAGAGTACACAACGTTTTTCAACATAAAGCACAAAACCCCTCATCAAAGTTTTATGATCAACAAAAATGGGAGAGCTGATTTTAGTTTACAGTCTGAGAAAGCCATATGGTTTTCTGGTATGACCTTTACTTCTATCTTTTTCCTCTCTGGCAGAACTAGTCCAGGTCGGAGAGAAGCTGAACTATCATGGGACGAGAGAGCTCAGTGTGAGTAAAAACACAGTATAGTTTATTAGGAAAACAGATGCTCGACTCCGTTGCGTGATCTCATATTAAGTTGTTCTATGATCATACAGTATCTCTGTCTACATTTTGGCTTTAGCACTAAAACATTTTAAAATAAAGTTATTTAAAAAAGAATTAATAAAACAAAAATATTTAATAAAAAGTACATTTGTCACTAAAGTAAAATAAATGTAAGTGGTGATTCCTGTGGAAAAACTCAAAACTTGGCAGTCAGATGAATGATTTCACAAGCCATGACTAAAATAAGCCAAGTGCATTTTCTGTACGATGTTGTGATGGAGTGACGAAGGTATTGTTGAACGGTTGCTAAGGTCATATATTTGGTTGCTATGGGCGCGAGTAAAATGAACTAACTCCCGTGTTTCTATACTGTTCTAATGCAGAGATACAGGTCTCCGTAAACTGATGTGGTTGGTTGCTATGGGCATGGCTTGGCACCTGGCAATTGATAATAGTCCAATCGACGGGTGAAGTCAACTAACCCCCATGTCTCTATACTGTTCTAATGTAGAGATACAGGTCTCAGTAAACTGATGTAGTTGGTTGCTATGGGCATGGCTTGGCACCTGACAATTGATAATAGTCCAATCGACGAGTGAAGTGAACCCAGCCCAGTGTTTCCAGACTGTTCTAATGCAGGGATACAGGTCTGGGTAAACTGATGTGGTTGGTTGCTATGGGCATGGCTTGGCATCTGACAATTGATAATAGTCCAATCGATGCGTGAAGTTACTAACCCCCATGTCTCTATACTGTTCTAATGTAGAGATACAGGTCTTGATAAACGGATGTGTTTGGTTGCTACGGGCATGGCTTCCCTGCTTCATATTCATCCTGAGAGACTGATTGGTTGCCTGGGTAAAATGAGCCGACTCCTTTTGTCTCTATTACACAGTGTAAAATTGCACCAGTTTATGTATAATGGTAGTCTGTCGAATGCCCATTATAAGTCAATGGAAAATTTTGGGTGGCTCCATATATGTTTTTACCTAGCATAGTAAATCCTTGCTGGCTGCTACAACCGGTGAAATTTGGGTGCAATGTCTATGGGATTTTTTCAGGTGATTTTCCCCAACCTTCATCGAACTCCATGCCCCCGATCACTTATAAAAGTCATAGCACACCTCTCATCGATAATCGGATTTAAGCTCTCATTTGTGGGTTGACGTCAAACCCTGCGAGACGAGTTAAGCACTGAAGTTTGGTAGAACAAGATGAAGAATCTCCTGCAGGATAATAATCCAATCAAATTCCACATTCTGATAAGCAATGAAGGAACAACTTTATCAAATTTTCAAATAAAAATAGTCATATGGCATATAAAAATGTATATGTCATGCTAACAAGCCACAACATAACCAAAAATATATTCAAATGTTGCTTTAACAATTCTATACAACAGTAACTATACAGATGTTAGATGTTGTATCATTCCAAAAATGGGTGAAAGAGTTGTGGATTTCACAATACATGTGTTCTTGAGACTTTACATCAGATGATTGCATGTGATCTCAGTAACTGTCTCAACCAATTTCGGTTACTATGATCTCTGTGAAGGACAGTTGTATATATTTGATTGATGACTTAATCTACACTCTTACCAGTAGTTAACAAGAACATGCAGTGTACCAAATGTTCCGAAGTGACCTTGTTTTGCTTCTGAAAAGCCGGCCCACATTACACTCTGTGATGGCAAACGGAAGCTTTCTTCCATCTCCAACCATGACACGCAGGGCTCTGTTCCAACCTGATGGGCTACTTAGTATGCATGCAGCTCTTTGGCAGATGTGATGCGTTGACAGTCAAAAACAACCTGTTCTTTTCACAAAAGAAGTCACACCTGTCCAAATTGTAGCAGATATCTTGTTGTGATCATTGGTGAAGGTAGTGGGGTGAAAGATGGGAATGAGGTCCAGTGGGGCAATAATAATTTTTATAGGTTTTATTTTCAAAATAGTGCCCAAAGCAACATACAGTCAGAATTGTGAGGATATGAATATATATGTATATATATATATATAATTAAGTAAATACATTTTTACATTGTATATGTAAAAAAAAGTCAATCTAATTAACTCATATTTCTATTAGAATTCACAACAAATATTGGTTTACAGTACAAATGTACATGGTAATTAAATGCTTTCTTTCATTATACAAACTTAAAAAATATTTGTACATTTTAGAATTAACTCTGGTATTTAAAAATCAATTATCAAAATATTTTCCAATGAAAAAAATCAATTAAAATCTTTTTACAGCGTGCTCTTTTCCAGCAACAAAGTTCATTTGCCGGTTTGATTCTAATTTAATTCGATTTGCGCCTTTGGTGTATATTCATTAATATGAATTAGTGTCAGAAATCTGTGCTAGCAGATGTTATTTATTCATTTCTGCAGGAGCAGCGTGAGGGCTCACACAGACACTCAATCACTGCATAATTTAAAATGATGAGCACCTTAGAAATTAAAGCGTGTAACACTTTAACACTTAAAACAAAAAGAATCTATTTGCAAACAATTTATGAATGCATTTGCTATCAAACGATTACAGAGAACAACATCTCCACAGCATTGATGTTATTGTCTATTTCAGGATTTACAAATAATCATTAATATCAAACGTATGTTTAAGTATACCCAAAATGGAAATTGGGTCATCATTTAGTCACCCTGTTGTCATTTTGAACCTGTGTGGCTTTCATTCTAAGACAGAACACACTAAAGATATTTTGAAGAATGGTGGGAACTTGCTCCCATGCACTTGCATTGAAGTACTGTTGTGCAGCTCCCAACCTTCTTTAAAATATCTTCTTAAGTGTTCTGCATGCGTCGCACAAGAATCTTTTTAAAGACTCACACCATTTTTTATTTAGGGCGAACTGTTACTTTAACATTAGTTGCTACACCAGAGTTAAAGCTACATTGCAAGCTGTGTCGAATATTAACACAGCTGCGTTATGTAAGACCCTCTCTGTGACTTTAACCTGCTTGCGTTTTAAATCATTCACACATTTCTCTGTACTGCTACATATATACTAGGACATTAGAGTCAATTCAGAGACCAAACTAGACGGGTGTTTTGATCCTTTTTTAATATAGAAGTGTTCAAGCGTGCTTTTGTTTGGGTTCTGTTCTGATTTGTGCCCTTTGGACAGTAAAAGCTGGGAAAGCAGGTCAGCTCTCATTCAAGAGCCAGAAGAACACAGCACAGGGGTGTGTCTCGAGCAGCCAATCAGAGAGCGCTTTTATCACAAGCCTCAAAAAAACATTGCAACACTTGTGTCTTTCAGGACCAGCTTTAGTTTGTGTTTTTCCACACATTTCACATTCCAGCCTTGAAGTATCATTTTCCGAGGACATTTTATTCTCCCATATTTGGACATTTAAGCCACATTTTTAAATGTAGAATGTGAATGCATCAGATATGATTTGAAACGAACTCATAATTATTTAAGGAGAACACAAACGCACATTTCAAGCAAAACACCTGAGAACATTTTTATACAAAAGTAAATGTATATGTTGACTATATATACTATGTATAGAGGTCTACATACGCACAGACTTTGACTGATAGCTCATCAATAAATGAAACTTCTGTCCTGAATTGCTCAAGCTGTTTCAAACCTCCATAATGTCTTTGTTCTGTTGAATACAAAGAAAGATATTTTGAAGAATGTTAGCGACATGTTTCCGGGGCACTATTGACCATCTTAGTAGAAAAACATTTAATTCCACAAGTTATTTTTATGTTCAACCGAACAAATAATATACAATATTTTTATACTACGTAGTCAGTGGTGATCCTGTAAATGCAAACATTCTTCAAAATATATTTCTTCGAGTTTAGCTAAACAAAGGAATGGCTAGGGTTCAGGAAGAACTTGAGGGTGTGTAACTCATAACAAAATTAACATTTTTGGGTGGAGTTTTCCCTTTTTGCACCTTGTTTATATGTCCTTAAAATAAAAATGCCATCATCGCTTCACCCTTGTGTATTTCAAAACCAAAGGACTTTTTTTGGTATAACTTAAAATAAGAAGGGTCTCAGTGCTGCTGTGTTCATACAAGGAAAGTCAATAGGCTTTATTATTGTTTTTTACAGGTCAAAATAACAAAAAAGATGCACATTTATTTTAATACCTTACATATTGCAAAGAAAAAACTCACACACAACAGTTATATGTCATGCTGTCAATCTTTTACATTGCAGTTGGATGACTTTATGAGTTGGATTTTGTGTAGATTCAACAAACACAGGACAATACATCTAGTAATACTGATTCAATGAGAATTTGAAATGATCTTTATTTTAAAAGCTAAGATAGAAAGACACCCATATAGGTTTGAACGTATTATTTTGTGAGTCCCTCTTATATCCCTTTCCTATCTATAAATCTGCATAAACAATAGTTAACAATTTTCTGTTTCCCCTTCTATGCAATTCTGCTCTATCAAACGGAATGAACATCTAGAATGCTTTCAAGTTATTTATACTGCATGGTTTTCTCGGGAGAAAATAAAAAAGAACACATGCTGAAATATTTTATGAGAGGGATGAATCACACGCCACAGCATTTGGAGTTGGACTGCCTCCGCTCTTGTAGCACGCGATAATGACCACAGATCCTCGGTTCTAGGGTGACTCTAAACTGTGCTTTTGTCTCTCTGGTGCCAGCTTGTATCCTTCATGGGGCCAGATGGTCATTTTTACATTTGTCTCTTAAAACGTTTCACCATAAATTCTTATTTCGTTTATATAACCCCCTCCAAATACTGTCCTGTGTTCAGTTTTTAGCTCTCTCGTGAAATTTTGGGGGCTAGGAGAAGCAGAAGAAGTTGTTCCTCCCTCGAGAGAAATGTGTTACTACTGCCAGCTACCGCAACCCTTCCTTAGAAACAGTTTCAGTGATTCACAGCAGAAGTTTGTGCCGCACATTGACTTGGTGCTAAATGGATTATAGTGGCTTAAACACAGCTCTACTGCTGTTTTACAAAATGGTAATTATATACTAAACGTGCATTGCAAAATCATTTATCATACATGTTTACTGTTTGCAAGTCAATAATAAAATAAATTTAGAACATATGTGGTTAGGTTCCTCATTGTATTTAGTATCGTCTACAGATCTTTCTCCTTTCCATGCACCTTAAAAACGGAGTAAATGGCAAATGTAAAATGCAATCCATTAGGTTTTTTACCAGTATGTATTTTGCAATACAATCGTAAAAAAATTGAAGATTTCGATATTGAATATAAAATAATCAAGTTGTAAAGCATTAACTCTCGTCGTTTACAGATTTATATGCAAGAGTGGTCTTGAAGGAACCAAAAAGATCTCAGTTGAAACCACATTTCTTCAAGTTATAATAGCTTCCGCTTGTATTGAATTCAAAGCACTTCTCATTGCTTTCAACACAACCACAGGTTCAGCACCCCCTTCACTCGCTGATACACCCGTACGTGCCTTCCAGATCCATGTCCTCGGCGAATGACGAGTTCTTATTGTGCCTTCCCGAAAAGATAAGAAATGAATCTCTGGATCGGTTCCATGATCGTTGAAAAAAAGTTCCCTGACTGCACTTTGCTCATATGTTGTGTTTTACCTAACAACTTGACTGATTGTTTCTTTTGTCAACCCGTCAGCTAAAGCATTTCCATGTTGATGTTAATATAGATATCCTATATCTACCTCGAATCTGGTCTACTTGCAGTGTAAAGAGCCTATTTGGCTAGTTTTGTCTTTCATTTTAGTTTTATATCCCTCACCTGGACTCTTTTTAAAGACAGGATGTATGAAGGATGCTCATGGGTTTATTTTCGTACTTGTGAGAGTCAAAACTGTGAGTTGTGCACAAAATGATCTGGTGTTTCAAACCAGAAAAAAAAATTCTTATCTTTATGAGCATCTTTACTATTCATATTTATAGTAAAAAAGGCTTTAATCCATACATTGCGGTCATCTTTATGTGAGTGTACATTTTTTGTTCTCGTTTCAGCTCTGAAGTTAGTGTTTGAAAGTTTAAGAGAATTTTCTGTAAGGCTGTGGAATCTTTGTTAACATTATATATATTGATATTATATCCAGCATTGTTTAAGATGCATCTAAAGTATTCTATTAATTGTATATGTGTGAAAATAGATTGTCTGTAAACAACTCAATATTGTTTATAGTAACACAAGATCCAAAACATGTGACCCAGAAAAGACAATATGTACTATTGGGAGTTTTCCAGGAACAGGGCCGGGAATCACAGTCCTAAAATACAGCAACCAGATTCTGGAGATGCAATCATATGCTAGAGTCTGTTCTGCGGGCTACACTTTTCACACATGTCTCTGCAAATATGTTTTAACAATCATCCAGATGCTTATTGTCCCGTTACAGCACAGTACCATGTTTCTGTAACTATATGGGTCACTGTTTTTGTGAAGTTGAAGCTGTACAAAAGAGCAGCAAATGCATTTCTTCTATCACTGCAATGTTCAACTTTTCATGTAACAAAATCTTGCGTTTCCCTCTTCGCGTAAATGATGTGAATGTGTTCTTTCATTATAAAAAATTATAATAAGGTTCAGGTATGAATGAGGTTCATTTTTTGTAAAGCCGGAAACTTATTTCTAGGCAAGTATGTGATGAATATGTTTGTGGTTTTAAAAAGTGTATGACAGCATTCATGTTACTATTGCAAAAGCTGCACAAAACAGCATTACACAGCATCCTTCCCCATTCTGACCCATTTAAGAGAGGAAATTATACATATGCATTTCCCGCATGCTTTGGTGATTTGCATCTTTGAACTGGCTGCAGTTAACCTAAAACAGGAACTCTTACGAATCTGGTCACAACGTGTGGTGCGAGTGATTAGAACTTATGACAAAATGTGGTAATTCTGAAGTTTTATTCCGAATTCAAGTGAGTGTTGTAACAGACACCCAACCACGCCAAAATATCAATATAGATGAGTTGTTTTATTTACTACATTAAAAAGTCATTTCAAAATAGTTGCTTTTTCGTAGAAACCAAATCAATGGGCTGTGAATGTAATACTTCATTGAGAAGTTGTGCATTAAAGTAAGATAAAAAGTGCATCTTCATTTCTTCTTGTTATTTCAAACCCAAATTACTTTTTTTCTTTCGCAGAACAAAAGAATATATTTTGCTATCCAAACAGCCCTGACACCCATCACTTCTAATGTGATCACGAAACCAATGCAACTGAGTCATTGCCAGTTTAAACATTCTTCAAAATATCTTCTTTGTGTAATGAGAAAGAAAGTTATATAGGTTTGAAATGACAAACTCTTAGTGATATTTTGTGATATTGTCATGAAATGTAATTAATTGTTCTGTGTCACTCAA
This sequence comes from Triplophysa yarkandensis, assembly GCA_033220385.1. Classification (NCBI taxonomy): domain Eukaryota; kingdom Metazoa; phylum Chordata; class Actinopteri; order Cypriniformes; family Nemacheilidae; genus Triplophysa; species Triplophysa yarkandensis. Next base: position 2,242,777 of record CM065657.1, on the reverse strand, counting down.
AACCCCTTTCCCGGGGGTTAGGGTTACGCATTTCCTCCTGTGATGTCAAGTTTGGGGGCAGGTGTAGGGTTAGGGTTACGCATTTTCTCATGTCACTTTAGGTTTATGGAGGGAGTTAGGGTTACGCATTTTCTCCTGTGGCTTTAGGCTTAAGGGCGAGGCTAGGGTAAGGCTTTTCCCTGGGAAGTTAGGTATGCGCGCGGTGTTATGGTTGGGCATTTCCTGCTGCGACTTTAGGTTAAGTGACGGGGTTAGGGTTACGCATTTCCTCTTGTTATTTTGGATTTAGGGGTGGGGTTAGGGTTAGGCATTTTCTCTTGTGACTTTAGGTTAAGGGGCAGTGTTAGGGCTATGCATTTTCTCCTGTGACTTTAGGTTAAGGGGCGGGGTTAGGGTTACGCATTTTCTCCTGTGACTTTAGGTTAAGGGGCGGGGTTAGGGTTACCCATTTTCTCCTGTGACTTTAGGTTAAGGGGCGGGGTTAGGGTTACCCATTTTCTACTGTGACTGTAGGTTAAGGGGGGGGTAAGGGTTACGCATTTCCTCCTCTAACTTTAGATTAAGGGGCAGGGTTAGGGTTACGCATTTCCTCCCCTGACTTTAGGTTAAGGGGCGGGGTTAGGGTTACGCATTTTCTCCTGTGACTTTAGGTTAAGGGGCGGAGTTAGGGTTAGGGTTACGCATTCTCTCCTGTGACTTTAGGTTTGGGGGCAGGTTTAGGGTTACGCATTTCCTCCTCTGACATTAGGTTAAGGGGCAGGGTTAGGGTTACGCATTGTCTCCTGTGACTTTAGGTTAAGGGGCGGAGTTAGGGTTAGGGTTACGCATTCTCTCCTGTGACTTTAGGTTTAGGGGCAGGTTTAGGGTTACGCATTTCCTCCTCTGACATTAGGTTAAGGCGCGGGGTTAGGGTTAGGGTTACGCATTTTCTCCTGTTACTTTAGGTTTAGGGGCAGGTTTAGGGTTATGCATTTTCTCCTGTGACTTTAGGTTTAGGGGCAGGTTTAGGGTAAAGCATTTTCTCCTGTGACTTTAGGTTAAGGGGCGGAGTTAGGGTTAGGGTTATGCATTTTCTCCTCTGACTTTAGGTTAAGGGGCGGAGTTAGGGTTAGGGTTATGCATTTTCTCCTTTGACTTTAGGGGCAGGGTTAGGGTAAAGCATTTTCTCCCGTGTTTTTAGGTTTCCGAACAGGGTTAGGGACACATTTTCTCCTGTGACTTCAGTTTTCAGAGCAGTATAGTGCTGGTTACATGAAAGAAAAGTTGTGTTGGTGACACGACAAAAATGGGGAAATTCATGTCCTGAAACAAGCATTAAAGTATTTTACATTTCGTCAAAATATCACAAACTGACTGGAGAGTGGACTGTTTAATGTTTATGTTTTATGAAATATTTTATTTCACTTATTATTACTAAGTTAAAAAAAATTTGAAATGCACAATAATTTTGCCAAGAAACCTTTTCACTTAAACACTTGATCCTGCCTTTGACCTTAAACCAATCCAGAACATGTCTATACGTACAATGTATCAAATGCTTTTTATTATGCTAAGAAACTGTATTTAAAAGACCTAAATTAAAGTGTCACAGACCGCTTTTTCCTTTTTAGTCAAAGAGGACATGAACCAATCTGGAAGCCACATCTCCGGCACAGTCACCACGACTTCAGATGTCTGGAGCCTGTGTGCTAACTGCTGCAGGCCACGATTCCAACAGTGTATGACCTTATACATTTCATTTTTTCAATATGTGACTGCGGTGCTGTCCAACAGGTTAATGACGTGGTTCAGGACAAGGTGAAAAATATCTAGGACGCTTTGACAAAGTAGTGTGGTATGTGTCCTCTGCCTCATGTCTTTATGACCTGAAGCCTGCAGATTTCCTGTTTCAGTAACTTATCTAGGTTCATCACACAGTAAAAAACTCGCTGAGTATCTAGGCCACAAGCGTTAAGGATAAAATACGTCAGAAGCAGAGATTGGCCCAGAATTGACACATGGCTTAACCAGTGAGAAAGGTCAATGAATTTCTGGACTGTGTCTAATAAGGTTTTTGTACCAGAATCTAATGTACAGTTGCTGTGCATTGATGAGGTTTGGTAAAATCTGATTTTTAGTTTTAGTTTATTTTAAAAATAAAAGATTTTCTTTTTTCATAAAACTACATGGAGAATTTCTGGTGGACGATATTTAAGAGTGGGTGCTGGCATTGAAATAAGATGCAATACACGCTGAGAACAACACATCTTTGAATCAATGAAAGACCACGCACTTCTCAAGACGGAAGGAAGGGCCAGTAATTTAATTAAATGGAAAGGAACATTCGCTTTTGGTGTTATTGAGTCACCAACAGTTTGAATAGGAGTCCAATTTCATGTGGCCTGGAGCTTTTATCCAGGCCTTGCACAGCAGCAAACAGCTAATGGAGAGATTGCAGTCGTGATGCACTCTTCACGCAAGGCTTCCAGTAAACAGGACAAGCTATATTTACCACCTCCCATCACTAACCATTTGATTCCTGGTTGCCATGGTAACATAATGAACACAGTGGATGGGTCTGCAGTTGCCTGTTATTAAGAAGTGATTTATCATGCAGACTTTAATCTAGGGAAGTTAGAACTGCTGAGTTTGGGCGGTGTTGGTGCAGCGTGAAAATCCGGCATCAATAATACAACTGCTGTACTTTAGAAATGAAACGTTTCTATTCATGTACGAATATTACTTTACACCCTGCAACAGGTTTTTACCTATGGATGATCAAGTAAACTGATTACTTTTATATTTAGTTTATTTGCTTGGGCTGAGCGAGCTTGAGTTTTCTTGTTTGGGATCAACAAACAAGAAATAAAATCTTAAAGGATAGTCCACCTAAAAAGACATGAATGACTCATCCTCAAGTTGTTACAAACTTGTTTATTGATAATTTTTTTCCACTATTGTAGTCAATTGTGAACCCGGAAATTTAAATTGTTAACATTCTTCTAAATATCTTGTGTTCAACAGGTCAAAGAAATGTATACAGGTAAGAAACAACTTGAGGGACTGTAGTACATGACAGCATTTTTATTTTGGGTAAAGAAGTCTTTAAAACAGAACAGCGCAGTTATACTGGGTTTCAGATCTAAGGTTTGGATCTAAGGGCAGCTTTATTAAAATGAATATATACAATAGGTTATCTAATTATCTACATGTAAACAGGCTATGGTCAAGGAAGGCCGCGGACATTCATGAGCAGAAATAGGCAATGGTTAGGGGAAGGCACTCACAAATGATGCAACAGGCAAGGATCATGCCAGGCAGCTAGAATCTAACAAACAACAGAAACAGGAAACGGGCAATTCAAATATAAATCCACAGAAATGCTTTGAGGGTCAGCTTGGGCAAAAACAAGACTTCGTGAGAAGGGATGGCAAACAGCCGTCTTTAATAGCCCGAATAACAAGTCAAAGGTAAGGGCATAATTATGGCGCAAAGAATGATTGGAAATGAAATCTATTAAAGCAAGCACCTTTGTGATGGTTTCATTAAGTTAATATAAAACAACTTTACAGTGTGCAATGTATACACAAAAAGAAGGCTGCTTGACAAACACATTACACGTATAAGCCAAACTAAAAATATCATGCATTTATTTTCAGTGTATGAGTTGTACGTGTGGGCAGGTGAGTGAGAACACCCCACACACATCGCTATTCTTTTTCATTATTTACAACACCTAAATTCATATAAGCAGCAACCTGCTTATATGCATCCGGACCTCTCATGGAAACCAAATATGATTATACTTTTTTAGTGGTGACATAAGAAAGTATCTTAAAATGAAAAAATCTATAGCGATTAACATGTCACATATGACCTGATGAACTGTCATTAAGAAATGTATGGAACATCATGAATTTTTGCAGACTTCATATCTACAATGATAATACGTTCCTTAAAGTAAAGCTCAGTACTTGGAAATCAAAATTTTACGAACAAGAGCATGTTAATGTGATCCTTATGTACAAACTCTTTGGTATCCTACTGTTTACTCAAAAGTAGTCCTACTATGCGAGACAAAAGTTCCCTAGAGTGACTTGGATACTAACTTTAATCAAAATATCTTCATTTGTTTTCAGCACAACAAACAATATATAAAGGATGTGACAACTGGAGGGAGAGCAAACGATGACACAATTATCATAATAATCTGCAATAACCTGTAGTATTTATGTTAAATAGTTCCTTCAAATCTGCACAAAAATCTGTTTTTACCATCGGCAGATAAAATTATGGTTCCATAAATTACGCTTTCATTTCTTACAGGCATCACATGGCTTTACGTAAGCAGTATTTTGGTCCTTCTGCTGGTATTATTTGCTTTATGTGGGAGTTGTAATTATGCCCCAGAATACCAAGCCTGCAGATGCTCAATTTGCATCTGAATAACAAAGCACTACCCCCATTTACTGAGAACAATCAAAATCATGTGGTTTTATATCAACATTTTTTATAATTTTATTTGGAACACATCTTTAAGGATCACCAAATATACTGGAAATAGATCTCAAGATTTGCAGTGCTCGATTTGCACATTTTTGCCTTGCAGATGACAATACATACTGTATCACTTCTCAACAGTTTGTATTGAATGGTTCTTTCAACCCTTATATTAAGACATGAGGACTGAGAGGAATGCCTTAAGGAACACTGGGATTTCTGCTGGAGACATCACCAGTTTGTGCCCATCACCCATAACCACATCAGAGAAAAACTGGGTCAACCATTCCTTTCATGGATCAGACGGATCACTTCAATGTGCTTGTAATGCTGCTGTAGTCTCTTGGGACTTACTCAGCTACCCCCACTCCCTTCCTATACTCTTTTCTCTGTCTTAAACCCTATACACTTCTGGAATCTATCTGCATGTGTGGGTGTGTAAACTTCATTGCTGTCATTCTTTTTTTGTGCATTTTAATCAAAAGTACTCCATTCTGACCACAAGATAAGTGGCCAGAAGGACTGTGATCTGTCTGGTTCACATGGCCACTGGGAACAAAGAGGCCGTGAAGAGCACGTGGCCTTGAGTCAGTTATATGTGTTTATATATAGACTATGTCAAATGATGTCAAATTGTTACATTTGAGAAACACATAATGTTTGGGTTAATCATTCACATATCCAAATAAATAAAAAAGAATTGCTTTTCTTAAAGAAAATGCGGTAAAGATAGAAGGGCCACCAAAGGAAATATACAATATGGTAGTGATGCACACAGTCGCTTTGGATAATCTGTGGGTCGATCGGGCAAAGTAATAAAAATGACAATATGATTCATTTCGAGTGGGTCATGAGAGATGAGGTAAAGGACCATTGCCCTTCCAAAAACAATCTGTGCAGCATGGGAGCAAGTGATAAATATGAGCACATTGAATGGTGTTTCTAGTGTGAATGTGTTGTCGCAAGTCTACACCTAAAATAACAAACCTGAGAGGGCAAAACATGCAATACTGGAATTAGAATGATTGCGATGTCAAAAGGCAGATTTCTACCCTATAGTGTGAGAAATAATTGGTTTGGGTGGGTTGATGATTTCTTTTTATTTGGGACCCAAATAATACCCAGACAGAGGGAAGGAGGACCATGGTAAAGTTAAAAGGATGAAGGACTAAGAAATTAGCTAAAGCTCCGGGGACCACAACAAAACTAGGATGACAAGTGACCAAGATGAAGCCAGCAGGATGATGTAGTCCAGTGGAGCCAACCATGGTGGATTTAAGCATAATGCAGGATACGTTTAGATGGCGACATGGTGATGAAAGACTATGTTGGAGCCAAGGGGTCAGCCCTACAGGGCCAAACTAGTTCAAAAGGAGATTTGGGAGTTGTTGTGAAGAAATTACACAAGATATAAATACAATCATTTATCAGAATTGTGGGAATGAGGAGCCAGGAACCTGGGTGAAACTGAAGAAGCTAGGAACTGGGATAAGCTCAAGAAGAGCTGGTCAGAACTAGTCAGAATTACTGACAGGTATCAAGAAGCTTAAAAGTTGTTGGGACCAATGAAGACAAAATGGGTAAGACAAGTGGCGGGACCAGCAATGACGAAGGGGAAGGGAAGTTGTCGAGGGATGAGTTTGACCAGGGGGAATGGAGGATTAAATGAGTAGAACAGCACCAGTGGGGACAAAGATGACAAGGCACTGGGTGGGACCGGCAGGGAGTCCAAGAACAAGGGAGTGGGCAGAAAACAGGGAAGTACAAAAAGCTAAGGACCCGGGTGGGATGAGAGAAGATGAAGGTGCCTTGGAGCTGCGGTAACAAAGGGGTAGTGCAGAATCAACAAGCTGGGTGGGACCGACTGGGAGTTTGGAAAAATGGGGAGGGCAGATCATCTTATGACCATTGAAGGACATTAATTCATGGATGGATAAGGATGGAAGCTGGCTCAAAAACAAAATTAACATGATCCGTTGTGGACCCTTGGACTGGTTTTGGGTCTTGCTGCAGTTACATGGGAGACTGAGGGGTCATTGTTGGTTCAGGGTTGGGTGATCTTTATGGCATTTCAAAGATACCAAATTGCTTTAGTACATGTGATGTAGATACCTTGGCGAAAATAAAAATTCTTAAATGTATTTATTTCATGCTAACTCGATAGCAAATCAATTTACACCTTATGTACTTAATAAAAATATAATGCGATTGTATCTGTTGTAAACTTTTACTTTATAGGGTCACAAAATCATTATCCAAAGTGGCATCAAAACTGATTTTTATTATAACGCAGGCTTAATAATAAGAAATGTGCATTGGGAAAAGGAGCAATCCAGATAAAGGTATAAATAAGTATTTCAATGAGTGTATTCAAATTAATTTAAATATTATAAATGAGCACATACATTAGTGTAACTTTTTTAAGTAAGTCAACTAAAATACATTATAAATAAATTGTTTTTTACCAGGGAAGTAAGCTGTTGGCATGACAATTACGCTTGCTGAACTTAAATATTGGGTTTACATTTTATAATGCATATATTTTGCACAGGCCACAGAGGCTGGTTCATGCCAAATAACCCTTTCAGAATAATATAATCCATCCACATGTTCAGTTTGCATTTCATCAAGTAAGTTTGACTGCTTGCGCTGATATTAAGTCATACAAGAGCAATATGAGAATAAACATCCCTATTTGCTTTTAAATCAACCCCATGTATTGTTAAATCATGACAGATCGTTATATTAGGTGTCGCAGTATGACTGATGAACCTAACATTTGGACTACTTTTGAGCGTGTTGACACGCCTCTGCATTAAACAATGATGTAAATTTCTATATGTACTTTTACAGTGACAGCTGAACTTAACAGATGAGTTCAAACAGTTGCATAATCACCGTCACGTGACGCACCCAAACTGGCAACATTGCGAATTTTGTATCAACAGATTGATTCTTCTGGATCTGCCATCATAGAGAGCACCGATCAAACTTGTTTATGATCAGCCATCGAGCACCTCTTATTATAATGCATAAATAACATATGCCCTCAAAGTCTTTCTAGTATTTGTGTCATGCGTGCCCTCCAATAATCTGTTCTGTAACAGTTTTTGTAAAATATTTCAAATAAAATCTAAATGAAAAAGGTATGTGCAAGTTAGTTTAAAAAATATTTACATGTCTTATAACGTTTATAAAAACATGCCTAGTGTATGCAAAATAATTAGTAAAATGTAGCTATGCACCAGTTTCCTGAGTCAAGTTAACGCACAGGATCAAGATATTGTGTTGGACCTACTGATCTGTTTGATCTGTGCATAAAGAGTGTGTCGTAAAAAAAATCTTTTGAAATCACAGTTCCGGACAGAGGCCGAGTGTAGTGTGATTAAAAGAGAAACTGTGAGAGGTGAAACGGGGAACAACATAAATCACATTACAAGTATTTGTCTTTAGGGTTTAGTGTTATCTTTATTTTCTTTGTACTTTACATGTCAGTAATACTGTCAAGAATGATTTTATTGTTAATGTTTATCGTTTAGAGTTTTCTCTATGAGAATCAGGAGATGTTAAATATCATATGCTTGGGAGTGCATAAAGAATGTATATAAAGCTATATGAATGTTTCAAACTCGGGAGAATGAATGTGAAATGTTTCTCTTCATAATGTAAAATGATTCGTGTAGGCATATAGGTTTAAAACACCTTGTCACGGATGGGCCAGGCTCCCGATCACATACGCTGTGATGTCTTGCCGTCCTGGTCCCGAGTCTGTGATCCGTGTGATTTCTGGTACCTCTCCTGCAAAGAAACTAAAGTCATCCCATCCTGTCAATAAACATCATTTTATGTACATTACCATCTGCGTCCCTTCCGTGACACCCTTCATACATGATTGATTTGAGTGTAGGAGTTACAGTTATTTAAATCCCGATGGCCACGGTTATTTAAATCTATGAAACATGCAAATGCTCTTCTCCAGTAAAAACTGTCGTGCAGCACAACAGACAGAAGATTCATCAGTCATTGCTCAAACCAGACTGTAGCCTCCCACAGAATCTTTTCACACATAGCGCCTCACAGTCTGAACCCACTGCAGGCCTCTTTCAAAACACTGTATCTTCCCACTTTGGATGCTTTTCATGCCTGACAAAAGATATATTTGGTTCAAAGCATGTTAGCATTGCACAGTGTGACAGCATCATGTATAGTGGTTAATAGGATGGACATGCCATTAACAATTTTGCTATGATAAATACCTTTTGGTAATAAAATAGCAAGCTCATTACTGCTTTATATCATGTCATTTATACTAGGAAATATTAATATAGAAATACAGTAACTTTTTATTTCTATAATTTAAAGCATGTGCTTATTTTTATTTATCTTATTTAAAAATGCCCCCCTAAAAAAACAGTTGTACACAGTATTACATATAAATCAGAAGTGTGCCATGAATCCACCCATGAGTTATGTATTTTCTTTTAAGATGAAGCCGGTGTTTCGCATGTTTTCTCGTATAAATGTCAACAAATGATATATTCTTCATCTTTTACATGGACAGGCAAAGCGGGACGGATGGTTACTGCTCCCTTTGATTCTCTAAGCATCTGCGTGGGGGAACATTGACATGCATGAACTATGGAAACTAAAAGAAGCTTCGGAATGCATGTAAATGCTCGGTAAAGCAATGAGGGATGAAAAATTGAATAAAGAAAGAGAAAGGGAGGCACGGCAGGAAGAAGAGTGTTCCTCTTCCAGTGTTGTTCAAGTAAGCGTCGGTGGGTGATGCATTTCACAGAACCTTCTCATGTCTTGGGGTATTATGGGATAGGCTGTGTGAGAATTCTCAGCTTGCTCACAAAAGTGGGAGAATTGGTGAATGGGAGGCAATATGAAAGGAAAGAGCCCCGGTGCTTTTCACCACAGCATTGGAGTGAGCTGCAAATGGGCCCGCTTAATGGTTTAGGGGGCCCGCTTTGCAGCAAAGCGAATCTTCTGAAAGATACATTAGACATTCACAGTGTGGGTGTAGAGAGACCTTATGTTCCCTACCTGAAGTAAATATATAATCGCAGAGAGAGAGAGAGGGAGGGAGAGATAGAGGGAGGGAGGGAGAGGTAGAGAGAGAGAGAGAGAGAGAGAGAGAGAGAGAGGGAGGGAGAGAGAGAGAGAGAGAGAGCGAGAGAGAGGGAGAGAGCGGGAGAGGGAGAGAGAGGGAGAGAGAGAGAGAGAGAGAGGGAGAGAGAGAGACAGGGAGAGGGAGAGAGATAAAGAAAAGTACAAAAGGCTCAAGGGCAGGCACAAATTTTATTTTCAGATCTTTATTTTCAGAATACACAAGTTCACAACAGAGAAATATTTAACCCGTGGATTGCAGTTATATAGTTCCTAAATAATGCACGCATGGTTTAATATATCTCAATAGAGCCTAATTTGAGATAGTTACTTTTACCACAGTACATAAAGTCGCTTTAAAATTGTTAAACATTTTAGTCATTATTTCATCTGAAATAAAACCTGAAATAATAAACCAACAGAAGTGACCTGCTTAAGATGCAGACTCTATTGAGACGCAGCAAATCTTATTTTCTGCATTAAATTTCTCCACTAAAATTTCTGCACAGAGCTATAATAGGTCGATATATGACCAGATATATCGTTGCATCTACAATTAATTAATTCTCAGGTCCTTCTTTCTAATAGTCATGTTGTAAATATTTTGTGAAAATATAACCTTGATATCTTTATCATTGACTAAAGTATAGCAATGTCAAGGATAAAAATCATAGTGAGATGAATGACAAAAATGTAAGTTAATCGTATGTCGATGTCGTGAGACTTTTTTTACAGTCAGGGTGTCCAAAAGCGTAGGATGCACAACAGTTTGTGAGAGTTTGCACCATGTCGGTGAAATATAGGAAGGACCCTCTTTATTTGATAAATTATCATGGTTTTCTTTTCACCGTATTGATATTTTTTTCCTGTATGTAGTAGTTGGTGGTCTGCAGGGACCTTTGCTCTGATATCCACATTTGATTTGCATGAAAAAAGCCATCGATGTAAAGATTCCTGGTTCGGCGGCCCCCTAGTTTTATGGTATGGTCACACACAAGTTTGGAAGCTGCCAATCCTAACAAAGACTGGTTCTGGTTCAGAAGGTTTTCAGAACATTTGAACTATATCCTAAATCCTGTCAATTTCGAACAGCACTCTGAGGACAGAATGGATTTGCTTTGCTTTCTGCCTGCTTAGATGAAGATGGGTGAATAGGGGGAGGTGTTGTTAAGTCTGCAAAGCAAAGGAAGCATCTTCAATAGCTTTTTAAAATAAAATTTCATTCATAAATGATCACTTTGTTCAACATCATGTTATTGCAAAAAAGTGAACTTCAACAAAAAAACAATACACCAACAAACCCATAAACTGCAATGAAGTCATTTCTTGTCAAGCATTTTCATCTTGTTTTAAGTACCAATATGAAATATTCCTTAATCACAACACATTTGCCTGGCAAAGAAAGTGACCTTAGACATTTGGTCTAGTTTTATCGAGCTGGCATTTAAAAGAGATATATTCACAAGAAATCAGATGACTACAGTAAACGCCAGGATTGTGGGCATCCAGTTACTTCCGTGACATGTCGTCAGAGACGTGAGACTGGTGGTGATGCAGTAACTGAATGCCTGGTTGACCAATAACAGTAGAATAGACTTGAAGAAGTCAGGACCTAAATGAGAGTGTTTTTTAAACAAGGCATCAAACTGAAAATGCGTTCTATAAAGATTCTTTAAATGGCATTTATTTAGTGTTGAGGACTCAAATAATACAATTATTTTATTCCCAAACAAGGGTCATTTTAATCTTTAAACAATAATTACTAAATTAAAGTTTGTTTTTCTAACCCCACTCTTCCGAGGTATTGACTTAATATATACGAATGCAATAACTGTAATTGTCTATGCAAAAGGTAGAGCATTAAAGGATTAATTTTCCCCAAAATTCAAATTCTTCCATCATTTGCGAAAATTAAAACCTGTATGTTTTTTTTCCTCCCGCAGAACATAAAAGAATATATTTTTTAAATGTTGTTTACCAACAAAAGGTAAAGAAATGATGACTGTATGTTCATTTTTGGGTGAACTATCCCTTTAAGACAAGAGTATGAAAGTGACCTTGTTAGATCTCTGGAATGGTAGTTAGCAAAAAACTAGAGTTTTCTTCTCTCTTTTTGCACGACATGTATCTCAGACATGTTTCAGCCTGCTTTTAAAAGCCCTGGGGCATGTTTTGTGTGGATATGCAAGGCACACATGTTCACATGTTTTAACACTGTGCATTTTTATATGCTATTTCAACTTTACATTCATGGTAGATAATGTTAACATTTGAAAATATCTCCATATTAATGCTCAAATGATGTGTGGCCTTGATTATTGATAGAAGTCCTCTCCCCATGATCTTGAGTGTAAAATATGTAAATGTATATACAAATCTTCTCATAATAAAAAACAAAATCCTTAATGTAAATGATCATTTAAATACCTATTAATATCTCAAATAAATAACATCTGCCCACGTGTTATTGTGTTACACAATGTTGCTCAAGTTCTGTGAACTTCAGTAAACTCTTCATTCTCTACCATTGCTTAATTCATCTCACATACAGTGTTTTAGCTTGAGAAGGTGAAATGCAAACCGAGCGGCAGCAGATCAGGACAAATTGTTCCAGAAGTCGTAAACACCCACTATCTGTGGACCAACGATTCTGTACAACCTGAAGTCTTGATTTGCAATGTCGAACTCAGAGGCTGCAGCTAAAGGCTGGAAAACTGCCAACGTCAGCACACTTCCATTAGAGCGAAAGCTGTACTCCGCTTGTCTGCTTCTGCAGAATGCTCAAATATCACAGAGAGTTTGGCTAATTTATAACCATGCAATATAAGTGGAGTATATTTCCTGTAGGTGTGCAGTACATTTAAAAAGGATTGTGTTCAAACAGTAGGCTACAGATCAGAACTAAGGTTATAGAAGACGTATTATGAATTACGAACTATTAGTTGTGTTACTAATATAGTGCGAAATATGAACTGAACATAACTGAACAAATCCCTCGTGACTTGGTACACAGGAAAGAAAAGATTATAAGAAAGTAAGCAACATACTTCAAAAAAGTGGTTGGCAACCATCAACGACATCCTATGCTTTCAAATATGAAGTTATATGCTTTGATATGTTATGGCATTAAAGTTTTAATATTATCCATATTTCCGGAAAATATCTTTAGGTATATGCTCCAAACGAAATAAGGTGCCATAAATCCATGGTCACCTTCGAAACCATCGCAGCCCTTTTCCTGTGTATCATAAAATCATTAAATCACTACAATGATTCACAAGATTACAAAGACCTCTTTTCATAGCTCAGATTCAGCTGGACTATTCTACACTATGGCTAACATTAACGTTCATGAACCCTCCATTCAGAAAACACAGAACAAAGCAAGGTAAAATACCAAGGAGGAAACCGCAGTTATCCAAACAGAGCACTATAACTAGTGTGAGGTCTGCAACGTCCCCAGACCTCCTAGACTTTGCAGATGTCTGTTAGAAGAACGTAAAGAAGAATTTGGTTCTAACTTAACAGGATCCAATATAAAAAATAAATAGTGCATGCAATAAACAAAAGTTACCAAATGGACAAAACAGAAGAAGTGTCATGAAGTGGTGACTTTAGCCCCCGTGAACACATGAGAAGAAGACTTGCGATTCAAGGACCAGTTTAGTTTTTAGATCAAAAATATTGAAACAAAAGTGTTTGATGTTTGTTTCTGTAATAAACTGGTAAGGTTTGCAGTATTGGTATTAGGATACTGCTTTATGTGCACATCACATAAATATTATTTATGTTTTTGTGTAAGCTTGCAGAATTGTCAGAAATAAGAAAGACTGTGGTGCCACGTGACAACAAAAGTACAGTATAATCTGTATAGTGAACTACTTCTTAATTCACAAACACCGAAAAAATATATTATGCCTAAAATCCAACATTAAACATACTTAAGAGAATGTTTTAACCAAATCAAGGTAAAGAAACGTAAAAGATAACATATTTATTATGAGTCAATTTAGGCAAACAAATAATGATATAAATCAAACTTAATTTATTTTATAGAAGTTTTTTGGTTAAGACTACTTTTTGTTGTTGTTAATTGAACTAAGTTGGCAATTTATATTTGTTTGTGGTTCTAGTTAATTTATCATTAAGGTGAAGGCATTTATGTTACGGCAGTAATACCAGTACAGACACTACCAGTCACGTCTGACTAAATCTACGTTATAATTATATATAAATATTATATTACAATTTAGTATGAAGGCTTGCAAATTTCAGACATGTTTTTGTTGAACGTAAGCTGAATGATAAATACACATTTAGAATACTTAAAGTTATGTAGATAGGGGATGCTGAAATTAAGAGCAATTTATGAGCAATTTTTGCAGTAGGAAATTTAGTAGTATAGAGCAATAAAGACTTGTTTTCTTGAACTACATACAAATGTGTAACTTTACTTGATCATATTTCTTATTTATGTATGATGTTATTGTGGCTGGGGTCATATTAAGCATGGGTTTGGTTTAAAATGGTTCTCATGCCCTGGCCTGATGCTTTAAACTCCTTCGGTATTCTTTTGGATGGCATTCTACTCACACCAGGGGATTTCTGCAAGTTAACCTCCCCCATGATCAGGCCACCCACATTCACAGTCATGTGTCTGGGATTGGCCATTCTAAATAAGCCCTGTGTACTCCATATTGAATCTTGACAGACAGGGAATGATACAACACAGGAAACGGGCCCTTCTTTGAATATGGAGTTTTTCAGATCTCATGGACATGGCGGCGGCCTACATTTAACCCCATACTTCAGGAAAATATCATTTCTAAGAAAAACTTCATTGCAACATTCTATTTGTTCAGATGTTATACGATCTTTGTCCATTATCAATATTATACATTTCATTATATGGGATTTATTATTTTGTATTATTTTAGTACTTTGTTTTATTATGTATGTTTTCTCAGAACAAAGTTTACATCAAGTGTTAAGGCATAACACCATGTTTCTTTGTTTCATCTATCCATTTTCACTGGTACATCATTGCTTATTAAGTTTTATTGCAGTTTAATTCAATTTTGTAACTTCTCAGTTCCTTGACATGCAATACTTTGTATTGTATGAGAGAAATGTGACTAAATTAAGATGAATGTGCCCCATTTTATTTTCACAGCATCGCTGCTTCATAACGTTCCCCTTAGTGCATAGAAATACACTGAGAACATTTCTGCTCTTTCCTGAGAAGCCCGACTGTTCCCGAGCTGAGAAAAAATTCAGCTTGATTTAATTAGAAAAAACGGAACTGGGAACGGAGAAACTAATATACAAGCGGGATGAGGCTCTTTTACATCCAGTCTTCTTTTACCCATCAATGTTAACAAAATCCACACAAAATGCACAATTTATAAAATGTGATTTATACAGATCGGACTGTTCGCTAAAATAATGTGCCAAAAATGTGTCATTAATGATTATCGTTTTCATAGTAGCTACCTCACAGTAGCCTAACGTTAAAATACAAACATAGTATTAAATAAGAATTAAGTGAAAGTGACCTATGTGTCAAAAAAGCTGACCCCTACCCCAAAATGTGACCTATGCATTATGCATTTAACCCATCCAGTGAGTAGTGAACAAACACACACACACACACAGAGCACTGGGCAGTTATCACTGCACCTATCGGCCCTGGGAATCGAACCCGTGACCTTGTGATCACAAGACATACTCACAAACCACTAGGCCACGACTGCAATCAAACTACTTTGCCAGTCACTCGTGATCCGGTGTTTAGAGAGCTTTGTGAGATTTGTAAGTGGAAGGTTGCAGGTTCGAATCCCAGTGTCAGCAGACAATGGCTGAAGTTCCCTTCAAAGTGAAAGTGACATGACATACAGCCAAGAATGGCGACCATTACTCAGTGCTCTGCATTAAACAGTGCAACACCAACCAATGAACACAAACCCGTTACATTGGGCAGCCATTCATACCCCGTCGCCCGGGGAGCAGTTGGGGGTTCGGTGCCCCGCTCAAGTGCACGTAAGTCGTGATAATTCCGGCCTGATCCTTGAACCCACAACCCTAGGAGTCAAACTCTCTAACCACTAGGAGAGCGGGGAAGACATCTCGACCCCGTCAGTGACGATTGACAAACTCGTGAGTCGCATCGGATAAAAGCATCTGCCAACGAATAAATGTCAATGTAAAAGCTAATAATAACACTGTTTCATCCTCCTCATCTACACGTTTGTGTAGATCTTATTAGTAAATATTAAAGGTGTTTTCCAAAAACAGAGGAACATTATGTAACTCCACAGGGCGTCTCGAGGGTCAGAACACACGTGGGCCTAAAAGGGGAGGGGCGTGTAGGGGGCTGGTAGTGACGTGTGCCAGAGGGCGTGGCTTGACTCCGTGTGTCTGCCATTGAGAGGTTTCGGTGCTCGCGGCTCGGGCGGACTCGGCTTCACTGTCGGGATTCGATCTCAAGAAGTCACAAAACAATTAAAGAAACTCAATTAGCGCGTTAAAAAAGTTGCCAAACGCAGGATGTGACGTCGCATGAGATCCAAACAAAGCACTTAAACAGGAAGAACTGACCGGAGATCGGGAGTTACGGGAAGCGTTCGGGATCTTTCGGCCCTGCTTCTTTTTACGAACGGGACACTTTCACATAACTAAAGTTTGCGTTATTACACGGTAAGTCTGTTTTTTGACTAAAACGCGACATTTATGGTATGTTTAATGTTTAGGTGAACGCAGGTTTGGTTGGATGTGTTCCCTGTGTCGATTGTTCCAGTACAGCGTGTCCCGACTGTATCCTATTAACGCGCACTTTACGTCCTTTACGTCAGCTGTAGAAGGTTTACGTTCATTCCCCCCGATACTTTACATGCATTACCGTAAACAAATTCGCCTGCGCAACCGAATCGTTTACGGTATAAGCGCTAACTTTAGCCCGCATGCTAACAAAAGGATTAAAGTGACATCTATAAATAAACGCGGTTATATGCGAGGATTATTTACAAGTTATGTTGCTAGGTAACGCTTGTAATTTGATTACAATAATTTTTGTAAAATATTATTATTAATAAAATATACTTGTATATACTATACTATATACCTATTGCTAGTATTTTGCGTAATGGATTTAATTTTTAATAATTTTTATTTTGTGAATCGCCGATTAATCGTTGTTGATACTCAGTATCGAGTTTCGCTAAGTCAGCGATTTATTTTATATAGGTCAACTTTTTATATCTATTTTGGACTATTTTGTATTATATTATTCATCAATATTATTGTAATTATTTTTGTCAAATAAATAAATATATATATATATATATATATTATATATATATTCGACACTTATAATTACAATAATATCTGACAGAGACAAATATTTTATATATATATATATAAACACACGTAAAAAAAAATATATATATATAAACACACACATAAATAAAAAAATATAAACATATACATATATAACACTTACATAATCCAGTAAATATGTTTATCTACAATGGAAGTATGTTATAATAAACGTTATTAAAATTTTATTTTAAATGACATTGCCTTTACAGTTGGGCGATTCCATTGTGAGTGTCCGTGACATTTTGCGTTATGGACGTGACATAAAAACGCACACAGAATTGTTACCCGTCAACTGAACCGACTGTATAGTATTATACATAACCCCTGCTGACAGCGTTTAAACATAAAAAATATCAGTCTATGAACAGGTTTTCTATTTTAAAATAGATTAACCTGCGTTATGGACGTGGAAAATAAGGGACGTTTTTTTGACAAACTCAAACTTCTTAAGATTTACGTGAATTAGAATCTACAAACCAGAAGCAATGATTTCCAACAATTGGACAAGGGATAGCTCTTTATAAAACATAAACTGAGTAAATCAGTAAGTAATATGAGTAAAATGGACAGTTATGAAAATTGCCCTTCCTCAACAATGAGAAATAATACTCTAAAACTGTAAAAGAGACCTTGCATGAGTATTTAAACCAACACATGTTAACATATGTGCTATACGTATACTTAAATCCTTTGGTAAAAACTTTATATGTTCATGGTCAAGTAGAAATTTTCACAAAATTGCCGCGTTATAATCATTTGCAGTGTGTAAATGGCTTCTCTTTTGTCTTGCAGGTTTGACTATAGACATCCATAAACACAGGCCGCACACCGATGGGAAGAGTTGGTCTGAAGCACCTTGAAGGTGCACTTAATCACTGGACTAATAGTTTCACATAATCCACCCATAAAGACAGGGTATCCAGTTTGGATGAAAATTATGACTTCAAGTCTTTAAAGAAAATCGTTTCTTTAACTCCGACCTTACATCTAAAAGTTGGCTCAACTTGCCTTTTTGAGTGATCTTTACTTTTTTGTGACAGCAAAAGCTTGAAATCATATCATCAAGATGAGTGCAGAAGGATATCAGTACAGAGCGCTGTACGACTATAAGAAAGAGAGAGAGGAGGATATTGATCTGCACATCGGTGACATTCTTACCGTCAATAAAGGTGCACTGCTTGCAATGGGGTACACAGAGGGGATGGAGGAGAGACCAGTGGAAATTGGATGGCTTCCTGGTTTTAATGAAACCACTCAGGAAAAAGGTGACTTTCCTGGTACGTATGTGGAGTTCATCGGGAAGAAGAAGATATCCCCGCCAACCCCGAAACCAAGGCCCCCAAGGCCTCTTCCTGTGGCCCCTGGACCTTCCAAGCCAGACTCGGAATCAGAGCAAGGTGAATTTTCCACTTTATACCGACACCATGATGCAACATATAGTATCTTTGCTGTGATATTATAAGGTTTTAGCCATCACAACGAATTGCAACATGTTTTAATGGGTTTGACTATTTAATCATAGACAGAACGTGAAACATACTTGAACACCCGAGTGCTCTCCCCTTTGCCTCTTTATATAGTTAATCTCTTTGAGCTCTTTATGATTAACCTTTAGATTCACATTTTTTCATCAGATTTGCCCCCAACCATGGCTTACTAACTAGATCTATATATTTCTCACAGTTTAAAAGTGGGCTTGCTGGATCTCAAGGTGTATAATCTCAGCAAATCTTTTCCCAAAATAAATCCATTCATACTGATGCTAAACCCAGGTGCCTCTCTTAACATATCCGTTCGCCACTTGTTCCATTTTTATCACTAGGTACCAGATTTTACACCACCGTTTCATCAAAAGATTGGATTTATAGCTGCAGCACACAAATGTCCTCTGAATATTTAACGCTGTTTAAGGTTTGCGTTGGGCTTTGGTCCGTAATTGCAAACATGGCAGAAAGCCCAGAACTGGATGAAGGCCTTTACACAGTACTTTGTAATTGTCTGGTGTTGCTTAGTATTTTGCACAGCCACAGTAGGAGCGTTTAGAGCCCCCTATGGCTCCTGTAACATCTCCATAGTGCGAGATCTGGAGCTGCGCTATTACACCTGACCGAGTCTTTTACAATTACACAATTGTATTTACTCATAATACACACAATTTCAACATGTTTACCATCTACAAATAAGTTGATTACTGTGTAAAAATGTATCCATGATCTCAATATTTGGCTTTCTGCTCTTAAACTTGTCTTGCGTCTTTTATAATTATTTGTAGTCAATTTAAGCCTGTGTAACTCTGATTAACTTCACACAGAATAACCGTAAAAGAATACCTTCTGGGAAACTACCATTATGATGTTTAAACTGATGTAAATGGTTCATTAACTGCTTCAAACAATTGAATTCCCTGCCACAGATATTTTTCTGGACAACATTTCCGCAGAAAACTCAAGCAGTTGTCATGGGGACAAATAATACAGTTGCGGTTATGGAACATAGATGATAAGCAAGATATGTAACTCAAGAGTGATTGCACTTTAGAGTCAACTTGACAAACTAGTGTGCTACTTCCTTGTCTCATTTTTTTGTTGGCAAATGTGAGAGGGCATAGTTTTTATGCCTCTTTCGATTGAGAAATTTTTGTTTCATGAACTCCAACTCTTTAGTAATAGATTTGTATAAGCCGTTTAAATGTGGTTAAAGTGCAACCATTTTCTGAATTCTATTTAGAGCTGTGCCCATGTTAACGGATGTGATAGGAAGCTTACATTGGACGGCAGTTCGGACAGTTTTGCTGTGTATAAACCTCTAGCAGCCGATCTGGAAGTCAGCCAGGGAATGTCAATGTGTGTCGAGTGCACCACCATTGAAACAACATACAACTTCATATAAAAAATCTCCTACGGACAAATGTTGGAGTGGATGAAAAGCCCAGCTTGTTGTATTAATAACACTAAAGATTTAGTTAAAATATTGTTTGGAAACAAGGCAGTGGAGAGTATGGAAACCAGTTTCGTTTGGTCCCATGAACGTTTTCCTTTAACCTAATCTTTTAGGGGATTTCACAGAGCTAGCTAGAAAAGAAAGCATGTTTTACAGTTGGATATTTAGAGAAATTATTTCGGGCTTGCTAGAAAATTCCTGATTTCTCTTCCTCATTCAAAATGACTTGACACAGCTTTTTTACATAAACATGCTCAGACTGACTTTAGAGGAAGCAGAAATAAAATGAAGATAGAAGTGAAACAAACAGAAAAGCACGCCTTGTATAAGACATCCAAGCTGTGTCGTTTTGACATCATAAAATGTTATTTCTGCCGATTTACTCATCTTTGGAGAATTTTTCCGGCCGCAGATTTTCATAAAACTTGCATAGGTCACTTAATAAAGTGTACTTTCCAGTGGTTCCAGCTCTATACAGAAATGGCAGTAACAGTGTATATTGAATAGCATATCAAAAACAATCACTATGAATGTAGTCTGTGTTTAAGGAAGAAAGAGCTTTAGGAGCCCGCAGTGGTGCAGAGGCCCAGAATTCTGCTTCTTATTGCTTTCCTCTGGTTGAGATTTATTACCCGCCACTTAAGGAACTTGTAGATCTTTCTTGTTTTATCTCCTCCCGGCCTCGCTGTCTCATTTCTCCAGCTCTCTCTTTGAATTTTGGGATACTTTTCTGGGCCCGGACCTGACGGAGGCGGTGCAGAATGAGGGGGAGTGCTGAACATGGGGCCCCTAACACACACAAACTCTCTCTCTCTCCCTCGCTCTTTGAGCCGGAGGGGCTTCAGAGAACAGCAGATGTGGAATTGTAGAGCGGTCCGGCTCCCAGGCTTTTTTAAAACACTAGCGTGCTCCTTTTTGTGGGCCTCTGGAGTGTGAGGATCTGTATATGTGCCCAGCTTTATGCTCGCTTCTTCTTTTATTGTTAACCTCTTTATAGTCAAACTTTCAAATCTGAGTATAAACACTTTTACCCCAAGTAAAATGTTGCTGTGAAGGTTTAAAGAACATGTTCCTTTATTTATTGAATTGAGACCTTTATGTCCACAATATTGTTCTGCTTTTTCTGTATGCAGAACAAATATAATTTGACACCGTCTCACTCATGCGTTTATAGAAATGTTGTATCAGATCATCTTCGGGATAGTCACATTTCGACTAGAATTTGCAATAATTCTTTTTTTATATTTCTCTAAGCAGCTTCTTAAGGCACCGCCCTGAGATGCATTTTGTTGCTCATATTGGTGTTTCTTTCCTCAATATTTACTTCAGATCAGTTTTGCGTGTATTTGGTAAATTGTATATTTTATTCCTGAAACATATAGAATACACTTTTTTTAAATGATGAGAATTTCACGCCTTTGACGGTGTAAACAGTTTGTTCAAAATATGTCTGCTCGATTATGAAAGAAATTATTATCATGATTATTTCACCCAATGTTAACATCACGATAACGTAATTCGTTTATCACTTTTTTAACATAATAATAATAATTATAACAAATAAAAATAATTTGATTAAAAACTGAATTTAACAATAGTTCATTTATTTTCTTAATAAATGATTAACTATTAAGAAAAACAATTTTATTATCTAAAAATATTTAATAAAGAATATACATTACTTAAAACAACACAAATAAATGTAAAAAAGAAGACATTTCCGGAAAAAAAAGAAAATCTTTTACGATGTATATCACAGACCTAGTTCAAAATGCACTAAAAATAAATAAAAAAAGTATCAGCAAACCCATGTGTGGTCTGCATTGTGGAGCATGACCATCACAAATCCTCTTTGTATATTAATTCGTGACAGTTTTGTTGCATAACAAACAAAAAAACATAAGATGTAAACAAAGTAGAGTGCTTTTCATGCTGGGGAAAACAAGAGTTTGGTTAAATCCTCAAAATGTTTTCCGTTCCAGTGTTCTGGAGCTCAGGAGCCTCATGTCTTCTACGGGTGGTTTAAAATAGATGCGATCAGCCCTTTTGTGCCGCTCGACTGCATAACCAGCGCAAAGCCTGCATTCCTTCAGTTTCATTAGATATGGCAGGCCTTTGACATGCAGTTTGCGAAAATGATGCAATCTGAGCTTTTTCTGCAGCACAGCCCTCAGAAACGTTATCAGTTTTTCATCTTTTTGTAACTTTATCTCAAGTAATCCGAAATGCAGGTCTCTTTCTGGTGGAGATGCAGGTCACTTGTCTAAAACTTTGAACGTTTATTTCAAGAATGCAAAGCAGCCGAATTCTGAAACGCAGAGA
Organism: Triplophysa yarkandensis; assembly: GCA_033220385.1. Classification (NCBI taxonomy): domain Eukaryota; kingdom Metazoa; phylum Chordata; class Actinopteri; order Cypriniformes; family Nemacheilidae; genus Triplophysa; species Triplophysa yarkandensis. The sequence continues at coordinate 2,220,544 of CM065657.1, read as the reverse complement.
AAAGGCCTCTATCTTCTTAAGGAACTTACATTACAAACTGAGAGATGTGGTTGCTTGCCGTGGCTGTTACCAAAAGTGTGCGAGCTGGTGGGGGAAGGCAATGCTGGCGTTTGAGATAATGCACCTCTATCCTTTTCGGGGCCTCTTCAGCACTTGAACGAACATCTGCTGCATGGAGCAGCTCTCTGAGGGAGAATTGTTACTGGGTTTCATAAAGAATGTGAACTTTCCCCTCACAGAGCAGCAGAAGAGGCCCTTCAATGTACACACTCATGAAAGTGCTCTGGTGTTTTTTTATTATGTTCATTTTTTTTTAATAATATTGAAAATATAACACAATTGAAAGTATGAGGGTTACATATAATTTAGGGGTGATATAATATCAGATTTTTTTAGAATTTGATTTTTGTGGCCAAACAACTTGATAATGATATTTTTTATTTTTGATCATAATGAAATAAACTCATTCTGTTAACTGAAATTAATATTTAGTGATAAATAAAAATCTGAATTATAATGAATACATCTTTATTCATATCTTCATTTCTCTCATTTCGCTCCAGTTTGTAACCATTGTCGTTCTTCATGTGGTTAGTTCTAAACATCAACATTTTCTTTAATGTCTATGTCTGTATAAGGGAAAAACAATATTTCAGTACAGTTTTTTTTACTGATATAATATCCTCATCAGATGCTTTTATCAATTTAACTAGGTACCTCCAAGGTCTTGTTTGTACATCGCTCGATTTTAATCCATGACCAGATAACAAATGAGATATAAAGCCTGGCCTTATTCCCTCAGTTCAACAAGACGTTCCCTGTTATGAGAAAATGTTGATAATTTCATCCATAATAATTAAGAATCAAATATTGTTTTGTCTTTCTTTCATTCTTAAGTTCACCTCCAGAGTGATGCTTTCTCTCTCTGATTCGCCCACAATCCTCATGCAAGGATGTGCATGCATATAAAAAAAACCTATGCTGTTTCAGAAATCAGGTTGTTATGTAAAGATGGTATGTATGAATAGTTGTCTTTAGACAAACCGATGCAGTGCGTTTAAAAGCACAATGTTTGCCGTAAGATCGCTTTGACATGACACCACATTGACTCCTGTTTAGGGAGGCGCGTGTGAAATCACCAGTGACTCGAGGTGCAAAGACAAGTGTGAAAACAAACAAACCAAAAGACGGAAAGTTGCATTATACTAGAGGTTCTTCTTGTCTGTGCATGTTCATTCATTCTATCTTCCCTTTACACGTATGATATAGCCAGAAGATAAATATAAATAAACAATGTTATCGAAACTAAATCTATAGCTTTAATGCATTTTCAGAACTTGCGTACATTAAACAATGAGCTTGATAGAATTTATAAAATTCAAAAGAAAAATCAAGTTATCAGATATATAATTATAATTTTCGGTCATTTCATTCACCCTTACCTATTGGGTAACAGACGTCATTAGATCATTGTTGTTTTAGCCAGGCCAGAACTGGCTTGTGGCAGTGGGGATAATGGTACACGTTCCTGTGGCCAGGGCCTGAACAGTTTGTGCTCGTTGAACGCTTTTAGCATCATGACAAGTCCGTACAATCCACTCTAAGTGACAAATGCAGTAGGCTGCGGAAAACACTCTGGGAGAAAGAACTTTGTGAAGAACTAATCCAAAATTTTGTTCGCAAGGGGACGGCTGGCCATTCAACTCCGACTGTGATCTGAATAGTTGTTTTACTGAGATGTACAATAACTCAGAATAAGTATAGGTTTACAGAATAATGTGCTGCGGTTGTATAACAGTCACAAAAGATCATATCTATTAGAGCCCTCTGGGATAAAAGTGCATTGAAGTGGAGTAATGTTACCAGCGGAAACATACAAGTGGAAGTATTTGGAGTGCCATAGCAGTGGGGTTATTTAACCACAGCACAAAATGGTGTTGGAAGCTGTGCGTGAGAATGCCTACATGTGCTGCTCATTAATGATCTCCTCCAGAGCTGAATTGGCAAAGCTACTTACCGAAGGCCAAGCATGTCTGCCGGGTGGATTAGCAACACGCCCCATAAGACGGAGCAGAGGAACAACTATGCCCAAGGGGCTTGACGGAAAGTTTGTCATTTGGCTCCACCCCAGCCCGCTTTTCATTGTCGGTCTGGGTGTTTGTTCACAGGGCACCAAAGACATTTGTTTAAGCTAATGATGTGTCAAGTTGGTCGTTAATTTCAAGTTGTTGTGTGATGGTGGGGGAAAGTGCAAGAAACGGGGAAGACTGTATGCGTTGCAAAGTGTGTTTTCGTTTAAGACAATGAAATACTTTGCAATCTGTAATATTAGGTTGAGATTAAGCCATTGAGCAATTCATAAAACATATGGACTTTGCCTCTTGAGAACACAGAAAAATACTTTTGTTTGTAAAAAAATGGTTGAAAGATTGAAAATCAAATTTAAGATCATGACATAATCGGAGTTGTGTTCTTTTTTTGTATATGTGGTCAGACATAATTACACATGTCTGATGATGATAATCTTTTAAACTAGCACTTGCATTGCATTTCTATACTTTGGATAAACGTCTGTCCGTCCAAAAGTTTGAAATCACGAATTTGTAATGTTAGTGGTGTGCTCTTGACACCAATAGGGGGAAGTGTTAGAATTCTTTGCCTTTCTCATCTTCATTCACTTATGCAGAATTATAGAGTTTTATTAATAAAGTTTCATCATTCGGACCTGTGTATGATCAACATGTATTTTATTGTATTGCATGTTGTATGTCTAAATGAGCTTTAATAAGCAGCCTTAGGAAAATATTTGGTTCATCTTGATGATTGATAGCAGTAAAAACGCATTCCTGAAAAGCAGGTTTTAAGCCCCTTTTTTAAAGATCTATTTATCTCTGAAGAGATATATGTGTTGACATCTTAGAGGTTTGCTTGGAGGGGCATTTCAAAGAACCGCCCTAATCTACAGTGGAACCTCTGGATACATGAGCATACCTCCTAAATTTAACTGCTGGGACTGCTATCTTTAACATCGTGTGCACCTTCTTTGAACTCTGTATACAGTTCAGATGTACACATATTGTTTCACTAAACCCCAAGCAGCTGCATTCCCTTTAACTACGGTTCAAGACCACCACCCATTTCAGATGCTATGCCTGTTGCGACTTGCAAACGGAGCCCCTCTTTCTTCTCGAGTTGCTACAGCAACCAGAATCTGCAGCTCTCCTCATTGGCTGTTTGAATCCGAGCTGGTCCGCTTTCTGTGCGTTTAATTTCTTTTGCAGGAAATGCATGGTGGTGTCAACAGTTTTACGCACGCTGGTGTTTACCCGTAAAGTCTTGCAGCACTTGACCATGAATTCATCTGTAATGGTTTCCATCGCCTGGTTGATTGCGTGATTGTGTTGCACAGCTTGAATAAATTAAGCCTCATAGTTGGAAGCAGAGGGTGTTTTTATGTAGAGCCGTCCAATGCATTTGTTCATACTCGCACTAAGATCCAGCTATTGATACTTGCATTATGTTCCGAGGCACGGGAAGTTAATATTGGAAGAGCTCACGTCAGGGATTGCACATTGACTATTTAAATTGTGCCGACTTTTAAGAAGGAATTTACAATTCCGTCTTAAATTGTATTTCGTTCCACTAAAGCACAACTCATGCAGTCCCTTTAGATACTTATGTGGGTGGGGTGTACTTTTCCGAGGCCAAAAAAACACTCTTTACCACACCATTGTAACCAAACACAACTCACTTGCGCGAACAAGTATTGAACGGCGAGGACCATGTTTATATTTTTTGCTCTCTGCCCAGACGAAGTTGTCTCGGAAACATTGCTGGACCTTGAACTGAAACATTCAGACAGTTCTACTATCATCAATTCTAGCTGTCATTCCATCCAGTCGCTTGGAAGCCCAGAGCTATCAGGTCACCCCGAGTTACTTGGAAGCAACACGATCCTCATTTACCTTAGCTTGCGTCTCTGTGGAGATAACCTTCTAACACATGTAAATAAACCAATACGTGTTAAAATCTGAATTTGCAAAACTGAGGAACTTTACGGAATTTGCAACAGGACTCGAACTAGGCCAGTTTCAACTTCTAGACTCATTGTGCAAGTGACTTAGAACCAAATATACTTTGAGAGAAATGTGGGTATATGTAAAGTTGTATAACCATATTTGTCACTTTTGACCTGAACGTTTCGAAACAGAGTAAAATTAGCCCAGCTTGGTGAATCTGAGTTCTAAGAACCAGCTGGTCGGATAGGGTGTCCGTCTGGGCAAAAGGTTACCGAGGTGGCACTAGTCTCCAAATCTCTCCGAAGAGTCTCTCGTATATCCCCCCCTCTGCCTTCTCCCAGTTCATAGGTTCTCAGAAAACGAATAACTCTCCTTACATTCACCATTGCCTGTAATAGAGTCCAGATGACTGTTGTATTTCAAAGTAGAGCGCAAGAGAAGGGGTGTGATATGAGCACTCCAACTTTCTTATCTCCCAGGCTTCCAAAAAAGGCCCTGGGACTAAACAAGACTATTATTTCTAATGGCTTAAACCCTCATTTCCTCATGTGGTTATTTTTTCCATTTAGGCACCTCTTTCATACTTTTAATTTGAGCCATACCTTCTAAGGAACTTTGCAAATTGTAAAGGTCCTTTGAAGGGTCTTTAAAAGACCAACTAAAGGGAATCTATTCATAATCAACCGTGTTCGGGTCTGCAGGCTCGGACGCAGCGAACAGTAGGACCTTTTAGAAATCCCAGCCTTTTAAAATGCAGTGCGGCCAATCCAAATAAAGCCAGGCCCGCTGGTCTTTCATGCCCACACCTGGACACACCTGGATCTCAGAAAACCTCCACACTGCACCACCAGTGTGTTTGCTCAAACTCGTCTACCTCCAAAGCACACTTAATCATATCCTACCGGACAGCACCAGCCCTGTAACCGCTCGGGCACGCTTAGATCTTCCTTCAAATGTGATCCTGGCCGCACCACATAAACGCATGAAAGCGATTATTCATTTAAGCGTGCCATGACTGAGGAGTGGGTCATGGTGTATAGCTTATTTTCTTTGGAGACTTTGACACAAGGTCTTGGGCGCTTAAAGAAACGGTGGTATGGTTGTTTGAAGGGACCCGGTGGCTTTTTGATGTTGAATCTTCAACTTTTTCTCTTCCAGGCTTGTACACTCTGTTAGACCTGACGGAGCAGTTTGCTCCTCCAGAAATAGGGCCGCCCATGCTGCTCAAACTCCTGGAGGCCATCGAGAGAAAAGGTGAGTCTGACTTCTGCCTTGCGTTTAAGAAAATGCTATAATTATAGATGTTTTCTGCATGTCTGAACTCAATGTTTGAATTCTTCACAGGTCTAGACAACCCAACACTCTACAGAAATTTCACTGCTGGAGGGGGGCTTGATGTGAGACAGTGTTTTGATGGTGGTGAGTGACATTTCTTTGAGTGAAATATTAAAGATCCAGAATATCATATTTTTACTTTAACACCCTGGTAGGCGCTTGAAAAAACCTGACACTCGGTGTCAAACAATGGGAAACAACATTTTTGGGGTCACTGCATTCTTCAGAACATCTGTTTGTGTATTGCAGAAGAAAGAAAGTAGCACAGGTTTTACAAAGTTTTGGGAGAGTTAAAAAAACGGGAAAGGGCAGGTTAAGCATTTTGTCTTTAGCAAAAACACATAAAAAAGGATATATCATGTTTCATGATTAAAATACAATGTTGACGGCTTTATGGAGTTCTGTCTCACCGATGTTTGTGTTTCAATCAGACCCAGGATCGATGGATTTTGAGCAGATGGACCTTCAGATGTTGTGTGATGGCCTAAGGAGGTACCTTCAAGATCTGCCTTCGCCCATCATACCCCCTGCCCTCTACAATGAGCTTATACGGGTTGCTCAAGGTGAGATTTGACATCAACAAATTTAAACTGTTATCAGATTAATTCATAGACAGCCCCGCAAATCGTAATATGAAATATAAGTTGCATCTTTTTCAGGTTTGTCACATTCAGGCACTTTTAATGCAATTGAAAGGATGATTCATCCAAAAGGGAAATTCTGCCACCATTGACTTATATTTGTTGTTTACATTTAAAAAAGATTTTTTGAATAATGTTGGTCCCCGTTGGTTTGGTTTGGTTTGGTGTCCTTACATTGGAAGTGAATTGCGACTAGCTGTTTTTGGTTAGCACCATTCTTTAAAATATCTTCTTTTTTGATTTGCAGTAGACAGAAAGATATACAGGTTATAAGTCAGTAGATTGTTGGTTAATTTTGACACAATTTGCATCCCAGGCAACTATTTTCTAGCAAGTTTTCAAACTTAAAAAAAAAACTGTTTGCAAAAACGCATCAGCAAACTTTTTTAATTGGATTCCATGACCTTTGCCACATAATAACCAAGACAGGCGACTGTAGGTAAAGAAGTCACACTGCCTTAAAAAGAAAGAATCAGACCAATTTGTATTGGAATTGTGGCCACAGGGTGGCGTTGATGTTCTTAGTTGATATATGGCGAAAGAAAGTGTCCCAGTTTCTATAGTCCCAAAAGTTGCTGCTCAAACTCATCTGTCAAGTTTGTGTGACTATCTAACATCACAGTACAGAACATACTTTTAAAAAAAAATACCTGTTCCATCATCTATCTGATTGTGTCTGCCGCCCCAGCCAATTGCAAAGTATAGCAGGTGTTTTACTAGCTGTTGGCTTGCGGGCGTTATCATCCCTCGCTTTTACCGAACATTCTGTTCGTCCTCAAATCAAACTCTTAGCAATGCCAAAGAGTCTGTATCCATTTTTAGAGAGTACACTCAGTTTTTTACTTTGTACTTCTCTTTTGGTAGTGTACAATCACGTGGTTGGAAACAGGATATCTGTGGTTAATAGAACTTAAGCAAACCTGAAAGCTTATCTGCGACATCAACACTGTCAGCCAATCACCTCTCAGCGTACCTCACTCTGTCATTGTCTCTCTTGAGATCTTTCTGCGGTTAGAATCGCACTGAGCACATTTTTCCACATGACACCATGTACGCTTTTTTGCATATGTCCTCACTGATCATTTTATGCAGCCCACTTTCACTTGTAAAACACATGAAGCACGTATTCAGGAAGATGAAGTTCTGACGACACTGTATGTTTGTGAAGGTCAATCCTTGTGCAGGCGTGATCTCATGTCCGTTTACGGCTGTTTTCGCAGAGGTGCAGGGTACAGACGAGTGCGCCCATCACCTGCGGCTCATCGCCAGCTCTTCAACCCTTCCTCCTCAATATTGGCTGGCGCTGCAGAGCTTGCTGCGCCACTTCTCTCGCGTGTGTCAGGCCTCGGCGGCCAACCTGCTCAGCGCCCGAGCAATTGCTGAGATCTTCAGCCCGGCACTCTTCAGATATCAGCCCGCCAGGTACACGCTCGCTCAGACACATATTACATCACAGCTGCCAGCTGGTGGCAACAAGCTGACCTTTCTTTCTCCTCCCCAGCTGTGAGCCCAGCCCCGAGGTGAACATCAGAATTATTGAAGTCCTGGTGACCGGCGAATGGAGTGACAGTCAGGCGGCTCCAGGTAAACAACGCACACGCTTTTGGAACGTTTTATAAGTGAGAGAACAGCAATGAAATGGTGAGAGGACGCAGTTGCAGTCGAGGATCTGTTTGTGCCTGCGTGCATTTGACTGTGTGTATGTGTGTGCGTGATAACTATCAGGTTGCTGACTGTCATAATATGGAATTTAGACTCGGACTGATAAATAAACTTTTTACATATTGCTCAATGAAAAGATACAGGGAGCATTGGGTTGTTTAAGGGATGGATGATGTCACATTTTGTCCACCCTTGACTCAGTTGAGACTTGTGTTCCACACAAAGTATTTAAAGAAATGTCTTTGCTGGCTTGGTTTGCATACAATTGGAATTATCATTTTTAGTAAAGATGATGATTAACAGTTGGTGATCTGTTACTTTTAAAGTGTTAGTTACCAAAAATAAACTCATTATCGTTTACTTTCTTGCCATTTTACAAACCTTTTAGAGTACACAAAGGAAGATATTTTGAAGATTGTTGGTTGCCGGCCCCCATTCGCTGGCATTGGTTTTGTGGCCATGTAATAGAACTGAAGGGTGTCAAAATACTTTATTTTCGTTTGTGCTCTGCGGAAGGAAGAAATTCAGACCAAGGGGATGGGTAAACGATTACAGGATTTTAAATTTGGGTGACTGTCCCTTTGAAAAAGTATTGTAATGAAATGGAAAAGCAATGTGAGTTGGCTTTAACAGTGTGCAGGCTTGGCTGAAGGATAGTGCTGATATGAAAGTTTAATGTGTAGGAGTGCTCTGGGGAAGGAACACTGTTCCGCTCTCTTGATTTTGTGGGCCAGGTTCATTTAGGAATGACACTTGTGTGCACGTAGAATAGTGCTTACACTCAACACAAGACTAGTTGTGCTTTTATGGCACAAGTCTCTCTAAGCTTTTCTATCTCGCTCAGGCTGCCTGGGGCCCTAAGTCTGGCTGTGTGACTGGTTAAATGTTTTATTACCTGTTAGGGCCTATTTATACGTTGCCCTGGCATGGAGCGAGCTCAGCTGTCAGTAATTTGCACCTGCAGGAGGCTGGGTTGGGCTAGACGAGCCTAGACTCAAACGCATACCCGTCTCCCTTCTACTCGACAGCTCGGTTCCTTCCTGTAGTTGAAAAAAAATAACGGGTCAAACAATGCCATATTTATCTTTGCCAGCCTGCCCATACAAAATTGGTGCCAATGTGGCAGTATGTAACTGTGTGTGTGTGTTAATTGGGTACGAGGTTGCATGTTCCCAGTTACCGGGTGGTTATTTTTAGCTGGTGGCAAAAAACTCCCTTGGCCTTGGTTTCCTTGAAGTGCGGTGTGCTCCACAGAGCGTTCTTGTCCACCATGCAGCGGGGCTGTTCTGTCTTGCAGATGTTCTCACACATGCGCCTGCAAACATTCACTTCCGAAGAGTTTACTCCACCCCCCGGCCCCCTCCTGTCTGGGCCACATTCCCCTCCCAAAACATAAGAGTGCACAGCTCAGCAAATACTTGAACCAGAGCGAGTTAATCATGAGACAGAGAGAGAGTGAATGAGGGAGAGAGAGAGACAGCCGGCAACAGTCCGATCGGAGCAATCATTAACCCAGCCGTCCCAGTACAGGCGTTATTCGGAGATACTGCGCAGTTCTCCAGACTCCAAACTGCTCACAACACCTTGGATTTGGATTTCGCAGGAATTTCTTTTCAATTGAAGGAAAAACATCAGTTAGGTGGGAATTCTTTTAAAGAGAACGAGAACTTCTCTTGGATTTACAAAGAATCATGAGGAATGCCTAACAGACGGATTTGCTGAATATAAGGCTTCGTGACTTCTGCCGAACATGCACAACTTGCAATGTAAGTGTGGTTTTGATGTCTCAGGAAGTTCAATGTAAAGATCGGTTTTCTCAAAGAAGCTGAGCAGATTAAATCTGCTCTCAAAGTAGAACAGCATGTCCTATAGCTTTGATGGGAGTTACCCGGTTTTCAAAAGCCATTTTTTACGTCTGGGCTTTTTTCTAAAGGGAGGCGAGAAGCTCTGACAGGCTCGTATATCAGTACTGCTTGGCTTTGCAAGCGGCCCGTGCGTATGCGTATCAACGGTCTACTGAAAAAAGCCTAGAGCTCAGAGTGCAACCTGCTGCAAAAGAAGGTTAACCTGTTTGACTTACGCCAGCATGCCTGAACATGTGAGGTGAGAGTGAATTCATTGCATTCTATATAATTCAGGGTATATTTATGCAATACCTTTGCATCCCTGAGCTTTGGTTTTAACTCCGTGTCTGTTAATCTCGCAGAGGTGGTTACACTTGACCTACTGGTTGTTAAATACCCTTCTGAATCCTCTCTCACCCGTCTTCAGAGAGACGAGCATGACAATAGGCCACGTTCCTGTGGCGCTTTAAAACCCTACTGAGAACTGGTGCTATTTCAGGTGCCTTCTCAATCGCAAATACCTGATCTCTGCCCTCTAACCGGTCACATTCGGGATTATTAGAAGTATTTGCAGGCCGTGCCTTCCTCATGACCCGGCCTTAGCTTTGACGTAGGGACTGCCTACGTGCCGCTGCAGCAGCTATCAGAGCCTTGCTTTTGTCTGCCTGCCAGCGGCTGTGCTGATCGGCACTGCTCTGAGCGAGGCGGAGCTTAGCAGCGCCTCATCACAGATGCAGGAAGGGAGAGGTGGCAGAGAATGACAGCGAGGCTTCAGATCTCTTCCTCATTCAGAAGATGCTGGGCTGCAGTGCACCCTGATTCACCTCCTTCCGTTTGGATGCGCTTGGCGAGGCACTTGTTTCACGCGGAGAGTACGTGGTGCAGACGAGCTTCTTTCTTGACTTTGGAAGGGATGATGCACTGTTGCTATGACATCATTGCACTGAGCACTCGGGAGATATAGAAGCAGGTGATGAGGCAGGAGTGGCCAGCAACAGTCCCGCAGCATCATTGGCTGGGGTAAGTGATGTAATGGCTTTCCCTGACCACACACTCCAAGCCTTTTCAAATCTAAAGGAACAATCTGGATCCATAGTAACCGTTCGGTGGAGGCTTGGCATGCTCGCTCTGTAAGATATGCAACTCACCGTTCGGCATGGCGGATTTAGAGAATCCCAGACTTGATAGCGGATGTGGATCTGATCTGCTGTTTTACATAGAACTGGACGCGCCAGGTAATCGCTGTAGTTTGTGCATTGTGAACTTTTCATTCTTAAGGGATGATTTGGTGGATGACAGTTGTGTTGGTAGTTTTGCATGCGTTCTGCGGTGCAGAAGCAAGCCTTACACTTGACTTTTCTGTTGATTTTGTATTGCATATTGTATAGCATATGATCTTCAAGGACTTTATTGTCAGATGATGCCGTGATATGTTCAGTAGATTAAAGCACTCATGTGGCTTTTTATTTTTAAAGGCGTGCGAGTTTGTAACTGTACTGTGCAGAAATTGCATAGCGACAATAGTGACTGAAGTGAACAAAGGAGAGAGAGATAGTGAGTGCGCATGAAGGTGGGGGGGAGGATAAAAATAGCCCACTGCTCCAGCTCTGCCTCATGCTCCACGGAGACTGCACTGCCCCCGCTGCTTCTCGTCACTCAACCCGTCAGCCAATCAGACGCAACATCTGCCTCTTTACATGAGGGGACATGTTCTCAATGGTTAGGGGTCTTTCATGAATGTGCATATTGGATCAGTTTGAAAGGACCACCTCTGGTTCTCCGCCGGCAGCCATCGACGTGTCTTTGCTTGGTATCTGCTACCCAACACTTGTGGCAGCTTTATTGGCTCCGTTATTCGTCTTCATGACTCATCGGTGTAAGCATTGCGTGCAGGGAATAATTGATAGTAGAAGAGGGTTTTTAATGAAATGCATTCTCTCCGAGTCAAGCATCCAACTCGCTGCTGGAGATAGCACGAGAAGCATGCGCTCAGCTGCGTTTAATAAATGAAAAATGCCGGGAGGGGGCGAAAGATCGGGCAAACTGCTGCAGCGCTGCATGCCTTTAAAACGTGACTCCCTGCACAGCAAAGAAGGAAACGTGCTTTGCTAGCTCGACACACAACAGCTACAGGATGTTTCAATGCTTTCTTATCAAATTAAACATAGGGCTTTAGTTATATCAGATGCAAAGTGCGAGAGATGTCAGGGCAGAGGTTGAAGTGTGCTTAACAGAATCCATGTGTTTTATATGTTGATGTCTTGTTGCCTTTGGACCTTGACTTGCAAAGGATACGTTGCAGTTGTGATGTTAACCAGAGTATCTCTCTTTTTCTTTTTGCAGCACTACCTCCCAAGCCACCCAAACCAACGCCAGTGACTAACAACGGTATGAACAACAACATGGCTTTGCAAGACGCTGAATGGTACTGGGGTGATATTTCCAGGTAAGAACTTTTACTTGCACGCTCTTTATGGTTTATATGTTGTCAAGGGTTCATTTAAACATTTGGACCCCGTTTCCATTACAGGGAGGAAGTCAACGAGAAGCTTAGAGATACAGCCGATGGTACGTTTTTGGTCCGAGACGCCTCCACAAAAATGCACGGGGATTACACTCTTACTCTAAGGTACGTTTAAGTCAGGATTCACTTGGCTTTGTTTGACTTGGAGACTTCTGCTCGACCATTGTTGACATCATGCATTTTATCGGTCACACAGGAAAGGAGGTAACAACAAGCTAATCAAAATCTTCCATCGAGATGGAAAGTATGGCTTTTCGGACCCCCTGACCTTCAACTCCGTGGTGGAGCTGATCAACCACTATCGGCACGAATCCCTCGCCCAGTACAACCCCAAATTAGATGTGAAACTACTGTACCCTGTGTCCAAGCACCAACAGGTAATCATCACTGAAATTAATGTAAATTAGATCCACTAGGTGATCAGAGCCGAGATTTTTAATTGAACATTTTCACTGTATATTTTTACAGGATCAGGTTGTAAAGGAGGACAACATCGAAGCTGTTGGGAAAAAGTTGCATGAATACCACCAGCAGTTTCAGGAGAAAAACAGAGAGTACGACCGACTCTATGAGGAATACACTAGGACATCACAGGTTGGTGAATTTGCCTGTTTATATAGACACTTTTGGGCAAAAAAAAGATCTTACACAGCTGAACAAAGTTCTAATATGCTTTTGTCCATCATCTAGGAAATACAAATGAAAAGGACTGCTATTGAAGCCTTCAACGAGACCATAAAGATCTTTGAAGAGCAGTGCCAGACGCAAGAGCGATACAGCAAGGAATACATCGAAAAGTTTAGGAGAGAAGGAAATGAAAAGGAAATCCAAAGGTAAGCATCGAGTCTCTTATCTTCAGGATTGTTGTTTTAGATTTCCAGTGCTTAACATGCACATTACACATCATTGCAGGATCATGGTCAACCATGAGAAGTTAAAATCACGCATCAGCGAAATTGTGGATAGCAAACGACGTCTGGAGGAAGATCTCAAGAAGCAAGCGGCAGACTACAGAGAGATAGACAAGCGGATGAACAGCATTAAGCCTGACCTCATCCAGCTCAGAAAGACCAGAGATCAGTACCTCATGTAAGTAGCTCATTCCGCATAGGTGCCTTTAACGTCCCATTATAAAAATCATAAACGGTTTTATAAAACCATGGTGTTTGTTGAACCACAGGTGGTTGACACAGAAAGGAGTAAGACAGAAGAAACTCAACGAATGGCTAGGAATCAAAAACGAAAACCAGGACGAGTAAGTATCTCTTCAAAATAACATTTCAAGATACTACTGGTTACAACAGCTAACTTACCCCTTCTCCCTTACAGTCAATACTCGATGGTGGATGATGACGAAGATTTACCGCACCACGATGAGCGCTCCTGGAAGCTGGGCAACATTAACCGCTTGCAGGCCGAGGCGCTACTGAGGGGCAAGAAAGATGGAACATTCCTGGTCAGGGACAGCAGCAAAGCCGGCTGTTACGCCTGTAGTGTTGTGTATGTATCGTTTTTAGTAATATTTGAGAAGAAATTGATTTGGGATTTGTAATGTTTCGTAGTGCAGTAGATATGATGTTTTAATATACGTCTCTTCGTGTTCTTGCAGCGTGGATGGCGAGGTCAAGCACTGCGTCATCAACAAGACGCCCACGGGATACGGCTTTGCCGAGCCCTACAACCTCTACGGCTCTCTAAAAGAACTGGTCTTGCACTACCAGCACACGTCCCTGGTTCAGCACAACGACTCTTTGAATGTCAAGTTAACATACCCCGTCTACGCACACCAAATGCGGTGAGGACTAGTTGAACACAACCTTGAGACTCGTTACAAAGATGGGAGTTGAGGAAGGGCCTCCCCTCGCATGGAGACTCCCCCAGTAGGGCTGCTACCGGGGACCGCTTGCCTTGAAACGACCGTGTCGGAACGAGAAAGCGAAACCTGAAACTTTCAGCCACTGAGACTTTGGCCAGTCTGAATGTAGTTTTCTTTTTTGAACAGAAACTGCTGGACTTGAGCTCAATTTCTCCCGAAATGGAGGACTTTGGAGGCCTTTTCCAAATGGTGCTTGTTCATTTCAAAGCTTTACCCGCTGCTGGAATGTGGAACGTTTGATAAAACCTCTCGAGTGAATCTTTTTTTACCTCTTTACCCCCTCACCTGCTCTGATCAGGACGGTGCGTGTGTGTGATTGCGTGCGTGATTGTGTGCGTGCGTGTGTGTGTGTGTACGAGAGAATGTGATGTGACCAAAATTCACAGTATCTGAAAGCTATCAGGATGTTCGACGTGTGAAACGAACAGACCATGGAACTATCTGATCAAATGTAGCAAGATGGCACTTTCGAAACAGTATCTACTAGTTTTCCTGTTAGGGGCTTGTTTATGAACGTTGGATACGATACGCCTCGCCTCAGAGGAGCACAGCTGCGAGAAGCAAGCTGTTTGACATTTTCTTCGTGAGCATTATTGTGACAGACTCTAAATCCATTTCTCCTTTACGGGCAGGCAAGAATGGAACTGAATTGCTGTATATACAGATAGCATCAAAAGCTACATGATGAAACAATATTGTACCAAAAAACACAGTTCCTTCTCAGTTGTATTCTAATCTGCTATGCAAATTCTGTATTTTCAGTCTCCTCCGCAGAGTTATGATTTTATTTTACACATTGCTACCCATAATATAAACTTGTTTTTATTGCTTAAAGGTCTTTTTTTATGTCGTATCTAAGAGGATATTTTAAATGTGTCAAATCGCCAGGACGGCTTCAGTTTTACAGAAAGAAGTGAGATAAAAGTACTTTATTACATATTTCTTTATCAGTCGCCGGTAAAAATAAAGAGAGAGTATTTTATTAGTCTTTTCCACTTGGAGCTGATTTTCTCTCGGGCACAGCCAAGAGATTATTAGTGCTGCTTCTGTCTACAGTAATGGTTAATATATATCTGAACATTTTCGATAGAGCCAACATAATAATGTACATCAATAATAAACCATGACATTTGAAATTCACTGCAATTGAATGACTCTTGTTTAAATACAATATTGCGTTTTCCCTAAATAAATAAAGAGGTTTAGTTCGTGATTTTTTTTTGGTTCCATAGTGGAGGGCAAAATGATCCTATGGAATGGTGGAAAAATTTGTTTTGGTGATGAAGACAAACACCCTCTCATTCCTTTTCAACAGTATTTTTCTGTATCAGAAAAGCGTTTACATGGATCAGCTCCGTTTCACTAGTACCCAACGTTCTAGTTTGCACCACACGCTCTATTAATGCAAATACTGCTGTTTGGAAAGCCGGGATGAAACACATTTAGGGGGAACTTGCCAGCTTTACATATTTCATGGCTTGCTACAGTATTGTCAAATGTATCTGTGAAGTCAGTATTGCTTTTGCTTCTGTGTACATTGCAGTTGCACTTGGCAAATGCATTTTGATTTTTTTGCATAAATATTCAGCAACATTGAAGCCAGAAATTGAGTTAATTTTCATTGTTGCTTTGTTGTCTGCTGTCGTATATATTTGTTTTAATTCCTTTGACTCCTTGTTTTATCTAGGCCTCATTGCCTTAAAATGAGTTAGTTGTCATATTTGTCAAAAGTAGGCAGTACTGTTAAAATCAGCGATGTGTTTTCTTATTTTTCTTGTATAAAGGAGAGCTTCTCACAAGTGCATACGCACAAATTTCTTTGACCCACAATTTTTTTTGAATAGTGATTGTGTCGTGGTCTAAGGAAATGTTTGAACTTCAGACCGCTTTAATTTCATGATGACGTTTGAAAATTGATTCGAGGTTTGTTTTTCTTTTATAAAGTCTCTGCAAATTGTCACTTTACACTTTGTTTAGTTTAAAAATCGTAGTATTCATTGGCTGTTGTTTTTGCTTCTACCTGTTGCTTTTTATTTCCCGACACAACTGCTCATGTTTCACAACAAGCTCATCCTTTTTCTACAGCCCCGTTCTCTGAATCGCAACATTTTGTGAATCCAATATATTCTGTTCTTGAAATTGTATAGTATTGGTTTACAGACATTGTGTAACACAATGTTGAGATTAAAATTAACCCGTGTGTTCCAGCTCAAAAATGCTTCAGATCTGTTTTTGGCTATTTGTAAAAAAAAGAAATGAATAAAACGACGTTTTGAAACAAGACTGGTATTTCTATTTTATTTTCTGGTCTGTTCTTTTGATACCATTTTTAGATAGCGATTGACAGTTGACTGTTGAACTCTCTGTTCTGTTGCAGAGACTTTTTGAGGTTATGCAAATGTTGTGGTATGGTATGATGGCACGGCATTGATGTCACCAGTCACAAAAGGGGCTGAAGGTTATAGAACTTTTTGTTCTCGCACTTAGTAACATGCACTTTTTGTCCTGCATATTGCATTTGAGAAAATGTAAAATGTGTAAAATTATAAGGGAGATCCAAAAGAAAACCAAGTTACCATATTCTTTGCATTTAGAAAGCTTCTAATAGACCTGTGACCCAGCAGGTGAACTAGGTATGACCTACAACCAATGTAATTGGATTTTCAACTCAACCTCAAAATGAGTTTTAAATTAAGTTTTTAACTTATGAATGTTCTGACATTTTTGAAAAATGAATATGACATTTTACACTTTTTATTTCTTTAAGTGTGCTTCATTTTTTTTTTTTTTTTCAAGTGGAATGCAAAAGCTTTGAAGCTTGTGATCCCACCACTTTTGAGTATGCGGATCTTTAAAACTTGCATTTTTTTAATTGAAGGAAATATCTCTTGCTTTTTCAAGATCTGAAAACTCATATTTAATATCGTGACCTGTTTATTTTGATAGTACAGCATATGGTTGACCATGCACGTCTCAAGCAAGCCATGCTAATGCGTGTGAGCATGTGAAAGGAAACCACAGACAAGAGCAGCGTCAAATGTGCTGTTCTGCGGAAAAGGAAGAACTTTAGAACCTCGTTCTTTTCTTTCAAATGAGCAGAAACTTGAATGTTCTTTGATGTACACAGGCAGTCCAACATTTGAAGAAAACTTCTCTTAATCTTTACTTCAAGATTTAAAACCTTATACCATGAAATCAAGCCAACCTTTGCACAATCATAAAAACAATAAGGTGTCAACCTGGATGCATATTTAAACTGATGGTCATGTTACTCGTTTTCTGCTTGGAAACTGCTTTGTCCTGTTCATCATGTTACAAAATTGGCATTTTATTTTAAAAACAATTTTATTGGCAATAAAATCGCATTGCAAGTATTACATAAAGGTTTTAAAGCATACAACCTTATACGGATCTTTAGTTTAAACTTTTGACTTTGTCACCATGGCGCTTGGATTCAAGACGGCCCCTGGAATGACATACATCACTTAAGATATTTAGATCTCATTTAAACAATCATGTAACATGTAAGCAGTGACTGTTAGAATTCAGTAACAGTCTGTCACCATAATAGGTCTCGTGGGATGCATTACACTTGTTTGCTATGCAGATTAAAATAAAGTAACTTCATGATACAGCAAAACAGAAACATTAGTCATGCACCTTGGCACCTTGTGTTTCAACAAAGATTTAATTGATTCTACACGATGTTACCGACCATTACACATTATTAGTAACACATGTTACTAATCTACAGAAATATTATTCTATTTCTATACCCAGGAGTTTATGAACTGAATAGATTTGTTGATATGTCACTATCAAAGCAACAACATCCTGTTATATAGGCTATATTTAACAAAATGTGTTGTGTTCTGCGTCCTTAGGGGAATTTAGTATATTCCAAGACTTTGTTATAATTTACACCCAAGCTCTGTTCAACTTTATTGAATAGTATAGGACTTTTTATACATTTTGTGATGAAAAAAATTCAGCAGAATTGATCACATTGATTTTTTTATAAAACCCTTGAGTACATGACACCTATAAAGAAAATGTGGTTTTACTGTGCAAACAAAAATATGCAATATAAATAAAAAAATTGATGAAGGTAAACTGAGACAACTGAAATCTCATATGTTCTTAATATTTGATGAGTAATGATATTTTGTTACGATGTTTGAACAAAGTTGATGTCATAAAATGAGTATATTTATAAGCTTTGAAATTAAGGTAATATACTGTTTAATTTTTATATATGTAAAAGAATTAAGATAGATATAGAGTTCACCAAAAATGCTCTTTATTAAATTACATACATTAATGTGCCTTTTCATTACAGAAACTTAAGAAAATGTATCATTTTAGAAAAATAAACGGTGAACTATAATTAATTATTTTTATATTTTCCACTTAAAATGTATTTAATATATTTGAAAAAATGTTAATGATTTTTTTAAGGTATTATAACTCTATTTTTATATTTACCCAGCCACATGCAGTATTTTTTAAAGTGAAGCTTCCTTAAAAACATTTTTAGAAGCTTAGTTACAGTTAACACTTTCATTCAATTTTGCAACATAAATGCTTGTTTTTTATCTTTAATAAAGACATCACTTTTTGATCATATCTGTACATAATAAATCCATCCGTTTTAGACATTTGGATTCCATTGTGTGTTATGTGGCCTATCTAATGTATAGTTTTTGTTTGTTGTAATTTTTCTAACAATGCGTATGCAATCTGTTAGTGATGATCTGCTTGCAATATTTTTTCCTTTTATTCCCCAATAATGACCCAAAAGTTTTATCTGGTAGTAATTCTTAAAAGGCAGAGGTTCCAATGACTTCAATTAATGTCGGCCCTCTGAGCTACAACCATTCCCTGTTAAATATTCATTGGGACTTTAAGCCTACTTTAAGCAGACAGACTGTCTAGCTGCTCAAAGCTTGAACTGACCTGGTGAGTCCACTCCGTGTTAAAGACAACATTACATTAACTTGATAATTAAGAAAAAGTAATAAATAGATCTGCCTCGGATTTTACTTTGAGTTGACGTCTCAAAATGCTTTTAACTTATTTTAACCAAATCAAGCAGTCCATGCTTACATCCAGGTTAGGGTGTCAAGGTTTGTCTAGACAGCGTTGTCCATTTGGACTGGTAGATGCACTTTGACAGCCATTAAATAAAGTATTTCATGTCGATTAAAACAAAATTTTATTAGTACTACCAACCAGAAACAGTCAGCATCCAGGAATGTTAAACATATGGTCGACATGAGGTTAAACACAAGGCATTTTGCAATTAGACAACCGTTGATACACCTATCGGCCTAAATGGATTACCAATAATCCACATTGCAGTGAACCTGCCACCTGTTCAGTGTAATAAACTCGTAGTATCTGACTGTTTAAAATTACAGTACTAATTAGTATTTTTAAGACCGTTAAATCAAAAATTCATTTTAAAAACAATTGCTAGAATGCATAAACTTTTCGCCAACGTAATTTTAAAGACTTGTTAATATCACTCTACCATAAGGTGCCATTAGGTGCTATTAGTAATTATTTAACGCATTAGCTAAATTGAACAACCAATGAACAATACCATTGCAGCATTTATTTATGTTAGTTTACATGAATTTCAACATTTACTAATACATTCAAATCAAAGGTTGTCCCTGTTAACACGAACCACCATTGACAAAATAAATGCTGAAAAACTCAACGGTTCATTCTTAGCTTATTTTAGTTAATGCCTTTACTAGGTGATACCGACCTTTGAATGATCTTTAAATGTAATAAATGTCTGTTGTAGTTTCATTAAATGTTATTGGCCGTAGTTATCAGTTTCGTTACGTCTATATTTAATATCGACTATAACTGGAAACAGATGGATTAGATCCTTTTGACTCAGCTGGTTGTCTCTAGGTTTGAATGTGTGGTTTGAAGATAAGATAAGATGATGGTTCAAAGTACACTTCTGCAATAGTGCAGACTATTGGTTTGCTCTTATGCAATGTGCTGTTAATGGTTTGTCAGAAATATCTGGATGTTTCTTCAGCTATGGGCCCTCTAAGGTCTTTGGAAGTTTCAAAACTCAATTTTTTTAAAGTACATATCTTAATTTTGCGGTTGATGATTGTTTACAATAATAATTATGATTTATTTACCCTTCATGGTCCATTTTTATTGCCAAAATCCTTGACTGATGATGTCAGACGATCTGTTAAAGCATCCTCTCTAATGTTATCAAATTTGGTGTAAATAGAGAAAAATTGTTGTGTAAATTAATATGATGGTGTCAGTTTAAAAATGTACATCCACTTTATAAATTACTGGTTTGTCTATGAAATAAGTCACTGACCAGCCATGTTGGTATGCCCAAACATTCAGTTCAACAAAAACGTAATTATCATGGATAAATTTCAACGCCATCTAACCAGGCCCCACATTAATATCTATGGTCTCACAATACATTCTTACAACACTAATGTCTTAAGTCGCATTTAAATTGCTATTTATTTGTGACCCCACCTGTGAAAAACAAGCTGAAGTTGGAAAATCTATTCTGAAACAATGAGCACATGAGTTTGATTTCAGACATGAATTATTGTTTTAAATCTTTGTTAGGTCCTTGCTCAGTACATCATTGATAAACAGAAGATTACATTTTAACAGAAAGTTCTTCACATCATGTAAAATGATTATATGTGGAAAACGGCAAATCACGAAACATTGACTTATCTGGGGTTCAAGAGGCAGGATCACATTTGATGTCAGACCAGACATACTCATAATAAAATCTAAATAATTAAATCACCTCAATGAATTCTAAACATTACTATTCGGAAAGAATCAAGTATAAACATCTAAAATGATATTAATTTCAATCTCAATTCATACACATAATAACAAATAAAAACAATAAGGAACAGCATCCCCAAGTACTGCAAACTATGATAAAAACATGTAATTTTACATTTTCGTTTTCTTGCACTCCAGCAAGAATTTTACAGTTGTTTACTGGATTTTTTATAGTGCTCATATTCATATCTACAGTCTTTAATTTTTGCATAAAAACAACCATTTTTAAAAGTGGGAGGAGCCACCTACAATTTGCCACCCAAATTTGCCAAAATGCAAAATTATTGCTTTAATTTAATACAGTATGCTTTATAAAACCATTTAAAGCTTGTATACACCAAATTTATCAATTCTGCTCACCAAGGGCCACATAAACACATCAGGTCATAATAAATTTGACATGGTTGTTAAATAAGCAAGTTTCAGAAAATATAGGTCAAGTTTATGTTCTCCAGAGATTAGGAAATCCCCAGAAATCCAAACTCTTAAATCCAAACTATTCAGAGCACAAGACTGCTGTGCATAAAAGAAAGCCACCAAAAAATAATAAACTTAATACTTTTGTAATATAACAAAGACAGCATTGACAACACTGATCTGATATCACGTATAAACTTTATTACCAAAAGTATTGACTCGCATATGAACCTGCATTGACTCGCATTTGAACTTAATTGACATCCTATTCCTAATTCATAGGATTCAATGATGATGTCCGTCCACCGTATAACAGCTTCAACTTTTCTGGGAAGGCCGTACACAAGGTTTAGGAGTGTGTTTATGGGAATTCTTTACCATTCTTCCAGAAGCTCATTTGTGAGGTCATACACTGATTTTGGATGAGAAGGTCTGGATCTCAGTCTTCGTCCAAAAGGTGTTCCATCGGCTTGAGATCAGGACTCTGTGGGTCAGTCAAGTTCATCCACACCGGACTCTGTCATCCATGTCTTTATGATTCTTTCTTTGTGCACTGATGTCATGTTGGAAGAGGAAGGGGTCAGATCCAAACTGTTCTCACAAAGTTGGGACCTAGGAATTGTCCAAAATGTCTGATGTGCTGAAGCATTCAGAGTGAGAGTGATGGAAACACCTGATTTTCATCATTTGGATGGGTGAGCGAACACTTTTGGCAATAAAGTGTATATGACCTCAGTTCCTCTTCTTTTTACAGTGTTTTTACAGCTCACATTTGTCAAATTAAGAGCAACTCATTTTCTCAGCAAAACTAATGCTGTGTTTACACATACAGCCAACAATTGAGTCCCACTCTCTTTATTTCTCATGGGAAAGTGTGTTATTTTCATGTGAGTTTAATATTTTTCCTGCGTGGATGACCTTTGCACAATTAACATTTGAATCGCCTGTTGTGACTTTTGTCATTTCACATCTTTGTGTTGACTTTGTATGTAATTTACACAAACACCTTATTCATGTTTGGTGTGAACACAACATAAGGAACACAATTGTCACAAATTAGAACACCAAGAGTCCCAGTTTCCCAGAATTCCCCCTACAAAACAAAAATTATTATTTAGTGGGGCTGATTCTTTCAAAATGCAAATAAACTGTGTTACTATTTATGTGACCAATAAAACAGCATGGTTTACTTCAAACTTTTGCCATGAAAACATCAATATAATTGTTTCTACGGAAATGACAGCACCGGCAAGGCAATGTGAGGCATTGTCACCCTATTACCCCGAAATAATTGAGCTGACAATTGAAAGAATTACAATTTAAATATTATTAGGGATGCACCGAGACCAATATTTCAAGGCCAAGAACGACTACTGATACTTTTTCCCTTGCCGTTGTTTTTTGTCTGTTTGTCACAAGGTTGTCAGGGACACCAGTCTAATAATTTCCATAACCAACCCAAGGGCGAAACAAAATAATATAAATAAAAAAGTAACAAGGCTGCTGTATCAGAGTATTTTTGCAAGTGCGAGTACATGGGCTCAGTATCAGGCCTTATACTGAGACCCGTTTCGGTGCATCCCTACTTATTATTGTTATTACATATTGTTTCAATGCAACTGAATACACCAGAATAACTGTTCATTAAACTCAAGTTCAATTTGCTCAGTGAATGAAACTGAACTCCCAAATCAACTTTCACCCGCAAGGTCTTATAGCTTATTTTTAGTGTCCCCTTTGCTCCATCAAACGTCTGAAGCATTTCAGCAGTTGGAACACTCTGTTCTTAAAGTCTTGCATACTGCATGCCAGTATAGTTTCTCAGTAGACCTAATACAGCAAATCTTTTCATGATAGAATGTCAAATCTATGTTTAGCAGAAGAGTGCCGTTCCCAGATTTAGGAATATGAGCTGTCAAAGCAGCACGCTTTTGAGGACCATGACCACTCAGAGGATAAGGGATTGATTGTGCCCTTAATCCTTTTTTGCAATTGCTGATCCCAAAATAAACTCGCAATGCAATGACTTGTGCCCCACTATTTGGACAAGGCCATTGAATGATGCGACAAATAAAGTCATTTAAGTCCCAGTCTTGAAGAACTTTACTCATTCAGAGCGAGTAAAAGGGCTCATTCCGTACCCCAGCGCACTTTCTGTTTTAACTGTTTCTGTCTTTTCGGCTCTACAGAGCCCCAAGCACAAAAAAATCCAAGACATTGGAAAAGTTTCTTTCTTCGGGCCATCCTCACCAAATGAACACCTTAATGTTCCCCCACTGTGCAATACTCTGCCATACCATTTGCATAGAATTCATATTTGCCATTTACATCTGCATATACCTTATATCTTGCATATCTGCAATACATCTGTACATTTGTCTTTCCATCTGGGTCTCATCTGTCATAATGCATTTCTACCATTGTGTGTTGTACATATTTATTATGGTATACCTATTTGTTACCTTTATTACTTGTCACTTGTCTTGTTACTTGAAACTTCTTTCACCAAGACAAATGCCTCTTGTGTTTGCACTTGGGCAATAAAGTTCATTGTTATTCTAAGGAAATTTATAGTTTCACAGTTTTGTGTGTATAGATCGAATCTATAATGCCTCGATCCAAACCCACCTTACAAGTCTTACTATAGTCTTCAGGGTATATTTAAGATCTGTAAAAATGTGCCCATTGTGTAAGACCTTAAAACAGAGACACTTTCTGTTTAAGAAATGTTAAACTCCCTATTGTAATGAAGTGCAGCTTATTGGCCTTGCGTTCTTTCTTTAATTTGCTTCACAAACAAAAAGTTCATGCCTTAAACCACAAGCCCTGTATCCTCATTTGCATTAAAAGCGTGGATGAGCAAAGCCTTATTGCAAAAGAGTCAACAGCATCTGTGCCCCAGTTGCCTTTGTACAACATGACTATAAATGTCATGAACATTTTTGGTATGAGACAATTGTCTTGAAATCCATACATTAACTAGAGCAATTTACTAAATGTGCAGTGACATAACTCTTCACGAAAGCCATTATGGAGGATCCTTCACAATCCCCATGACACCATGGAGAAAGCATGTGTGACATTATTTATGTGTTATCTGCCTTCATTAAAGGCAACATTTCATATTATTAGCCCAGAAGCTCACAAATGCTTCTGTTAAAGCTTTATATCCATATGATGTCATTTAAACATTTAAACAACTTTTAACATAGGAATCACAAGTGTTGTAAGTGGGTTATTTTTACTGTATAGAATTGGAGATTCTAAAACTGCTGCACAGAATTGAATTGCATAATGTGTTATCAAATAAACGAATGTGTCATATCCTGGCTGTCACTGTGAAATATCATATCTCCATTTATAATTAAAATGATCATATATTAATTAATAAATTAATTGTATTGCTTAGCCTTTATGTTTTGTCGGTTTGAAAGAGCTTGTCAACTATGACAAACAGGGTTTAAAAAGGTGGCAACTTTTTGTGTCCTAGAGCACAACATGTAGGCCTAATCCTGTTTCGATCGAATCCCTTTTGGGAAACCACCCAAATATGTTACAATTGGGTAAATGCTTATAACTTTCATAAATTAGCACTGCTTTTAATTCTAGTTATTTATTTATTTATTCTGAGAATATGCCTTTGCTCCGCTGGTTAGTAGCAGACACAATTGCACGTCCTTTTGTTGTCAGCATATTATCGATTACATTTAATTTGTGCCTTCTTCTTAACATGTCTTTTGTATGACTTGCTTTTGCTATAAAAAAAGTCATTTTTAAGAATTTGACTGTTATTTGATTAAGATTTGTCATGTATGCTGTAAAAACTGTAATTTTATGCAATATTACAGATTTTAAACACATGTAAAATTGCAGAAACAGATTGCTATTGTTCAAGATTGAAGTGAAATAACATGAAAAACACTTAATTAAATGTGATACTTTTATTTTATAGGTGTTCTGTGCCCTTAAATTTACAGTGATGTTTTGGATATATATTTTAAAACTGTTATATTACAGTTATTTTGGTTAAATATCTGTTGTATATGCCTTCATAATTGTATTATTTATTTGTTGATTAAGATTATTTCTATTTAAGTTTTTAAAGGCAAAAAATTTTAAATAAGTTTTCTAATAGTTAATAGGCCAACATTTTATATTTGATTAAAATGAACCGAAACATTTTCCAATTTTTGTAAGCTAAAATAACACAATTCAAACTGGCCCAAGCTATATTTAAATATATATAGAAGAAATTATTTAAAAAGTCAATATCGAACTTCATCTAATGCAATAGTATGCAATTTCAGATGCAGCCATGCAATATAACATTGTTATATATTTCATTTTAAACAAATCCTTATTTTATTTTTCATTCTGGTTATCTTGGTTAAAGCTTAAATGTGAATTCCATTATGTATGGATTAAGAAAGAGCAGTAGTTCATCTATATAAGGGCTCCACAAGCACTGCATAAGACTCTTGTATAATGTAGGTATACATTGAATATGATGATTACCAGTCAAAGAGTTCCAATGACTCTTTAAAATATGGGTCATTGCAATGTTATCTGGACTTATTCTCACAACTGAATTCAATGAAAGAATGACATTATCAATGAGCGGTAACTGTAACCTTTGAACATGTGTACATATGTGTGGTGAAAGAGCTTGATCGAATCGGCGTTACATCACACTCAGTCTGGAAATGGTTAACAATAAATATATTTAAATTATACACAAGGTTAGAGTTCCATCAGCAAAAAACTTTGACACATCAAAACTCTTCTGATTTATTTCTATTTGCTTTCTATTTCTCATCTGTCAGTGGCACATGATAGTTGGGCAAACAATTGTTTCTAATGCAAATTCTTATTCTGCGCGGTCTGAAAGCAGCTGCTCGTGCTGATCGAGGCAGTGTTAACTTTATGGGAGGACAAAATATTGAAAGTGGTTGAAACTCAATGGGCAAATAATGACATAACACTTGACTGCAAACATTGGCAGCTGCGAGATGGTGTGATGGTTTAAAGCATCATCAAGCTTATCATCTTAAATTGGGTTGGCAAGCATCTACTTTCTCTACATTGAGTTTGCTGTAAATCCCTAAATCCTTTCAAGACATAAATTTCCACTTTGAATATCGCCTAACAACCACCCTAGTAACCACTAAAAACACTCTGGAAAGATTGCAAAACCATTATCTAGTGTCATGGCAGGACGTTTATATTTGTGAAACGCCACCCACATGTCCTCTACTTCTCTCTTGTGAAATGTAACTTCCAAGAAGACATTGATCAGAACTTTTTATTTAGACGAATGCATCAATGCAGAATGTCACACCTCCACATCTACATCCTGCACAATGACAAAAAATGGGTTTAAAATTGTACCTTTAAAGTTATGTAAACTTAAATACCACCTTTTGGGTATATTATTGCATCCTTAGTAAATACTCATAATGGGACATGTTTTGCATACCTAATATTTAATAGAGACACAATAGGTCCTTAGGATACCATAATGTACCCGTATACCATTTAATGTATTGTATACCAACAAAGATACAAAAAGGAACCTTTAAGGGTATCGTAGCAACAAAAATGGCCAAATTTAATTCTGACAATGTATCTACCAAATAATTTGTATAAGATATAAAGTCACTTTAAACAGACTTTGTCTAGCTAGAACCGTGACGTAACAAAGTTCCGAGTAATCTGTATCTGAATCTATTTAGACGTGTGGAAGCATGTGAGAAGCATGTGATTTTTTACAGAAATGAGGGAAGTGTGTGTGGCCTTCTTGCATTTTATTGCACATGTTTTGGAAATCACCTTGAATCCCATGTTGTCTGCTCTTTGGTGATAACCAAACTGGAACGGTGTTTATTTAAAACACACACACACACACACACACACACACACACACACACACACACACGCACACACACACACACACACACACACACACACACACACACACACACACACACACACACACACACACACACACACACACACACACACACACACACACACACACACACACACACACCAGGCTTTTGTGTTAAAAGTGACAAATGATCTTGACCTAGTGTGGGAGTCAATGGTGCACCAAAGTTACATTATAAACTTTCGTTCAAATATCTTAATTTATGCTCAGCACAATAAACAAATGCAAAAAGGGTTACTGCATAGTAAGAAAATTAACACTTTTGACTAACTATTTCTTTAATATTGTATTTTATACATACACACTGCTATATATGACTATATATGACTATATCATATTTAATAATAGCAAGAACAGCAGGGCTTCGCTGTTCACACCTTGCACGTACAGTCATTCCTTCATGCACTTGACTTTAACCCCAGAGCTTCATGATCTCAGAGCATTTTTGAAAAGCTGAAGTTTGACCGAATATCTTTTTCAGTGACACACATTTGCAGCTTCTGTCAATGTTTGCTTGCTTTTTGTACTGAAGATCAAGGAGGGAGGTGAAGAACAAAGAACTGCTACATTAGTCTTGTCCTGTCTTGTGCTTCACAGTCATTTCAAAACTCTTCTGTAAAACACAAAAAGCAGATACTTAGAAGAAAGTTGGTAACAGTTGCAGCACCCATTCACTTCTATTGGTTAGACACAAAACCCATGCAGGTTGATGGGTTTTAACATTCTTCAAAATATCTTTCTCAAGTGCTCTGCAGCAGAAAGATAATTATTCAGCTTTGATATGTGAAGAAGGTGAGTAAATCATGGCACAAATTTCATTTTGGTGTATCAATTAAACTGCTAATCGCATATCTTCTATGGTGGTCACATGAATTTGAATTATTTTAGTCCCTTCCTCATACAAAGTTAAAACGACTTTCGTTGTATTTACCTCCTATTAAATCTGTTGATTTTCCTCATCTTTCTTTTTGTAACTCTTTTTTAAATGGGTTTCAATGGCAGCACTAACCACATAGGAAATGAATGACATTTAACACACTGATTGTGGTGGTGATAAAAAAAGTCATCTGACCAATTTAGGGTCTGTATAGGATTAACACTATAGTGCCACCACCAGTTCAAAAATGTACCAGAAATCTAGATATGGTTTAAAGATATGTCAGCGGGTACAGTGAAAAAAGTGCAATAACATTTGCATGTATGTATCAACATTACAGTTTCAACAATTTTGCTAAAAAAAGTATAGATTTTCACTTCAGTGCTTTTTTAAAAATATTTTATTTAAGAATAAGAAAAAAAAGTTTTACGTAACATTAAATATGGCTTAATTGTTATTTTGATATTTGCAGCATCAATACAACACAGTATAATGAGAGTGAAAAGCATGCATTATCATCCAAATTTCATATTATATTTTATTATTTTTATTCATGTATTATTTTATTATATGCCGCGGTGCTCTACATTATTGATATTAACTCATATGTTGAATTCAGGTTTATGGGGCCTGTTGCTTTTCCAAGACATACACATTTGTTCAAGAGAAAGATGTTTCTTTTTTACATTTTTACGTTGTAATAATTTAACAGAACAAAAAGATACCCACATATGCCGTCCATCATGCTTGTAACTGGAACAGAGCAAACACCTGTGTCCAAATAGCCTCTAATACAACAAGAACAATATGTTCCTCTTTCTCACATGTTCTAACAGGTTAGAAATGCGTTAATCTTTCAATCTCCGAGTAAGCAAATATTTTTTGTGTTCATTCTCACCTTGGAATCTAGAACAAACATGTGTTACGCTGGACTTTATGTTCCAAGTGAAGAAAGAATATACATTCAGGTTTGGACGAAAATTAGGGCCATTAAATGATGTCAGTATTCTATTACTTTCTAAAACTATTTTCTTTTTATGTATTTATTTTATATACAGATGGATTGATCTGTCTTTATTTCTGATCATTCTTGTTCACGTACTATTCTTTGACACTCTCTGTTAGATCTTTCTTCTCTACCTTTCTAAAAGAGAAAAGGTTCTCTGAAGACCAGTATAAGCAGGTTACAGATTAAGGACGTCTTTACATAGTCACACACATAAGCTGACACAGAACTGAAATCAGACCACATCACAGTTTCCTGCCTGTCAGTCCTACATCTCTTTTCAATGACATATATTACGCATTAGCATACGCTTTAATTCAGCACTGTGCAACTCAGGATGTCCTGGCCTTAAATATATAAAAATGGTGTTCAAATACTTCCTCATCCTTGAACATTTTCGGAAGGGAAATGATGCGCCTGTGAGGTATTATTTGTGGTTGCTAAGGTGTTGCTATGAGTGATTTTGGTCAATTGCTATATAACTATATTGTGAAAGACACTTTAAAATACAATAAAATATCATTTTTGTAGTAGATCACATTTTACAAATAAATCGCATCTTTGCACTTTTTTATACATTTTTTCTCACACTATCATAGAACCATTTTGGACTCAGATTTAGACTCAGATTTCATCCTTTAGAATAATTGTAAACTCATTAAAACTATAAAGTAGGACTATTGTGTCTCTTGGAAGTGTGTTGTAATAAAAACTTTTCATCTCTAAAGCTAACACCCTTTGACTACAATTGCGTAATCCTTATCTTGGCACTACATAAGATTATAAAGAAGAAGGTTATTCGGGGCTCCTTATGCTTTTTCTTCATCATTTCATCTGATTCGTTCCCATTGAAATAGTTTTAATACAATTTGTCTAGACTTAAAGAATAGACCTCTCATTACACACATTTCAGTCAAGTGTTTCCAAACCAAATCTTGTACATCAGGTGTTACACGAGAAGTTCTGGGTATTTGATAGTTGGTCACCTTTTGACCCCAAAGTATCATTTTTTGGTCCCCAGGCCTAGCATACATTAGGCCCGCAATGTCAACCTCTGATTTATCCTCCATCAAGCTAAAACCGTAACAAACACCGCAAACAGGTTTCTTCTCTCTCGAATTGACACCAGTCTGTTTAAGTATTCTGGTTTGATCTCGGCGAGACTAGCACACTTGAAAATGTTTGCCTAGCTAGAGAAAGCAAACACGGTTGACTGTCATGTGTTGTGTGTTGTTCTAAGCAGGAGAAACGTGTTGATACAGTTGCTCTCTCTTCCAACTTCCAGCCATCAAAGACCTTCCCCGTTCTTTGAACAGTTTGTTCTTACTTCAGGGTGAAACTTCAGAGCAGTGGGAAAAAGGAATTCACGGAGGATGAAAACCCTAATTATTGCATATTCTATCCTTCCCTTCTTTCCATTTCCATCTTGGCTCTGAAACGGGCAGCGCTTGCCAAATACAGCAAATGTGTGTGAAGCATGAATGGTCACACTCTGTGCAGAGTCCTGCCGCGCACTTAATATAGCCGTTCTAACCAAAAGGATCTCATTTGCCATGACAAAATCTAGAGTGATTCGCAGTTCTGTTTCCCCTGCATGCATGCTGAACGCTGGGCGACTGGGTGATGTCATCGCTGCTCCACCCTGTGTCCTTCTGCTTGCATTTCTGGCAGAACAAACCGGTTATACTGCAATCTTATATCATTCTGTGGTCACATCAGTCAGGATGGCAGGAGAAAGGGCTGACCGGGGTCATTGGCTTGAACTGATGATGGTTTAGCTCGCCCCAAAGATTGTCTTTACACGGAGCTAAGGCCTTTAGAAATGAAGCTCTGTTTTTTTGAGCTCATGTGAGGTTAGATGGCGTATTTCTCTTCTGTTGAAATGTGATTTTGTGGTCTCCTTTAACACAAGTCCATAGACTGACACATGATTGTGTGTTGCATGATGTAGAAACATAATAAACTTGCTATGCCATCTAGTGGTTTGATCTGTTTCTTAATGTGATCATCATGTAATAATATAGATATATGTTTTTAAATCCTTTTCATCAGTGTGAACCAAGGTTGTGAAACTGTACTTATGGCAGTATTGATTATAAAGATGGCATTGATATCTATAATCTATATGAAATATATGAATATATGAATATATATATATATATATATATATATATATATATATATATATAACATTAAATTAGAGAATATGATAGCATACTTTTTAACATATGTTATCAACCTATTATCAAATTATCATATACATTTCATGTTAACATAAAACTGTTAATAATGTTAATATAAATAGTTTCATATTATATAATCCTTTACCATGCTTATACAAAGCACTTGCATGTTTAGGAAATAAATCTCTGTTTTAAAAATGAACTGTAACCATGGGAGAAGTTTTCCCATAACTGCATAACAAGGTATGATTCTAATGCATGACATTTCCTATAGCTGTAGTGCTTGATGCCGTGTGAACACGTTCCATTTAATGTACAGTCTGTTCACTTGACCTTCTCTGCATTACACATTATAAAGATATATGAGCAAGACAACGGCAGTTTGAAGGCCATGAACCGTACACTCCTGACGTCATGCCCTCCATCTGCACTAAACCAATGATTCACCTTGCAGGATCAGAATTAAACACCTTTAAAGGTTATTTTATATACTGCTATTTAGTGCTTGGAAAAGAGTTTATCTTGGAAAATAGTAATCTTAAAACATGCAATTTGTGTTGAAATAAAGGGTTAAATGATTTTAATGAAGTTTGATTTTTTTATAATAGGATGAATGTGTTTGTTGCAAAAAGGCAGTGCTAAATATTCTTGATCTTTATATTTTTATTTAAAATTTTAATAAGTCTTTACTTTACTTTATAAGTTGGACATGGAAAACTTGTTCTTCATAAAGAAATAATGTACACAAATGATCACAGAATTAGAATATGTAAATAACTCGAGTAAACTCAAACAAAAGTCAGATGACAAAGTGAGGTAGGTGACAAAGTGTACCTAATGCATAACAAATTATATTAGAAAAAATAGGTTTTTCTTTAAACATAAAACAGTGCAATTTTATATAATATTAACAAAATAATTTAACTATAGATACAAAATGATTTACAAAATGCATAGTGTAAATAATTATAATAATTAAGTGTAGAATAAATAGCACATTAATAAATCATAAATAATTGTTTTTTATGAATAATATAGATAACCAAACTGTTGTCATTAGTTTGGTGTTTTATTTTCCAAATACAACATGAACACAAAGATGTTGAAATCTATGTAATGTCATTTCTAAATGGAAATAAAAAGAATTGGAATAAATAAATGTCATAAAGTGAAATACAGAAACAAATATCTAAAACAAGTCACTAATCAATATAGTCAAATAATATCACGACATTGCTGTTAACACACAACAATGGTATTGAATTTATTAATTAATTAATTAATTAATTAATTACTATTAATAATGTATTACAATATTGTAGCAAATAAACTACAAAAATGTAAAATAGTATTGTCTACCAGTGTGAGTTTACAGTGACTTTTATTTTGAAAGTCTGCCATACACACGGAAGTGTTCACGTCACATCTCAGAGCGTCATGTTGCTGTTAGCCAGCAGTGAAATCAGATTTTAAACACGATGTGTTCACAAAACGAAGCTTTACTTTTCAAACACTTGATTCAGTTCTGCATCTGCTCCTAGTTTCGTTGTGAGCCTCCCAAACAGGTAAACACAGCACCAGAGCTTCTCTATGAGGAGTTGACAGATGTGATATAACTGTTATGATCTTACACACAGCAGCACAATGGATGAGAAGTACAGCACTAATGTCATCTCAGGGGGCAAACTGGGTCGAGTTGAGGCTCCACATGCCAGGTAAGACTGATGCCAATGTGCCAACCACACAAACTGCCATAACATTTGATCCAAAGCTGTTGGTGAAGACAGAACTGTGGGGTCATGTTTAAAAATGTCAGGATCATGTGATTGTCAATCTATTGATCCATCTCTGTCATCAATTGGTTAGGATTTGTTTATGGATGTCATGTGTTGGTCCTGTAACACAACACAGTTGAGATGAACCGATAGGCAATTTTGCCCGATAACTCTTTTGGCCGATATATATATATCGGCGAAAAGAGTTATCAGCCAAATTGCCTATATATATATATATATATATATATATATATATATTTATATATATATATTTATATATATTTATTTATATATATTTATATATATTTATTTATATATATTTTTATATATATATATATATATATATATATATATATATATATATATATATTTATTTATATATATATATTTATTTATATATATATATATATATATATATATATATATATATATATATATATTATATATATATATATATATATATATATATATATATATATATATATAGGCTGATTAATATCTATTTCTAAGTATGAACAAAAGGCAAAACATATACAGTAGCTGATTCTATTTCTTCGGAAAAGTTTGAACTGATCATTACTGTATATTTCCATTTTGGGCTTAAAATCTACTGCTCGACCAAATAAAACATCAATGAAGCAGTAACTTTTAAATCATAGTGGCAAGTATTAAATATTAAAAGTGCTTACGAAATAACACCTAATTTATCGGCTGAAAGATATCCACCTAATTGTATTATTGGGCCGATCAGGATAATACTAATAATAGCAGTGTTTATTGGCCGATATCGATACGGCTGCCGATATATCGCCTATCGATATTACATAATACCTTCCCGAACCCTGGCCCTGAACCAGTCCCTAAATAAATGATGTCCCCCTCCGGTCTTACCTGGGTTGCATTTATGATTTTTTCTTTTAGGCTGACCCGGTACATATTGCTACTCTTCTTTACCAAGCTGCTGAAGGCCTTTGGAGTATTCGAGGCATATGATCTTCTGAAAGTTGTGCACATTGTACAGTTTCTCTTCATACTGAAGTTGGGGTGAGAATGAAATGAGGTCATGTGATGATAAAGACACATGGGTCGTGTGATGAGTGTTTAGTTATTGCTTCATCTGTTATCCTCTAGGTGTGCAGTGATATTGGTGTTCTTTCAGAAACCCTTCTCATCAGGAAAAATGATACCCAAAAGACAGGTGCAGTATGGATAGTTTCTTATGGGCAATTCCAGCATTGTGGATGGATATTTTGCGTTATGAACATGACTTAGAACGCTCTCACAATATAATTGTTACCAGCAAACTGAACCAACGTTTTTTAAATTCAAAACCATCGTTGATAGTGTTTA
The DNA here is from genome assembly GCA_033220385.1 of Triplophysa yarkandensis. Taxonomy (NCBI): domain Eukaryota; kingdom Metazoa; phylum Chordata; class Actinopteri; order Cypriniformes; family Nemacheilidae; genus Triplophysa; species Triplophysa yarkandensis. The sequence goes on along the minus strand of CM065657.1, from coordinate 2,186,224 downwards.
AAAATCAGATATAAAGTAGTCTATGCACAGGTTTTCTATTTTAAAAAGGTAGATAAAGCTGGGTTATGGATGTGACAAAAAAAGGAAATAGTTTTGAAAGAAGATTTATGTGAATTAAAATATACAAACCAGAAGCAATTATATCCTACAATTGGCAATGGATAGCTCTTTATAGAACATTAAATATTTGCTATATTTTCATTTTCATGTGTCCATTGATGAGCAAAATGTAGCGTTATGTATTTGACAAATCATGAAAAAAGCCCTTTCTTTAATTTGAAAAATAATAGACTAAAACTAAGAATAATTATATGAAAAATTAAATAGAGACCACACATGGGTATTTGAAACACCAAATGTTAATGTCTATGCTATAAGAATACTTAAAACCATTGGTAAAAACGTAAAATTTTCTTGGTATGTTTGATTTTTCACAGAATTGACCAAATATAGATTGTTTTAGGCTTCTTGGAATTATTGTGGCTTTGAGTAAACATTGTAAATGCAATAGTTATATGCAAATAATGATAGACTTCATGAAAAAGTTTTCATTGGTGCTTGGTACAGAACACGTTTTGCTTGTTGAATATTCCGTTTGAAAGTAAAATGAGCTGCGTTATGTGTAAGACTATATGCTATTATAGAGATTAAATCTCAACGGCTGCTCTTCTGTTTATTGTTATTTCAGTGGATAAAAATCCTTAAACACTCTGTCATGAGCTGCATCATCTCTCTATTGGGGTTCTTTGGGTTGACGCTCTGTGGGCCACTCAGGTATGTGTTGGATCGAATCTTAATAAAATAATTTCAGTTTTTTGGTTATAAAGCGTAACTTGTTGTCATTCTTTCAGGACACTATTGCTGTTTGAACACAGTGACTTGGTGGTAGTCTCTCTTCTTAGTGTTCTGTTCACAAGCTCTGGAGGCGGTCCTTCTAAGGTAAGATACTCAGAGAAATGATAATCAGTGACATAGAATGATTTAAAAAGATCGTCTGACCCATTCTCGCCTCGTTTTTCTCTTCAGACAAGAGGTGCGGCTTTCTTCATTATAGCTGTCATCTGTCTTTTGCTTTTTGATAATGACGATCTCATGGCGAAGATGGCAGAGCACCGTATCCTTGATGGCTTGTAATTCTTTCTGTAAATTGTATTTTCTGCACCTGTCGCCTTTTTTCCAAACTTTAATCACTGGTTTAGTCAGACTTTGGTGTGTTGGGACACTCAAACGTCACTTTTTTAAGTGTGTCACAGTTTTGAAGAAATCAACTTAAAAATAGCTGAAATTATTTTAACATGAAAAAAATTACTGTACCGTCAAAATTGAAAAATAAAAATGTATTAATCTAAAAATTAAATCTTAAATTAATTAGTCAAATAACTTAAACTTATATAAAATAATAAATACTATAGAAACAATGTGTATTAAAAGTAATAGTGTCCATTTAGATATTACAATACATGAATGTTGAGTGTCTATACCTTTGAAATGATGCTACGTTAAAAAAAATTATTACGTTGCATTAAAAATGAATTGGCATATTTCTTAACTCTGTTCTGTAAAGCTGAAGGACACCACGACAGTGCACTAACTCACGCGTTGTACACTGGGATTGCGTTTCTGGGTGTGGCGGACCACAAGGTACACATTTTAAACTTTTTACTGTCATTGGATAAATTTGCATTTTTGCGATGTACATTTGTTCATTAGGTGGACACTATTTTGTGTTCACTTGCGATAGAACTAATGCAATGCTGTGACAGTGGAGCTACAGAGGCAATTCAAGGGCTGCTTACATATGATTTTCTGAACAGGGAGGAGTGGTTCTGCTGGTTTTGGCGATGTGTCTGAAGGTGGCCTTCAACACAGCATCTAGGAAACTATCAGTGGAGATTGGAGGTGCCAAGCGACTTTATGCTTTATCTAACCTGGTGTCATCTGTAGTTTTGTTGCCTTGGGTCATAGTGCTGTCTGCAACCACTGAGGTGAGAGCCAACAAAACCGTCCATCTTATAGTTCGTGTATGTTTATATTTGAAAACTATTTGTTATATGTTGATGGGACTTATTTTTAGGGATGGGCGTTTTGGGCAAATATCACATTCGAATATTTGAGCTCACAAAAATCAAATATTCGAATATTCGTTTATTTAAATTACGTTTATGAGACTGACGTCATTTTTCAGTAACATTTATTGTTTCCGTCATTTTTGAACAAGCTTTTACACAATAAACATTAAACTACATCGTGTTTTGTAGCTGAAAACCTTTAACAAAGTGTGCAAACAAACAAAAAAGAAGAGAGCAAAAGCAAAGAAAAAAAAAAAACGTAAAGAAAGCCGCCAGCAGCAATTAGGCTATTGTACAGAACGTAGCCTTGGCTACATTTAACTTTGAACCTTTTAAACTGTCAGCAAATCTTTTTTGCTTTCTATTGTTAACATGTTCTTGTTATGGAACACAAACATGTCAAAATGATCGGGGAAAGTCGGCTCATTAGTCTGTTAACAATGAGGCGGACTGCGGAGAAAACGCGCTCTGACGGCACAGAAGTGTCTGGGACACACAAGTAACGCTGTGCTAAAGTTTTGTGAAGCGCTTCGTGTTTTCATCCACCACTGAATGGGATTCTCATCTGTATGTATAATGTTGTATACTGGGATCTTCATCTGTATGTATAATGTTGTATACTGGGATCCACGTCTCCAGCAACAACTGTTCCCACTCGTCTCGGCGTGATTCTCTGTAATCATTGCAGAAGAACTGGCTCAACCTTTTCCGACGAGCGGGCATTGCCGCATCCTCTTGATGCGCGCGCCTCTCGCATAAAGGAAAATGCTCTGATAATGTTTAAAAAGTGTTTTTCTTACTACTTCTCTCATGTGTTCTCCGAGGAACCTTAGATGTTTGTGTCGAGGGTCTAGGGCGGACGAGAGAAGAGGAATTTTCCCTGCATTTGAATAGCATTTTTATTAATCGAATAATTACAGCAGACCGAATATTCGAATATTCGACTATCCGTGCACACCCCTACTTGTTTTATGGTTTTAAAAAGCCTACCGGCTTCAGGTTACATTACAGTCTAGCAAAACCACGATTGGCTACTTGCAGTTGCAGTTGTCAACAATCATTTTAATTGTGTATGACGAAACAGCCCTTTAATGTGTTTATCAATCTTCAGAGTAAGGTGGAATCCTGGTCTGGCCTCGTCTTGCCCTTCTTCATGATCATCTTCTCTGTGATGATACTGGACTTTTACGTGGAGTCCATCTGCACGACTAAGCTGGAAGCCCCTCGCTGCGCTCGCCATGGCACCATTTTCCTGTTCCTCGGTGGTCTGCTTCTGGCTAACTTCTGGACCCACCCATTAACTGACCAGCTCAGAGCTATTAGTAAACCAGGCCAGCAGAGTAGCACCGAACATGTGTTGTCCGGTGGAGTGCTGGTTAGTGCGTGCTTCTTCATCATGGGTAAGTTATGAGAACAGTTGCCCCAAGAATGAAATCACAAGATCCACTTCTTAATCTTTTGTCTGAATGTTTTTTACAGCCGATTGCGTGTTGTCAGCCCCATCATCAAAGGGACAGAAAGGTACACTGGTGGGATACTCTCCAGATGGAACACCTCTTTATAACTTCATGGGAGATGCCCTCCAGCACACATCCCAGTCTCTTCCTCGCTTTATCAAAGACTCACTCAAACAGATCCTGGAAGAGTATGACTCAAGACAGATCTTCTACTTCCTCTGCCTTAACCTGGTGGGTTTCAAGTGATTTTGCTTATGACTAGGACATGTTTTTTTACCACCCTAGCTTGCGATCTTAAAACACTTAACATGCTTATCTCCGTTTAGGCCTTCACATTCGTAGAGCTCTTCTATGGTGTTTGGACCAACAGTCTTGGGCTGATCTCTGATGGCTTCCACATGCTGTTTGACTGCTCAGCACTGGTGCTGGGACTTTTTGCAGCCCTCATGACCAGATGGAAGGCAACAAGGATATATTCCTTCGGGTACTTTACCTTTTACTTTATCTACTTATTTGACACACTATACTACTTTCTTTTTGTTTTAAGAACAAAAAGAAAGTGGAATGTGCAATTGTTTTTTATTGTACATTAGAACAGTGTGGTATTTTTTGTTCACTTGACTTTAAATTATAGGAAAAGAGAATTGTTGGTGGTGTTAATAGTGTTTCCCTTTGATCTCAGGTATGGCCGTGTTGAAATCCTCTCTGGATTTATAAATGGCCTGTTCCTCATGGTCATAGCTTTTTTTGTATTTGTGGAGTCAGTCACCAGAGTTATTGATCCACCAAACATCAACACAGACATGTTAACGGTATGGACATCTAAGTTTCAGCTCATGCCTGGGGTCGAAACTGATTGCTAATTAGCGTGTCGTAATGGACTGATTTGATTTGTTTGTTCTTTGTAGCCGGTGTCGGTAGGTGGGCTTATTGTTAATCTGGTGGGCATCTGTGCCTTCAGTCACGCTCATTCTCATGGAGCCTCCAAAGCAAGCTGTTCTGGGCATGAGCACGGTCACTCGCATGGTCAATCGCATGGTCACTCTCACCACGGGCATGCAGAACACAGCCATGGAGGCCATGGACACTCACATAGCCACGGGCATTCCCATGGATCATCTGGAGGAGGAATGAACGCTAATATGAGAGGTAGGGACAGGTTATGTGGGTAATATTGTAATGTGCTTGTTAACCGAAAAAGAAAATTGTAGGCCCTTTTGTAACTTTGGACGCCATTGTTCTAGACATTACTTTGCTTGCACCTGTGTTCTTGAAAGTAAAATACAGTTTTCAAAATGTATTGCACATTATTTTAGCTCGTGTTTACCCTACCCGGCTGTTTTGTATATTTACCATTGTGCATATACATGCTTAATCTCTATTTGAATATACTTATATATTATTCCTTTTCTGTTTTCAGGAGTTTTTCTTCACGTGCTTGCCGACACACTGGGAAGTGTTGGTGTGATAATATCCACAATTCTCATCAGACAGTTCGGTTGGCTCATTGCAGACCCCATTTGTTCACTCTTCATTTCCACACTAATTTTTCTGAGTGTCATTCCTCTAATAAAGGATTCCTGTGAGGTTCTTCTGCTGAGAATACCACCTCAGCATGAAAAGGAGCTCAACTTTGCCCTAGAAAAGGTATGAAGACAAGAAGAATGTAGCATGTATCGTTCATTTTCTTCTTAGAAACATGCTCTATACACAGTATTTTATATTCAAATGTTGATCACAGATTCAGAAAATAGAGGGTGTTTTGTCCTATCGGGACCCACACTTTTGGAGACATTCCGCCAGTGTCATTGCTGGGACCATCCATCTTCAGCTCATGTCTGACGTATTTGAACAGCGAATTATTCAGCAGGTGAAAACGTTGATGCCTTTTCAAACCTACGTGACATTCATATTTCCTTTTCACTTTAAATGAATAGTTCACCTAAATATACATTTGTCATAATGTCATAATAATGCACGTCACCCTTTCCTTGGTTAAACAATTATTTCCAGTTTTGAGTTTTCTCATGTCATCTTTTTTTGATATATTTCGATATTGAAAAATGTACACAACATTGTTCGGGTGTTTTTAAAGACTTGCTTGACCAGTTTGATGATGTTTTAATTTGCTGACCCATCCCAAATATGTTTCCGCTGTCGTTTCAGGTGTCAGCTGTGTTCAAAGATGCTGGTGTTAATAACTTGACTATCCAGCTGGAGAAAGAAGCCTACTTTCAGCACATGTCTGGCCTCAGCACGGGATTCCATGAGGTTATAAACATGACACAACAGATGGAGTCCATGAAATACTACAAAGATGGCACATGTATTATGTAATCTTTTGCATTAAAACATTATATTATTGTGAAGTAAAGGGTTTTCTTTTTTAATAAAATATTTTATGATGTAATAGTCTTTGTGTCTCATTTTGGCATATTCAAAGAACTTACATTTGATTGAGTCTTTTAGCTTACGCTTTATTCAAAGCAACTTAAAAATGTGGTTTACAAAATAAGCAGTTAGTACAAAAGGGTAACAAAGCAAACGTAAATGAAACAATGACAGTCTTAGTAAGAAAAACAACATATTAAATAACCCAAAATATTTTTTTTATGATAGAAAGATGTCAGGAAAGAGGATAACATGGGTTTTAAAGTGTTAACCTAAAACAGATATTTCTCTAAGTCTATTCCAAGGTTCACGTATACTATACCACATATATCAGTTTGCAAATAAAATAATGCCAGGAATAAAAATAAAAGGAATTATGGCGAAGAATGTAGATCTGTTGTGTTTAACATCTGAGATCTGTTATTCTTCATCTTATAAACACAGCTTTATAGACTTCTGCTGCTTCTATACCCTAAACAAAATGCATGTAAAAAGATTTAAATAAAACCATCTGCTAAATGTATGAATATAAGTGTAGTACTAGAGAAAAACAGTGCCGCGCCACAGCGACAGGTGGCAGCAGACACAACTCGACTCACAGCATAACAGAAGAAGAACGCGTTTAACTCGTATCTCCGCCCCCTGCCGTCACATGGCCTTCGTTGTCCTGGAAACGCATTGAAATCAGGTGCGGCACGGCCAATCAAATCGCGTTGATTTTCGAACGCAGCCAATGAAATTCGAAAGAGCGAGGATTTAAACCAAAGGTCAGAAGCAGTCTTACATCGAGCTCGCTTGAGTAGAATCACAGCTTCCTTCCTCCAGTCACAGCAGCAAGTCTCACAATAATGGCTCTCCGTGTAACAAGGGTGAGTTTTCTTACTACACAATGTTTAAATGTTGAACATAATGTTAAACTGCACGTGTTGTAAGCCCTATTGTGCGTGTTTCTATCAAAGTGCACACGTGCTCGGTCTGAAAGATGGCATTGTGTGTTTGAGTTGGTATTTCAGTGTAATGAGTGGCAGTGTTTGTGCTTGTTTCCTCAGAACACTCGGCTGGCCAGCAGCGAGAATCAGAATGCTCTGCCTGGGAAAGCAGTTGTAGTGAACAAGCCCTCACTGAGACCAAGAGCCGCGCTGGGGGAGATCGGAAATAACCCGCAGACACGACCAGCTTTGAGGAAGAAGGTCACTTTTTTATATATGTCTCTCTCTATAGGTCTATATATCTCTCTCTCTATATAGGTCTCTATATCTCTAGGTTTATATATCTGTCTCTCTATAGGTCTATATATATCGGTCTGTATATATCTCTCTCTCTCTATAGGTCTATATATATCGGTCTCTATATATCTATAGGTCTCTATATACCTCTCGGTCTATATACCTCTCGGTCTATATAGGTCTATATATCTCTCTCTCTATAGGTCTCTATATATATCTCTCTCTCTATAGGTCTCTATATATATCTCTCTCTCTCTATAGGTCTCTATATATATATCTCTCTCTCTATAGGTCTCTATATATATATCTCTCTCTCTATAGGTCTCTATATATATCTCTCTCTCTCTATAGGTCTCTATATATATCTCTCTCTCTCTATAGGTCTCTATATATATCTCTCTCTCTCTCTATAGGTCTCTCTATAGGTCTCTCTCTCTCTCTATAGGTCTCTCTCTCTCTCTCTCTATAGGTCTCTCTCTCTCTCTCTCTATAGGTCTCTCTCTCTCTCTCTCTATAGGTCTCTCTCTCTCTCTCTATAGGTCTCTCTCTCTCTCTCTCTCTCTCTCTCTCTATAGGTCTCTCTCTCTCTCTATAGGTCTTTCTCTATATATATATATCTCTATAGGTCTCTCTCTCTATATATATATCTCTCTCTCTCTATAGGTCTCTATATATATCTCTCTCTCTCTATAGGTCTCTATATATATATCTCTCTCTCTATAGGTCTCTATATATATATCTCTCTCTCTCTATAGGTCTCTATATATATCTCTCTCTCTCTCTATAGGTCTCTATATATATCTCTCTCTCTATAGGTCTCTATATATATCTCTCTCTCTATAGGTCTCTCTCTCTCTCTCTCTATAGGTCTCTCTCTCTCTCTCTCTATAGGTCTCTCTCTCTCTCTCTCTATAGGTCTCTCTCTCTCTCTCTCTCTCTCTATAGGTCTCTCTCTCTCTCTCTATAGGTCTTTCTCTATATATATATATCTCTATAGGTCTCTCTCTCTATATATATATATATCTCTCTCTCTATAGGTCTCTCTCTCTCTCTATATATATATATCTCTCTCTCTATAGGTCTCTCTCTCTCTCTCTCTATATATATATATATATATATATATATATATATATATATATATATATATATATATATATATATATATATATATATATATATATATATATATATATATATCTCTCTCTCTCTATAGGTCTCTATATCCCTAGGTCTATATATAGATCTCTCATATATATATATACACACACACACCCCCCTCTCTATCATTTAATCCTCATTCTGTATCAATCATATGTTGTGATATGTTGTGACTCAGGATGTGAAGGCTGCACCCATTCCAGAGGTTGTAGCACAGAAGTTGCCCCAACAGCCCAAAAAGGAATCTCCTAAAGTTCAAAAGACTGATGTTCAGGTGAGTCAGAGGCCTGAAATCCGGTTTTTCTTCAACTGGTGTTTGTAAAGCAATAGTAGTTCAGTTTGACTCCCGGAAGTAGCCAAACCCTTTTTTAAAGGTCCTGTTTTTTGTAAAAGATTTGACCGTGTTTGCACTAATTTAACTTAATGTTTCGCATGAGAAATAACCTATTTTTCACACCACACACTTATCGGTGTTTCATAGTCATAACTGCTGAGGACTTCCTCGTTCTGATGAAAGTCCCGCCTTCAGAAATTCGTAACGAGTTCTGATTGGGCCAGCGGTTCCTGTGTTATGATTCGACAGGAAAGAGCGTGTGTTTACCGTAGGGGCTAACCATAAAGTTATCGTAAACATGATTGAAATTTCATTCACTTGAGCCAGAATCAGACCTGGAGAACATGGATGAAGAGAACTTTTGTATAAGTTTAAACAATGATTGTGTCTGCAGCTAAACTTTACCCCGATCTAAACCAGAATGTGTTTAGTCTGTAAACAATAGATATAACAATTTAAACCGATCATAAACATCAATTTGTGGCCAATGTAAATTTTTTTTTTTGTCAATTAGTTTCAATTAGCAACTTGACAAAACTAAACAGCGTTGCCCAGTCAAAACTGGCAATTTTTCTTATCAATAAAATCTTGCTTGGCATTGAACTTTAAGTTTAACTTAATTTTACAGATATTACTTATCTAAAACATCTAACTCACTACTTTTCTAACTACTCACTCTATCAAACAAAAAAATACTTTTGTAACTTCTCTCTCTGTGTAACTCGGTAACATTGTTGTAGCACTTGTTAACCTATTGTTGTATCGGCTATTTACCGCTTCATTGTCTCCTCGACTATTGTAAGTCGCTTTGGATAAAAGCGTCTGCTAAATGTAAATGTAAAACATTAAACAAGTTTATGATATTAAATCATGAAGTGGACCTTTAAAATTTGCTGGCTGAAACAAGTCAACTGTCTTGGGCTGTTGGCCCTTCTCCCTCAACTGGGTGCAAACTTAAAATTGCCCTTTTTCAAAATTTTTCTTCTTGATGCACAGATTTTGTCTGAGCCCTCGTCTCCTGTTCCCATGGAGACCTCCGGCTGTGCTTCGGATGATCTGTGTCAGGCTTTCTCTGACGTTCTGCTTAATATCAAAGATGTGGATGCAGATGACTATGATAATCCCATGCTCTGCAGTGAATATGTTAAGGACATCTACCTGTATCTCCGCCAGCTTGAGGTTTGCCACAGATTCTTGTTTTCCAATAATTATGGCGGTATGACTGTTGTCTTTAAAATTTACTTTGTTTCCTGCAGACTGAACAAGCTGTCAAGCAAAGATATCTGGACGGCAGGGAGGTAACCGGAAATATGCGTGCCATTCTTGTCGACTGGCTCGTCCAAGTCCAAATTAAGTTCAGGCTGCTCCAGGAGACCATGTACATGACTGTTGCCATCATTGACCGCTTCCTGCAGGTACGCTGCTGAACTTTAAGATTTAATGGGGTTTTGTGATTATTTTAATGTGCGTCATCTCGTCACTCTGATCAGGATAATCCAGTTCCAAAGAAGCAACTGCAGCTTGTTGGCGTTACAGCTATGTTCATTGCTTCCAAATACGAAGAGATGTACCCACCTGAGATCGCTGACTTTGCCTTTGTGACCGACCGTGCTTACACCACTTCTCAGATCCGTGATATGGAGATGAAGATCCTGAGAGTTCTTGACTTCAATTTCGGAAGACCTATGCCCCTGCAGTTTCTCAGGAGAGCTTCAAAGATTGGAGATGTATGACTTGCTCTTATGACTCCCAAGTATTTTGTGTCCTCTACAAAAATTAAAGCTTTTTCTTTTAGGTTACAGCAGAACATCACACATTGGCAAAGTACTTCCTGGAGCTCACCATGATCGACTATGACATGGTGCACTTTCCTCCTTCCCAAGTGGCTAGTGCAGCTTATGCTCTTACTCTGAAGGTCTTCAACTGTGGAGAATGGGTGAGTTGAGAGAGTTGTCTTCTCTCAAGTTGTTTTCTTTTGCTTGACAACTCTTTGGCCTGTTCCAGACCCCTACACTCCAGCATTACATGGGCTACACTGAAGATTCACTTGTTCCTGTGATGCAACATATTGCCAAGAATGTTGTGAGGGTCAATGAAGGGCTTTCAAAGCATCTGGTGAGTGCCATGGTCCTGATAGTGTGTACTTAGCTCATCAATGGAGCAGGGTTAATGTGAAGTTTTGCGCACTGTTGTATGCTAAAGCGTCTGATTTCTCCCCAGGCTGTGAAGAACAAGTACTCCAGTCAGAAGCAGATGAGAATTGCATCAATTGCTCAGCTCAAGTCATCCTTGATCAAAGAGCTGGCCAAGCAAATCTCATAGTGTGGGATTATTTTCAAGAGACTTAAGCACTATGTGCTGCCTTGTAAAAATTGTAACTTATGCATGCTTTTACCGTTGCAAGTTTTAATGTTGAAGTGTTTTACAGGTTCTTCCTCACTGCCATGATGAGTAAAAGTGATCTTTGTCTTTATGCTCCCTTTGTACATTTTAAATTCAAATAAACATTTTAAAATTTTAAATATGTCTGGCTTGGTTTCAACTACATGTCATAACTCTCGTTCTGTGTAGGGTTTTTTGGCGGGTGTGAGGTTTAAGCCTTATCTATGCTAGTTTAGTTTGAAAGTGTCTTAAATTTACATTTCTATTTACTTTAGAACACATTAAAACTTGCTTTTTTGTAAATTCAGTTCTACCTGCCTAAATATTTTAAAGGTAATGGAAGTTTTGAAATGGCAAGAGGATGAAATTGATTGCATGTTAACTTGTCTACAACCATTAAGACTTTAACAATCTAGTTCAACTTCTGATCCAGATAGGGCAGTTGTGGCCTAGTGGTGAGTCGAACTTGTGATCAGGTCACAGATTCGATTCCTGTTACCGACACGCTCCTACTGACGTGCCCTTGAAAATATCAACTTACCCCTGTTTGCTTCCCGGGTGCTGCAGTCGTTGTTGCCCACTGCTCCGGGTTCGTGTGTTCGCTGCTCAGTGGATGGGTTAAATGCAAAGGTCACATTTCGGGTACGGGTCACCATATCTGACAAATAGGTCACTTTCACTTGTAAGCGCTGTCTTTACATTATTTCTATGAAATGCACTAAAGTGTCTTCACCCCAAAATGCCACGCTTTGCTTTTTTGTGAACATTTTCCGCATCAGTGGTTTAAGATATTTGTCTGATTTCCCTTGATTTGTCCTGTCGTTGTTCAATGAAACCCAGAGTTAAGCATGCAAATTCTACAAAAGGAAATTTAAATTTTTCCTTCCTGCCCATGCTTAGTACTTTAAACTAAATCAAGCAACCCAATTGCCATACAGGCAGACTTAAATTCTAATGCCTTTTTCTTGCCTGTAGGTGACAGCCTTTCCCTACACAAGCACTTCAAGTAAACAAAGGCTTTTTCATACATGACAGTGTTGACTTTATTGTTGCTTTGTAATGTCATTTAAATCTGAAGGGCCTGATTATGCTGAACCTTTGTAGGCTCCAATAAGATTAAACTTGAATGCAACCTGTGCAAAAATAAAATGACATTAAAATGTCAAGTTTTTAATGGAACGCATGTGCAACGACAGTATTTTAAGTAAAAAAACTAACCAAAATGTTTAATCTAGCCACCATCCAGCCCAGAAGATACAAACATATACCAGATGTTCACTTAAGGCCGTGCGTCCGTCTTCGTTTCACTAACCTTTGAAGAACATCGGGTTTTTAATTCAGGTTGTTGGCTTTTAAATACCTTCTTTGACATCAATGTAAGTAAAGCAAGCTTAAAATAGCCATTATGTATTCATCGATAAGTCAGATGATACGGGACAGTTGTGTAACGTCATACAACATTGTATCTTCTTACTATTTCGACCAGGTATACGAATAAATGCTTGATTCACACTTGCACAAAGCACCTCATCTAAAACCCATTAGATCTTCATCTACACACAAATATTAACATATTTAGGAGCAATAAACAAGATCAATTCAAGACATGTTGAATGTAAATCACGTGAGTATTCAAATATGACATATCGGCCTTCTCTTTCCTATGTGTGACACACAGCCCTGCTGTTCCCCAAATTGACTATGAATGCTTCCTTGTGTTAAAGGATAAAGCTTATCTCCTTTGCTCCACCCGCAGTGGTTGTGCTCCTGCGGGACTGGTGATAATGAGTCTCAGCTATTCTGGCAGACTGAGCCGGTAAATGCACGTCCAGGCTGAGAACTCATACTTGCAGGCTGAGGTCATGACTGGCCAGTGAGATCAGTTTACAACACAGGGCCCTCGTAAAGCAAAGAGCCGTAGAGCTGCAGTTCAACAGTGTAGCCGCAGCACGAAAATGAATGTCCTGATAAAAATAACAAGCTTATTCATTTTTTGCAACACTGTCCTTTTGTTATTTTTCTCTTGTCCAAGTCCAATGGATGTGCTTCTGCAAATCTTCATTTTGAGCACCGGATATAAATAGATCTTTCTATTCTCCATAACTCAAGACGAGATTGATTCCCTTATCAGCAAGTCTCTTTTCTCAATCGCTTACCGGACCTCAAGAACCCATTTGAATGAGGTGCTGACACAACCATACGGAGAGGACTGAAAGACACTAATAGGAGCACAGCTGGCAGCAGGGCCGCAGTTTCTCTCGGTGCCTGGAACCCCATGCATAAATAAACACAGAGGCATTCATTTTCAGAATTTATAGATTTTCAAATAAAAGCCCAATGTGCTTCCTGGACTTTACAGACCTCCGCTGTTCTATGGCATATGAAGGAAAGAAAGTGTTCTTTTGTGCGCTCATCTCAGTGTCTGCTTTCAGCCAGGTGCGAACAGGCATTAGGCCTTTGGGGTCAGTCCAATTAATTTAGCAGAACTTTCCTCCATCCAAAGACTGAACACCTATCTGTTTGACTGTTAAATAGTGCCGTGCTTCTTTTACCTCTACTGAATCATACTGAGGGATTTTATTATGACTAAGTGTGTGGTTCACAATCCTTAACCAGATTTTATTATTAAGTTGACAACTTGTCACTTGTTCTGTCTCTTTACCCTTGTACTGGAAGCTTCTGTAACCAAGACCAATGTGTGCAAGCACATGTGACAACAGGGCTCATTCTGATTCTGATTGTTTTTCCTGAGATATTAAAACAAGTCAAAACATTCATTAACTACTGTAGCAGACAGATAAGGTTGACATCTAGAAATCACTTGATGGACCACTCTTCACATCATGTCAATGAGTTTTATCCAAGCACCCCGTCTTTAAAAAATGTATATGTAATAAATAGCTTAGGCAGGTGAAATAATACGGTTTTAAAATAAAATGAGTCAAAAGTATGAATTTTAACATTGTTAAAATGATTCGATCAAAAGGAATGGGCTTATTTAAAAGGATTTTGGCAAAATATAATAGACAGCCCGAAAGAGCCCGGCGAATTGTGTGAATATGCAACTACCGAGCAAAAATAAAAAGAGGTGATTCACACAAAAATGACAATTCTGTCATTATTTATGCACACACATTTCAAACCTGTACAAAAAGAAATACGGTGAAGAATATTAGTTTCTTGCAAGCATTAACAATTTTTTTTACTTTTATTCAATCAATTTCTTCTGCAAACCACAAAATAGATATTTGGACCATTGTTGGTAACTGGAACCATTTTAAACGTTTTTGTTTTCGGTAAAACCACTTACATTAAAAAACTGAGCATATTTGAAAACTAATTTACAAGTAGTAAAAGTGATTAAAGTAATACATTTTTAATAATTCATTTTTAATATATTGCACTCAAATCAGTTAAATGATATAACATGGCTTCAATGTTTTATGATATTTACTAAACAATTCGATATTTTTTAAGAATGGTGGTTTTGTGTTCATACAATAGCCAACAAATACCAAAAAAATAAATTTGGTGTACTGTGGAAGACAAAAATCATGAGGGTTTGAAATGATAAGAGTGTGAGTAAATTATAATAAATTGTTTGTTTAAACAAATCACTTATTTTTACAATTATTATACCATCATGGCTCTATTTAGACCCTGAACAGCACCTCGGTTTCACTCATACTCAAATATGCTTGTTACATTTTTTAATTCAAGGATTATACTAGAAGAGTCAAAATGTGTTTTTCCGTTATATTGTTTCTTGGATGTAACTCACTATCGATCATTTATACCGCTGGATCATTCTTAGATGATTAACACACAAACTGTCTGTGATGCCAACGTGTAAACCCTGTAACGTCTGTAGGACTACATTTACATTTACATTTAGTCATTAAGCAGACGCTTTTATCCAAAGCGACTTACAATAGTCGAGGAGACAATGAAGCGGTAAATAGCCGATACAACAATAGGTGAACAAGTGCTACAACAATGCTACCGAGTTACACAGAGAGAGAAGACTACAAAGACATAATTCATAAAGGTACATCTATTCCACAGCGAATTTCTCTGTACAGAAATTTTGCTTTATATATTAATGATTTCAATGAACTTGCTTTTCATTCAAGCTTTGAGAAGTGCACAGAATGTGCGTGTGAACATTTAAAAGTGTGTTGCACATTTTTGCTATCATGTCATTGTTTTTTGTTTAGCAACCTTACCAAAATGTTTAGTTCATCATTTGTGTCTCAAAACTTCTTTTTATCAATCTAAGCTGGCATTCAGAGTGATGTCATTCTTTATTGATTCATTGATTTTTCTGAAGGACACGATCTCACAGACATATTCTTATGAGCTATAAGCAAACACCTCCCACATATAATCCGTCATCTCAGAGTAGTCACTGACATAAAAGAATCACATTTCCTCTCACAAGTATTTTGTTTCTGCACATCCCCCTTTGTCTTATTTACACAACTGTGCTTTGTAACAAGATCCTTGAGCTTCTGTCACTGGACATGATTTTATTAAAGCAGCAAATGATATCTCAAACCCAAAAATTGAAGGGTTGGGTGTTAGTTTAATTCTGTTAAACCCAAGTCATTTATTTCCTTGCCTAAAATGTCTTGTTTACCCACTTGTGCACACAGCAACGGCACTTATTGATCAGATTTAGTCAATAAAGGCTAGTTTTCTCTTGTCTGATCCTAATGCACTCGGGGAGAAGGTCCCGGCCTGACTGGCTGGTCAGGTTATAAGTGAGCAGAAGGCAGAGCACATAAATTATGCAAGAGCCTTGCTTCTACCTAGGCTTCCATTAATGTTGTCACCCAATCCTGCAGAGCCAGATGCCATAATGCTGGGCTGCTTGTCATGTGGGGCTGCTTATACGTAGGATTCCATGCAAGGATGGATGGATGGAGAGAGAGAGAGAGAGAGAGAGAGAGAGAGAGAGAGAGAGAGAGAGAGAGAGAGAGGGGTATGGATGGAATAGATGGATGGATGGATGGACGGACGGACGGACGGATGGATGGATGCATGGATGGATGGATGGATGGATGGATGCATGGATGGATGGAAGATGGAGGGATGGATGGATGGATGGGTGGAAGGATGGAAGGTGGAAGGTGGAGGGATGGAAGGATGGATGGATGGATGGATGGATGGATGGATAGATGGATAGATAGATGAATGGATGGATGGATGGATGGATGGATGGATGGAAGATGGAAGGTGGAAGGATGGAGGGATGGAAGGATGGATGGATGGAGGGATGAATGGATGGATAGATGAATGGATGCATGGATGGATGGATGGATGGATGGATGGATGGATGGATGGATGGATGGATGGATGGATGGAAGGTGGAATGTGGAAGGATGGAGGGATGGAAGGATGGATGGATGGATGGATGGATGGATGGATGGAAGATGGAAGGTGGATGGATGGATGGATGGATGGATGGATGGATGGATGGATGGATGGATGGATGGATAGATAGATAGATAGATAGATAGATAGATAGATAGATAGATAGATAGATAGATAGATAGATAGATAGATAGATATATGGCGCCATATGTCCAGTAAAGCTGTATAGATAATGGTCATGTTAAATGGATTTTGAATGGCATTAGCACGATTACATATCACATTACAAATCCCTTTCTGGATAAATGTGTGACATGTGTCCATATAATAAGTATAATTGGTATTTACAAAAAGAATGTGATGTCTCCTTCGAGAAGACAGAGACAAATATGAGCAGAAAAAAATATATCTTCAGATGTCACTTTTTCATATAAATAATTTTCCAAAGAAATCTGTCGTTTTACATCCACTTTTCCAGCTAAAACTTTAACTGAACTGGATTTTTTTAATTAGTCACTGTATCTTTGATCTACTTTCTTACGATGGAGACAAAGTATCAAAGGTGGAAGCCTGTTAGTCATAGCTAAGGAATCATTTGACTTGGATATTAATATTGACATTTAAAGAACAGATGTTCAGCAACCATATTACCATATTGAGAATTGCTAGACAGCAGTGCCAGTGCGGTCACATTTGTTTATTAAACAGAATTTGTGTA
Source organism: Triplophysa yarkandensis (assembly GCA_033220385.1). Taxonomy (NCBI): domain Eukaryota; kingdom Metazoa; phylum Chordata; class Actinopteri; order Cypriniformes; family Nemacheilidae; genus Triplophysa; species Triplophysa yarkandensis. Next base: position 2,169,113 of record CM065657.1, on the reverse strand, counting down.
CATATTTATCTTGACATATGTTTACTTTAAAGAAGTAGTCTAAATGTTTCAGGCAAACAAAAGGGTCTCTCGGTGACAGATATATTTCTTCCTCCGTCAGGTCTGCACTTATTATTAATAGTATATTAATGCTATTCATTAATACACCATACATGACTGTTTGCTTGATATATTATTGTTTCCTCCTCTTTTGTTTTCTTTTGTTTATCAATAAAAAAATGTATTTATAATATTTATATATATTTTTTTATACATACTTTTTCGTTTTACATCCCGTGGCATTTTATAGTTGTAACTGCCTAAATTGTAACAAATATTATTTTTTATTTTTTTAATAAGACTTTGGGTCACTTTTCAAAAAACAAATCTTGTACTATACTATAAAACCACATTCACAATGACATTTTTGCATCACACGAGCCTTACAAGCAATGTGTTTCAACTTGCCACTTTGCACAAAAGCGTCAAAGGCTTTTAGTTTTGTGCATTAGTTGGAAAACACACTTTTGGGTTAATAATGGGTACAATCAAAGGATTTTGTTTGGTTCAAATTGTAACATCGATATTGAATCGTATATTCGCTGACTGTAATAACAGTGCGTTAACACTCAAGACATTTAGCAGGAGCAATTTGTAACAAAGTATAAATACCTTTTTCGTCTGACTGCACCTGAATTAATGATTCAACAATACAATAAGCCAACTCTTTATTAAAGTGCCATGTGCTGCGTTTGGTTGCTCAGTCCGATGTCCACTTGGCTGTCAATGGTGTGATAACTGCACAGACACTGGAAAGGAGCAAATAGACCATGTGATCTACCTTAGACAAGTGCTTTTAGGATCAAATTCAAGCTTCTGGTTATTACACATATATTGATCTTCAGAATTCAGAAGTCGATGTGCGAAGTAGTAGTTTTGCATAACACGAGAATAAATAATGACAGTAGCTGTGTATTTCTGTGCACTTTTTGGAGCTAAATGTGAAACACATGATGATCAAATAAATGTATTTTCTTTATTGCTTAGTTATTGGTTGCCTAGCATTTTGTCTGGGATTAACATTATGACACAGTATACGGATCGCTCTCATTTGATTATGGCAGACGTTTTAATTAGAAAGATACAGAAGGTTAATTCCCTTCTCAGACCCCTGAAGGTCACACATAATTAAAATGATCTGCCGGGTTTGTTTCAACAGCCAAAGGAAACAAAAGTAACGTGTGTTAATGTTTTGAAACACAGATCCAGTATTATTTAATACAAAGGTATAAATAAAATAAAATGGTATTTTTTGTGTTGTCATAATACTTTAGTCGATTATTTCCGCAGTTACTGTTAACATGTCAAAGGTCAAAGAACATCCGACCAAAACACAACCAACTCTGTTGTATTATCAATAATATCGAAGTAAATTAGAAAACAAGCAAAATTTTTATTTATCAAGTTCAATGGTATAATGCTAAATGTAACAATTATTTTTATTATTAGTATATCCAAGTGAAATGTAAATTGAAACAAAAATTTCATTAAAACAAAGTAATTTTGTTTCTACAATATAGTTTATGATCATCGTATGTGATGGAGTGATACTGTCCTTAGATTAATGCAGTCAGATACATTTTATATCATACAATTGTTGTAAATAAATGTAGGCTCTTATGAATAAAGGTGCTTCACAATGCCATAGAAGAACTCCTTGGCTAAATGCTTCCATTAAGAACCCTTAACATCTACAGAAGATTTCTGTCTTAAAATAGGATCTTTGGGGTGAGAAGATTTTTCAGATTTAAAAAATTGAAGTAAGAGATGATTCTTTAAAAGTCCCAAATGGTTCTTTGTGGAACCAGAAATGTTTTATCTATGGCATTGCTCCGAAGAACCTTTTCAGCCCCTTAATTTTTAAGCATGTACCTTGTACCTTGTTTTTTTACAATCATTTACTCATTTATTAGTTTCATCCTGCGTCATTCCGCCCAGGATTTTCCTTTGGGTCCAAGAAAACTTATTTTTTTGCAAAAATAAAAGATTAAATTTGTATATATTAACAAGGATAAATAAAGAATGCACTGCATGTGGCATCTGATGCTCAGAATAATGATGTATGCAAGACTATACGTCATAATAATAAAAAATAATGCCGTTTGCCACAGATCCAGACCAGTAGTTACAAAACAGTGCAACTCTAAATGCTGTTTGCAAATTTTCATTGGATGGTTTGGATGGCACCCAATCTTGTTATTTATTTCTGCTTGAATGTTCCTTCCGCAATATAATTTTTTGGGGGGATCTGTTAAAGTCAAATGAAGAAAACTATTTTAAGACTCCTTTGACTACCTTTAAAATTCTGTGTAATATTCTCCTCCACTATTGCATTTGACCTCCGAGAGCTCAGAGAGGAAATAGGAAACACAGATTGAAAGGGTCACAAATCAGACAAACAGTTGGGAGTGCAGGAGGAAAACTGATTGACATTGTGGCCTTTATCAAAGCTGTAAGATTAAGGTTATCCAAGAGCACAAGACTAAATGGAGGACAAGGGATGGACATATTTCTGGTAATCAAAAGATGTGTCATTTACGGAAGTCAATTCATTTGGGTTGGTTGTGTGTTATTTCCTCCTTGTGTTCGGCTCTGTGTCCTCTGTATGTTTTCCATTTGTGTAGGTAGTGTAGGTGAGTAATTTTTTGTGTTTTATTCTTTGATTTGACACCGCTCGTGTCCCCGTTCTCATTTTGTTGTGTGTTTATTGTTCTTGTTAATATTATAAATTTATCTCCTTCTAACATTGACACACACACACGCATACATGCACGCACACAAACACCCATACACAACACACTATTGTAAGAAGGGCGAATTTGGGTAATCTGAAACTTTTTTCAATTATCAAAAATAAATGTTCTGCAATTTGAAAAGACATCTACGGTATAAATTGCATTGGATCAACATAAAGATATAAACATTTTCTGACCAGACAAAAAGATTGTAGTCATTGACCCATTAGACACATTTCACACATATTAGTGTTTAATCCCGGGGAAAAAACACATGGATTGGATAATCTGGGACAGGTCTTTTTTGTTATCTGGGACATATGTATTATGCCTAAAAAGCCTATTCACCTGGCTTTATACATTCCGAAATCTCAAAAAGAAAATGTATATTCGAATTTAGGGAAAATCTTTGGACATATTAACATCTAAATATTCATTTAAAGCTCTATTTATTTAGCATATTTTTAACGTTCTATTAATATTTAACACATCAACTAATATTTAAGGAACAGCAGTTATTTATTCCTAGGAATGATTCAAAATATTCACATAGAATATTAATATTTTCCACTAAATAAATAAATAAATAATCCTCCTATTAAAGACTCTGCCCCAAATTACCCAAATCAGCCTTTCCTTCAAAAAAGGTTGAACACATTTTCAACCGTATAATACACATTCTGTTAATAGAAAAGGTCACAAAGCTATTTCACTACCATTTTATTTCCTTAACATTATTTAAGTCTAAATCCTGTGTCACTGACCTTTGCCATGCAATTTCCATGGAAGCTTCTTTATTGCCAAGTGTCCCGTCCCTTTCCTGTGCATCACATTAATTCATGTGATATCAGTCACATGACCTTCATGCCAACATTACAGTAAATGTGTTGTTGATTAAAATAAACACACTGGAGAGTAGGTGTCCCAGAATACCCAGATTCACCCTAAAATTACATTCATTTGCATCCTTTTTGTTGTCCTCTCCGTGGCTTCTGCACAATTTAAAAAAAGGAATGAAGTAATATTTTGTTATTCTAATACCACCCTTGGGTCAAATGAAATTCCCATTAATGTGTTCCAAAGTGTGTAGCAATTGTGATCTTGCACTAATACAATACTTACAATAATAAAGAACTACTATTAATTTGGTGTTTTGTATGCCAATTTTTGATCTCCAACCAGCTCGACCAATCACCTTCCTTGCAAGCTGTTCTGGTTGTCATTGGTCAGCTATCAAAAATGCATTTTACGTAGGGCCCTCCTTTTTTAGTTTTAAAAGTTCTCTGTGTCACCAAAAAAGCGTTTTTGAAAAACCTCCATATGATAATAATTTAATGCATGTCAAATGTGAAAAATATTATCCATTAGCCTTACAATCCCAAAGGCCTGAAGCACTCCGACTGGCAAAAGTGCACATGTCCGCTCAGCCCCTGACTTGACGCTAAGCAGGTTTCCACATCAAACGCATTTTTTATGAACATAAATGTTGCTGTGTATTTTCACGTTCACACAAACGTTGATCTGCACCATGTTCCTGATGTACTTGTTTGCTTATCAGAATCAAGCAAGTCTTAAATATGCTCCACCAGAAAAGCCATGCTGTTTCATCACCCGTTTCTTTAAGCCTGGAAATTCATCGACTTTTCACGAGGGTCCCCCATTCTTCAAATTTAACTAAAACATTTGTCGGAGCCCATAGTCTTGCCAATGGTTGAGCCAAAGGTTGATATGTCAGACCGCTCGAGTAAACAGAGCAATATTTTCACAGCGCCGCAGAGCCACAGTGTTTACACGTTTAAAAAGTCAATCTTTAAATACCTTACTTATAGTTGTCTCCCCATATTACTTAGAATCTCAGATAAAATATTTTAGCAGAAGAAAAGGCATGCTTTACCTTTGCATAGTGTTATGCATTTCAAATACGTCATGTTTCATGAAACTACTATTAAAAAACAGAAACGAAGACAGAAAAATATAAGAGACAAGACCTTGTAGAGTAATATGTTCAGCATTTATTCACAAGTAAAACAGATCAAATTGAGGGCATTAACATTTGCATTCTCTCTGTGGCAATAGATCGGGTCAGGTCAAATCTCTTGAAATCCGCAGCTCTCTTTCTTCTCCATGCTCCCCAGGAAACTCACACCTCCCAGCATGGCCTGTACACTCGGCCCACCATACACCTCATGGTGTCCCTTCTGATGATGGCGATGCCTGAGCTTGGGTCAGATCCGACATCTCTGCGCTCTGTGCTGAGCATGTTCTCAAGGAGGCTGAGATGAGGTGCTCCTCTGTCCAGAGACTTAAGGATCCTCAGCAGGTTGGAGTCGGCCACCACGATGATTTTGGAGCCGCTTTGCCCGGACCTCAGATCGTTCTCCTCGAAGCTCTCGCTCAAGCCTTGCTGTTCTGTTTCCATGTCATCGGCTTTGGTCATTGGGATCGCCGCGGATCTGCAAGAGCACTCGGATAAAAGAGCGACGGTCATGAGGATGGTTGCGAGGGAGAGCTTCATTCTTGACGCGTAGACTTTGCGGTTCAGCTGCTGTCCCCGGTCTTGTCTTGCAAGGTGGTTTGATGATGGTGGGCCATTAGTTCCCTTATATATGTTTGTCATCTGTAAGGTGCCACGTTGCTTCTGATCCATATTGAGGTCAGGGGTATGTGGCAAATAACATAAAAACAAACCCTCCCAAAAATAACTAATAAGACCGCTAAGAGAGCTCAAGTGTTTTGTTTGGTTGAAAGATGATTAAAGATTTCCTGCAACGGCTTTTGTGTTCAACACTTAGACCACAAGGCTCCCCTGAGTGGGCCTCTTAAGAGAAGATATAATTTCAGGATCTTCACACTCTGAAACAATATGAGAGGATTACGGACCTGTTGAAAAGTCAAAAAGACCATGATGAATGCTGGGTTTACTCATTGAGTTCCAAAGCGCAGATGTCGAATGAGGTTCAATCCCCAGGAGCCAGAAATGAAGTGCAATGCATTCAGCAGGAGATGCCATTATTCAGGATAAACATTGTCCATTCATGACAATGTTGCAGGTGCTTCCATTTCTATAAGGCAGCATGTAGACCTATAAATTGAATAAAGCTACCGCTGGTAAATGCTACTTAAGAACGAGAACATCAATAAATCATCATTTTCTTCTTAATCTATGAAGAATTTGTACTTTGGTGGAGTTTTTATCACAATTGTGATGCACCGTTATACCTTGATTTGAATCTCTATTTCAGTATTTCTTAATATGGACCCTTTATCAAAGTTCTCAACAAGCTGTGCTGGATTAAGAAGATAGGCCCAGGAACCCGAAGCCCACAGTTTCACACATAAAGTACAAGGTGACCTCAAGCCCATGTTCAGGGGCACTGAAAAGTAGGGTAACCATCTGGTAATACCCGGTCCAAATATGTAATTTATTATTTGTTGCTTCAAGTTAGACATGAGGTCTGCTATTTAAGCATCAGGGGTTGGCTTTTGTAGAAGCTGTGTCCTTTCCTACGCTCATGATTTACATCTTATTTCTATGTTTAAAAAATGCAGTTTGTATTATGATTATACCAATTGAAATACTGCCAGGAAAATAAACATCATATCTAATACATCCAATTAAATCAGTCATACAAACACTTCTCTTTGATCCGTCCTCTGTATATGATCTACCTCTTGGTTGTTCACATCCCTTACTATATGCACGCATGTATAATGGCTTTCTGTATGTCAATTGGTCTGCTCCACTAGGGTCTTAAATAAGATAGGTCACCCTTTCCGGTCAATTGACTGGCTTCTTTTTTTATCTGTGATCAAGGGTTGTGCTGTTTTCTAAAAAGCAGAAATGTCAAAAATAATTGGAAGGTAAAATGCAAACTATTAGGACGAGGTAATCTGTTTTTTTGTGTGTGTAAAGCTGGGTTCTTTTAACTGTTTAAAATCTCAGGCCCATCTCCCAAATGATGCAAGACTTTTAACCGAGAATTACTCGAATCAATACACGCAGATAACGTTGTATGGTATTTTGGGATATTATTTTTGAGCAATTTCATTTGAGATACTCATTTGGTGCTTAAGGGATTATTTCTAAAGATACACCATCAAAGTTGGAGTAAATCTAAAAAAAAAATTCAGTTTTTAAAGACATATGTTGGAATGTGTCCTGTTTGCATTTAAAGTAAAGCTTTACTATTGTAGGTGTCTGTTATTACTTTTAAAAGCACACTTATATTTGGAGTGAATATTCACATTTGACATCTTTTATTTAAGATGCCAGCATCTCATTTATATAATAGTCCTGTGGAGTAAACGTGTTTTCCAAAAATCTGTAGTTTTACATGTGACGGGCAAAATTGCTCAATTACAATTGCATTGTGTTCCCTGTGAAGCCTTTCTTTTTCTCTGTGCTAATGGTGTAAGCTTTTTTGTTCACTAAAAAAGCCCCCTGATCAAAGTAAACATGCCCTTACAGTGCTATTTACACCTGCACAAATCCAGGCCAGCAGGCAGCCAGTCCGTTAGTAACACCGTAGCAACCAATCACAAAACCCTAGCAACCATCCACACCACCCTGTCATCTTATCTGCAAATTTGTAATGAGCTAGATCTTTAAACATTTGTGATAAGTGTGACCTCACAACAAGTATTAGTAATGGAATCATTTACATTTACATTTACATTTAGTCATTTAGCTGACGCTTCTGTTCAAAGCGACTTAGAAATTAGGTTTTTAAAAAGAACCATATTGTCTTTTAATTTCTCGAATTCCGGTCTCCAATTTAAAACATAAAACATTTAAATTCTTCCTACATGTTGTACATGTATATGACCTTGTGGGAAACAAATTGACATTTTCAACAAAGGACATTTTAATTCAGAAATGATTGGAAAGGCTACAGAAAGAAGATGAACACAAAAACATTCCTTTCCCAATAAAAAAATAAAAACTCTGAAAAACTCATAGAGAATATGGAACTGAGTCAAGATGACAAACCTCTTGCATCAAAACATGAAGGAACAAAACAATGGCACCACAATATAACATTCATTTACTGGGAGAAAATAGAAAAATGTCTCAGAAGATGAGATTTGTACTGGCTCCAAATCATTGCGCTCTATGTCGGAGGTTCATTTCTAATGTGCTATGAAGTGGGCAACATTTGCTGTGGAAAATAAACCCACAAATAAGTTTGTTACATTTATTTGTAGAACTGGACATAAGGGTGTCATTCTCCTTATTTCTAATTATGTCTGTTGCTTTTAAAGCATAAATAATACTTGCAAAATTATTAAACTCAAAGTTGTAAGTAAGCCAATGCCAAGTAAGATATTGTCTCTAAAAGAGTTCTTTTTAAGGTTTTTAATAACCTCTCAAAAATGATTGTATTATGCTTACAAACTCATAGCAACACCCTAGCAACCCCACAGGGACACCCTAGTAAAAAATAACTCTTTGAATTTCGGAGTTGCATGCACCACTTACATTTTCCTCTAAAATGTGAAGAGACGTCTTAATAGTTTGAAATGCTCAGATATATTTGCTGGTTATAGGTGGGCATAGGTAATGACCCCTGTATCTCAAGACATGCTATGGTAACTGTTGTCACAACAGATCTTCGGATGTTTAAAAGAGTGTGTGGTATTTGTGTGTGCCCGGTGCAGGTGTTTGTGGACTGATCTTTGGTTGTTTAAAGGACAGCTGCAGGCCATATGCTCATAACAGAGCTGTTTCTGCAACTATAAAATGAGGATGGAACAGTTGAAGAATTTTAACCATGCAGAGCTTTTCGAAATCCATTTGGACAGTAACCCTGCCTCAGCTTAACAGGATGCATGGCTCTGAAATCGAAGTATCTGCACTTGGAAAGCATGTTACAAAAAGTTTTAAGATCTCGGCACATTTGCCATAAATAAACGGGAACTAGTATGACATTTATACATATATTATTACTTATTATCCATTGAATACTGAGATACACTGAACCATTCTGATTGGTTGCATGCTATATTTCGTTTCCTTTACTGTAATTTTCTGTGGTTGGTTAATTTACATCAATGTATTATATTTATTAAATAGAAATGTTTGATTGTATACCCACTGTGCCACACACAGAAGCAGGAGATAATAGAACTAGGACATGCTCCACAAGGCTAGGCCGTGTCTTTTTTCTTCGCCAAGCAGTTGACCTCTGCATCTTTGGAAAGGTTCGAACCTGGACGCAGACCCTGGAAAGGACATTCTATAGCGTAGCTATAGCAACCTCTCCTCTAACGCTCAGTATGCTTAATGCCTAGTACAAACATTCATTTACTTACTATCTTGTTATCACAAACCCGTGTGCCCTCTTCTGTCTGCAGAACACAAAAGACGTTTTTTGTAGTTAATTTAATTGGGGACGTCGCTGTTTATTCACGAACATTTCTTCACAATATCTTTCATTTTCTGTGAAATTACAGACCCTTTGTAACCATGGCAAACCCATAGGAAAACCCTAGCAACCATCCACACCATCACGTCATCTTTTAAGCTCATTTATATGATCAAGGAACATTAACAATTGATTTATAAATATAAAAATTTGACTGTTTTTAGTGTGACCTATTAACAACAAATATTTATTTTGGAAGCAGGTAATTGTTTGACAAGTGCAAAAAATTATCATCTTCTGCTATATAAAGAATATGAAATTAATATTTTTTACTGCATTTTATTTTATTTTATTAATGTCAGTCCCTAGTTAAACAATTAACTACATTATGTACATGTATATAAGCGTTGAATGTAATACATAAATATTTCAAATTTTCTTGTAAGACGTAAGATCTTGAACTACAGCTTTAAATGATATTCTCACTGAGGAATTAAAAAGACTGCAAGGAAGCGACCTTTTCGTTAACCAAAGGGAATATTTAACTTCAACTTTACTCAAATGTTTATACTAAGCATTCGGCATACTAAGCATTGGAAAAATCGGTTGCTATAGCTACGCTACAGAACCTTCTTAACATTAGCTGTGTCCGGATTTTTGAGGCCACAGCCTATGAAGCCCATGAAGCGAAGTAAATTGAGACGGTCCAGGCTTACCGAGGATTTTCTAGTTGCGTCATCTGCAGCTCCTGTCGCCTGGTGATAGCCCAGCGGGGCCGAGGAGATATCTATTAAACTTTTTACAATTATAGAAATTATTATGTAACCTTACTTAAAAAATGCAATGCACCGCAGATTATATCAAACGCCCCAATCACAGAAATATCAAATAATAATACCGCAGTTGAAAACATTACGGCTAATGAACCACTTTAACTACGGACATAGTCTGGTTCCATGACCATACAAAAGAAGTCAATGGTTACCATCAGCTTTTGGGACCAACATTCTTCAAAATACCTTATTTTGTGTTCCACAGAAGGAATAAATATATTAATTCATAGAACGACGAGAATTTGTAAATGATGACAGAAATTATTGATATTTAATTGAAATATTCCTTTAAGGGTAAATATTTATTAAAAGCTTTAAGGTTCCCTTAAATGAAACCTATCTTCCAACACGTATTCTAATAAGGTTTCCCTTAACCCTACAGCTACGGCTATTTCTATCTTAAGGGGTTTTATTCAACATTGCTCTGATCCCATATATATTTCTGAGTATTTCACAACCCAGCTGTAAACTTTTTTTATCTTACACTCAACAATGGGTACAGAAAGGAACCAACACTGTGGGTCCTTTCAATGGCACTCTGATCACGCAGATTACAGTTCGAGATGTTTGAGTGCAGAAGGGTTGTCTTGTGTCCAGTCTTACCACCACATCCCGACAAGAGAGGTTGCAGACTCAATTTTGAAATGTGGAAAGCAGCTGACTATATGAGAGGCTGCCAAGCAAAACACAAGACCCCGGCTTAGGGGCCAGAGGAAAGGCAACTTAGCTTCACTTGGAGAGCAGACAGTGGCTCTCACATAACCTGAGCCCACGCTCAGCCCACGGCGGCAGAACTTTGTTAAAACATGCTGAAGTGTTATTCCAGCTAGGTAAATAATAGCGCCCTTCGCCATCTGATGACCAGTACATATTAACAGACAAAAATTCAATTATGTTCCCGAAGCCCCCGTCCAACCTTGTACTCTCAGGTTGTATTCACATTCTGATCATATCTGAAGACACAATAAATACATGTGCCCGTCAAGGATGAAACCAAGAAGTTTATTTGAGGAATACCATCTTACAGCCTATAGTTGTTGGCTTAAGGGACACATTTATTGATACAATTCTAACAACCGAGATCTCGCCAACTGTTAAAAGGTACGACTTACTGTTGTAAATGTGAAGCATTGTAGAATATTCGGCAAGTCAAGGTACCGGAGTGGTTTGGTGATGTTAGGCCTTGCAGTAGTAAAATACTTTTCCAGGCTTCAGGTTTTCCAGTTTGCTCAGTTATGTGTTTGTTTAACCTACATTGGTGCAATCTGGAGACTCTGAAAATCAAAAAAGGGGTTAAAGAAATAACTGAAATAAAATGTCAATGGAATCAGTTGAAATGCATGCAAAAGCTTTTTGTACAGGCGTACATTTGCAGTTTTGAGCCAAAGGCAACTACATTATTTGAGTCACATACTGATTAAACGTAAACCTCGAATGGTATAAGTCACTTTGAATAAAGCTTCTGCCAAATTCATAAACGTAAAATGCAATGTTAATAATTGAAAGTAATGGTTCAATTTAGCCCAAACCTGATAATTGGGAACGGTGTTCGGAAGAATGCTTGTTACCAAACAGTTCTTGGACCCTATTGACCCCAAATATTTTTTGTTACGTTAAACACAACCTAAGATATTTTGAAGAATGCTTTGGGGCACTTTTGAATATCAATGTCATTTTTCCTACTATGGAAGTCAGTGGGGTCCAAGAACAGTTTGGTTGAATGCATTAGTCCAAAATCTCTCTATTTATTCAACCAAACCAAGAAATGTATACAGGTTTGAACAACTAGATAGTAAGTTATTTAAGGTATTTAACTATCCTTACTATCAAACACTAAAAAGTTATGATTTTCTGCTTTTGTCGTTATCATGCTATAATACATGTCTTTTTTTATTTGATTCATTTTGATTGTAAAATGTTGCTGAAGGCTGAATGAGCTGAGTAGAGCTTGTGCTTTAAATGCACGAATCAGCAGGATTTGGTAAACCTTTTACGGCCTTGAAACAGATAATAACAATAATGGAATCAGCATTAGGATGAGAAACATGAAAAGTGTGAGAAGGCTTATCATGAATTCTGTCTTAAATTCAAGGTAGGTATCAATATAATATATAAAACAACCAAACACAAAGTAGATATGGCGTAATAGTGGGAGAGTCCTAACTGTAACCCAACAGTTGTAGGTTCAAGTCTCAGTCCCAGCACTCTCTAAAAATTAAAACATGTAATACCTGATCATATTTTTAACTAGAATTTACAGAAATGATTTTTTTGGTTATTTTATCAGCTCCCACTCTGAGGCTTTTTAAAGAATTTTTAAAGATCTCCCTGCCTATTATGCATCCCCTCTTTGGCTCTTCTTTCTTAAATATTCAGTCAAAGACATTAATTTTTAAAAGCCATTTTTATTAAAAAAGTTTTTGTCATGAAAAACATGTGTTTGCTTAATTATAACAATAATAATTCATAGATTAAGGCATATACTTTCTGAACAACAGTTTTTTTAAATAATGAGAACAATTTCCCTCAATTGTCCGGAACTTTTGACCACCATCATAGCTTTTGAAGTTTGACCTTTAAAGTAATAGTTCTTTTTAAATGTATTTCTTTGTTTGGTTTAACATAGATAAAACTATCTGCATTGACGGTTGTAACCAAATAGTTATTTTAGGTGTCCCACATTTTTCAAAATACCTAATCTTGTGTTCAGTAGAAAAAAAAACAATCATCATTTTTTTCCGGTATGGGATCCAAGTTATGTTTGGTAACACATTCTTCAAATATCCTTCTATGTGTTCCTCTGTAAGAAATGTATACAGATTTGAAACAATTCAAAGAGGGAAATGATGACCGAATTTTTACTTTGGCTGAACTGTCACTGAAGCCAGCAGGTCACAGAAGGGCGAGAGGTCATGTGATGAACCAAAGACTCAATCAGTGTCTGGCTCAACAATCCATGAAGGGGCTGAAGGATTTATTAACGTTGAGTCAATTTGATCTGCCTTCAGATTTTGCCAGTGTAAACGACCACACATACGACACACTGTGAATTCTGGGTGGGGAAATGTTGTCTTAAGCCTCTGGAGCAGTGAGTGTTTGCTGCATTTAAAGGTTTTGAACACACTTTTCAGCTAATGGACATACTATTTTTAAACCAGGGAATAGTGATGTCGTTGTTCTATTGGAGAACGTTGTCGCAGTTTGAGGAGAAATTACTTAGCTTTCTGAGGCATGGTCAGACTGAATAACAGGTTATGATATTTTGAAACATTTTAAGAACCCGGCTTGTAGAAGGAGGTAGAGACTTGTTGAGAGATACTGATATTGTGTGTCAATGAGATCTGCGAGGGGTTGGAATTGATGGCTTTGCATTGCATTACAGAGTCAGGCTACAGGACCGATTAGTTTAATACACTGAAATGTAACTACCATTGTCCAGGTAATGTTATGTTATTTTGAAAGGGGATTCTATATCACGAAACTTCTTCTACACCGGAGGTGGACAAAGTACATAACTTCATCGCTTCAGTAAAGTACAGATACAACACTATCAGTATAAAGTTCGGGGACATTAGAGTGAAATGTTCAATATTATTTAAAAAATCTTTTGATTTGAAGGTTAATGCATAAATGTCTTAAATTAGTTTAATAGTTGTTGTCATGACGAAATGTAAATTTTTGACATACACAATATTGCCAAAAGTATTCGTTCACCTCGCATATGAACTTAAGTGACATCCTATTCCTTATCCATAGGGTTCAATATGATGTCTGTTCACCATATGACAGCTTCAACTCTTCTGGGAAGGCTGTACAAAAGGTTTAGGAAACATTTTTGACCATACTTCCAGAAGCTTATTTGTGAGGTGACACACTGATGTTGGATGACAAGGCCTGACTCTCAGTCTCGGCTCTAATTCATTCCAAAGATCGAAGTTCCCAAAGTTCTATCAGGGACTCTGTGCAGTCCAGTCAAGTTTATCCACACCAGACTCTGTCATCCATGTCTTTATGGATCTTACTTTATGCACTGATATCATATTGGAAGAGGGAGGGGTCAGATCCAAACTCTTCCCACGAAGTTGGCAGCATGGAATTGTCCAAAATGTCTTGGTATGCCGCAGCCTTCAGAATGAGAGTGATAGGAACCCCTGATTTGGATTCTTTGAATATGTGAGCGAATATTTTTGGCAATATGTTGTAATATTGAAGAAAGAACAGCATATAAGAGCACAGAATAGATGCAGATACCTTCAGTGTGCTTTATTAAATGACAAGAAAACATTTCAGCAGCTTCTAGTCCAAAGATGACTAACCTTAAGATGATCAAATATATGTTTTCTTTTCCTTTTTGGACATTCCATACTTCCCTATGTTTGACTTCATATTTTTAATGAGTTTAGTTTTTTTTCTAAAAGGTGGGAAAGGCATAAGTGAGTATGTGTTCCAAAAACTTTGACCGCCAATGATATTTCTATTAAATCCATAAAATTCCCATACCAATTTTTTTTTAAATTTATCTTTTGTGTTTTTTGCAGGGTTCATTTATTTCAGCAGATATTCTTACCGTATTGTAGTAAAATATTGTTAATATTTAAATGGCTTTATATGATAAATCAGCACATCAGAAGCATATCAGAACATGTTTTTTATGATCTTTATATGAATGTTTTAAGGCGTAACACACAAATAAACAGATGATCACATGTGCATTATCCATCTATAAGTGGCAAAGATATTTGGAAACTTCATCTGGGAGGATCTTAGGGTTGCCAGATTTTTCTGGAAAAATTCACCTATTCAATGTTATCTGAAAACCTGAGAATTTATAGATAACTCACAGATCTGGCAACTGTGAAAGGTCCTGGAAGATCACAACTCGCACAAGCGCATAGACATGATTTTGTACTTTGGGAAACATTGTAAATGTATTGATAGAATGAGTATATGTTTCTTTCAGATATCAAATGGAGATAAAGTCACAAGTACCCAGAAAAAGCTGCTTTTTTGCATTTCATAGCAAAATCTGAATTTTACACCAATGAAATGAAATGAGGTAAATATTTAAAACAGCATACAGCTTTAAAACATAAAAAAGTCCAAACATGGGACTGGATTAGAATATTCTCATGATTGGAAATGTATAGAAATGGGATTGAGCCAGAACAACATTTATTAAGACACGAGTCTCCCATAAAAATAAACAATTCTTTAACTATATACTTTATATTCTATATTTACACATACATTTATCCCATATTATATTCGTCTCGATTTTAAAACTTGTTTTCATACTCCATCGAAAAATAACACGACACAACATTTATTAAAGTTCTAATTCAGATAAACACTTCATTTATAGAAAATAAAAAATAAACAAAATTTCCAGTGATTACTTTTTAAGAGTAAAGAATGAAATAAACTACATTTATGTGATTACTTTTCCAGAAAAAAAAGAATAAATAAACTACATTTATGTGATTACTTTTCAATAAAATAAATAAAAATAAACTACATTTATATAATTATCTTTCAAGAAAATAAAAGATTAAATAAACTTTATTTATGTGATTTCTTTTAAATTAAAAAATTAAAAATAAACTACATTTATGTGGTTATTTTTCAATAAAAAATAGGAATAAATAAACTACATTTCCCATGATTACTTAAAAAAGATAAATAAAATACATTTACAATGATTACTTAAAAAAAGGTAAATAAAATACATTTCCCATGATTACTTAAAAAAAGATAAATAAACTACATTTCCTACAATTACTTAAAAAAAGATAAATAAACTACATTTCCTACGATTACTTAAAAAAAAAGATAAATAAACTACATTTATGTAATAACATGTTATGATGAATAAATGTTCATGCTTTTTATCCAAACTAAACCGAGACCTATGACGCAGTGACACTTTCACTCACTTTCGTTGCCTAGTAAAAAATAACCAAATGAATTTTGAATTAATATACAGTATCCACAGTTAAACTGAGACATTTCTCAAAATATCTTCTGAGGAAAGCAACAGTCAGCATTTTTTGAGGGAGGTCAACAGCCAATGAACGCTTTTGTTTACGTTACCGTGGAAACAGCAGCACTGACAGGCTCAATGCAACCTCGCCTGAATCAAATTACGAGTACAGTCCTAATACTCTGCCGGTATTTTAATACTCTGACACTTTTGAAGTCTGGACTTAGTTTTCAGTAGTGTTACACAAACATGAGTGCATTTCCCCCTGAGGTTAAAGAGGAAAACCAACCGGAAAGAAGAAGTTTACTTGGAAACTGGGTTGAGGAGGTAAGACATCATTGACTGTTATAAACTACAGGGATATTTAATTCTTCATTAACATATCTTAAAGTTATCATTAATATTTCTATGTCAAGTATTTCTATCTCCACACTCAAGTGACGTTGTGTCATATGCTCTTCAGAGGGCCTCTGCATTGCTGGATACATCAGGGCCTAAATCAGATATTTATAAGAATGGACATATGGGAATCCTTACCATGGACATGACTGCCACTGTACCGGTGGTTACTACATTCAAAGAAGCCTTCAGAACACCACAGAGTTATGGGATGCCACGGAAAGGTAGTTGATTTGGTGGACTGTGTGTGTGTGTGTGTGTGTGTGTGTGTGTGTGTGTGTGTGTGTGTGTGTGTGTGTGTGTGTGTGTGTGTGTGTGTGTGTGTGTGTGTGTGTGTGTGTGTGTGTGTACATTGGGGCTGTCAAAACAAATAATCGTGTCCAAAATAAAATGTGGTGTTTACATAATATTGGTATGTATATATACTCTGCATATTCCCTTCTTATTTATGAACACACAAACATTAATGTAATTAAATATATTTTTATTAAATGTATGCATGTATGTTAAAAAGTAAGTATACGCACAATACACAGACATATCATGTAAACATTATGAAAAAGAAAAATATTTATTCTGGACAAACATATATTTAGCATATATTTATATGACATAAAATGCTCTTAGAATGTAGTTTTTATCATAAAATAGAAACAGTTGTTCACATTATACAAAACCCTTTTTATAGTATTTACGTGACAAAAAAATGACACTGTTTTGGGACACAACAAACCTCTTAACATTTATGTGAATTAAAATCTACAATCCAGAATCAGAATATTCAACAAATGGCCAAATTTTATATCTTTATAGGACATAGAATAAAAACAATATTTTTATTTTCCATGCCTCTGTTTTTGAACAATATCTTCACTAGGAAAAATAATACACTTAAAATAATAATAATGGTCAAAAAATATTTAGAGAGACTTTACATGTGTTACCTTACCTTTGTTCAAATCTCGATATTTTCATGGTAAGGTTGACATTTATATATATATATATATATATATATATATATATATATATATATATAAATGAATAATTACAGAAATTATTTATTATGAGTGATATCTGCAGTATAATAGCCGTAATGCGCATAAATAACCTAATAAGTAAAAGTGTGAATTTTTGAGCTTTACAATGTGTGTATGCTAACATTTAATTAATCAACAAATGTAATAAAGCAAGTAAAATTTCACTCTGCTGCTCCAAAAAATTTTCATACTGGCCCTAGTCATGACATTGACATTTAGTCCTATATTACTGCCATTGTGATTCATTAATTGTATACATATATATTTATATAACCATTTTATTCTTGAGGTTATTTAGTAGTCCACAGTGCCATCTTAACACCTACTTTTAAATAAAATCATCAGTCTCTCTTCCATCTTTTTAAAATATTTCCTTTGTGGTTTTTCTTTTAGGAAAACGGACTGAGCTTTTGGAAAAAGACTTCATCAAAAGAATAAGGTAAGTAAATAAAAAAGAATATCACTTTTAAGTTTAATGTCCAAGGACTCAGATGACATTTGACCATCCTCCCACATTTCTTGTTTTAAGTGTGAGAAATTAAGTAAAAATGTTTGCCCTGTGTATGGTTTCACAATACAATTAAATCATTTTTATTATTATATATTCTTCCACTTTCTGTTTCAACTTTAAGATTTGAGACAAAATAGAAAAATAATATTTTGATTTGACACAGAAAATCGTATTCTTAGACCTTAAATGGGTCTGAAAAGAGAATGAAATACAAGAAATCAGAAAACATTAAGAAAACAGAAGAACATAACATACATAGAATAGAAAACAGATACATATAGAACACTATCTCACTGCAGTTTGTCATATTTTGACCAAATTAAAATCTATTAGTACATGCTCGAACAATGAAAGTTTCACGAAGAAGCAAAGCGTGTTGACACAAAATAATAGATTACAGCTTATGACAATTTCACGAAATACACGTGAGACTGTTTTGAAATATAAAGTTGAAATCAGAAAACTAAGAAACAGGCAAGCTGTTCAAGAAATTAATTTGGACTCTGGTTTTTAAATGTCAATGCCCATAGAGTATTTTTGGTGATTCAGCTAGACTCCTTGTGTGAACTGACTTCATGCATCCATTTAAAATGACCTTGAGACCTGTTGTTAAAAGTAATTGCAAAGTGGCCAAGAAAAGTGGTCACTTCTGAGAAATTAGTTTGAGAATAATTTTGCCATTTGCCTTAAGAACCGACGAAAGGATTGACTGTTGTGATGGTAACTTCAGAGAAAATCCACTTAAGAGTGGATTAAAAGTACCATGCATACTGTTTGTACCTTTTATTCAGTTTCAAGAATAACCTGTGAACCTTAATCAATCGTACAATTTATTTTTTGTTTTATTGAATAAATGTTAGCTAAAATGTTACATAGTGACCGTTGTATTAAATAGTTACAGTAAGACATATTTTTTTTGTTTGGAGCAACAGCTATTCTTTTGCATATCAAAATTTGTTTGGCTTGTCAGGGGGATGTTCTGTCAAACACAAAGAAGATATTTTAAAGAATTTAGGAAAGCAAACTTCTATGGTTGTCAATGATGCCCCTGAAAACTCAACAATCTTCTAAATATCTTACTTTCTGTTCAACAGAAACAATAAATGTTTATAGGTTTGAAATTTGAGGGCACTTTAGGCTGAGTAATTCATGACAGAATTTTAATTACATGACATCATTGAAATGGCTCATAGAAAATTCTTGACAGCTGACTGCGCATGGAGCAAGATATTCGGATCTACCGGATGTATTTATCGTATAAGGAGCCCTCATAAAATAGCCAGACACTGTTTTAATCGTTATTTTTTTATCTGTTTTGCAGTGAACAGATACACGCAGAGCTAAACCCAGACCCTCCGGCTCATGATTGGAGTACTGTGACCAAATCAGACTACAGGGCGGAGGGCTTCAAGTCTGTCCAAGAACCCCTGACTCAGGTTTACTTCTATTCCCACTTACCTCAAGCGAGTGAAACGAGGGCAAAACCTTTTTTAATATCTAAATATGCAATGAAGTAAATAAGTATTTGAAATGTAAGTGTTATATTTTAACAAGTCAGATGCTTTTATATAGGCAAAACAGATATTTTTTTCAAATACAGTGAGGTCAATAACTATTTAATCACCTTGTGATTTTGAAAGTTCTCCTCCTTAGAAATCATGGAGGGGTCTAGAATTTTCAGCATGCGTGCATTTCAGCTTTGAGAGACTGAATCGCTGCCAATCCGGAAATCACATTGTATGATTTCTCAGCAATTTATTGGTAAATTACTGTGTCAAATAAGTATTTGATCAATTGCTTATCAGCAAGTGTTTGTTTTTTGTTTAAAAACTGGATTATTCTTTTTAGATTCTGTTTCTCAAAGTGGAAATGCACCTATGCTTTAAATTCTAGACCCCTCCATGATTTCTAAGTAGGAGAACTTTCAAAATCACAAGGTGATTAAATACTTATTGACCTCACTGTATTTGAAAAAAATATCTGTTTTGCCTATATAAAAGCATCTGACTTGTTAAAATATAACACTTACATTAACTGACCTTTAATGATGTATTCTTGTTTATTTTTTGGTTAAGCTGTTTGAAAAAGGCAGTTTTACATGCAGTGTCTCAGTTAATGAAAAATTAAAATGTCCAAATAGTTATGGGAAAAAAAGGATATCACAGGAAATGCGTTAAAAATACGCAACAATACATTTTTTTAAGGTTTTAGGATATTTACTTGAGTTGTTTCTCATTATTTAAAAAATAATTAAATCTGAAGGTGTGTGCCTACCTGTCTGAAATTAGTTAAGTTGACAAATTATGTTTTAGAAAACCTGGAGTTTAGGTGGTAAGAATAGTCTTTGAAACTTTTTTAAAAAGCACCTCAGGGTGAAACCTAAAGAAGCTGCATGATAAAATGACAAAAAACTTTTTAGCAAATTGAAGCCAAAAGGGGAATACACTGAAGGTGATGAAATATAAAAAGAAAAATTTGTTTTATCATAATTGTCATAGTTTGCTTTGTTTTATTTCACATGGACGAGTTAATAATTCTTTTTAACAACAATAATTATTATTAAATGTGGAAGGAGTGTCACGCAACTTTTGATCGGTTGTGTTTGTGTTCATTCTAATGCTTGTCTCTTATAGGAGCATAATTACACAACAGACCCGGCCATCACATTTTGGAGTGAAAATTATCAAAAAGTCCAGGTCAGCATATCTAAAACTCTGATGCAAAATATATTTGTTGGATTGAAAATATTCCATTGTGTTAAAATCATTGTTTTTGTTTAAAGGGTGTGACAGCAGTCAAAACTAAAGACAGCCCTTTTGCAAGAAATGCCACCTTCAGCACACCAATAAGTGAACAACTCGACTGCCCGGACGATACCCATTTGTAAAAATAAGTATATTGCTGTTGTTTTACATGTTTGCAAAAGAGTTATGAAAGCCTTTTCAACTTTCTTAACTTTGTTTTTCAACTATCCTAAAAGATATTTGGTTTATAAATAAAAATGTTTAAGGATTTGCTTTATGTACCCTTTCACTTTGACAGTATGTATTTGAGCTAGTATGACTCCACGAGTTGACCTGCAAAACCTAACAATCCATGTTGTCCCAAGATCATTTAATAATATCAAATGTAATAAATATCACAATAAAAAATATTTTTCCCACCAGCCCTGATCTATAATTCATTCTAACAAGTTTTGTGTTTGTATATGAAACAATTCAGAAAATACTGTTTAAATTGTGTGTGTACTGTGAGTAAAAAATACTTAAGTAAACCTGATTAACTCAATATTTCTATTAGAATGAAACAAAAAATTGCTGTAAAATACATATTAATATCAGTAAATACTCATTGCATAAATGTATACGTTTCATTGCATAAACTTTAAAGATAAATAAAATGCTGGATTTTTTATTAATTATTTTAATATTTTTCACTATTTAATGTATTTAAAGAACTGTATTAAATTAACATAACTGTTTATTTTGTAATATTTAATAGCCACATAAAATATCCTTTTACAGTGTTGGCTTCCAAGTTCAATGCTCTTTAATGACAAGCAAGTAAATACTTGATTTTCTTAACACAACAACTGTACTGTAGTCTATGGACAAATAGCTAAGCAGTATTTTTTTTGCTTCCACACATCAGCCATCTTTTTTCACAATGAGAGAGTAAAGCTCTAACCAGGGGTTTGTTTCTTTGGACCATGCTTTATATTACACAGCCGTGCTGTCAGTCAGTGAGATGATCCTCTTTTAAGCTTTCAGTCGGGGTTTAACATGGGGTATCTATGGCAACAAGTAAATTTAGACTTCAACAATTTAGAAATAAAAATTTTTTCGCTAAAACTCAGTTTATGAGATCGTTCATGAAATAAATAAAATCAAGATTTATCAGTATTTTTTAGTTAGTTGTTTTAATAATCAATTATTATTGTTCAAAAATGTATAAAGTTGCACAATGTGCTGAATTCAATGCTGAATATTGAACATTATCACAATTCGTTCTTTCAAACAAATTGTTTTTCTTCTTCTTTATTTGTTAGTCGGCCTTCACTAATGCCATTTTTTAAAAACAAAAGTGTTGGTTTGGTGGTTAATAAACACGTTTGTAATAAGCTTTTTTTCTTGTTATAATTGGAGGTTATACATAGATAAAGTTATGGCCGTGCTTGCTTGTTACCGAGGGCAGAGCTTTACAGGGTGACCTCTCTGCACCAGCATACAGTAACAGAACCGAGAGTGGGTGGTAATTAAGAACCACAGATGCCTTGCACTAAAGGCACAGATGCCAAATGGATTCTTAATGATGAGTCTATGATGTCATGCCTATTTACCACCAAACTGTATAGTGGGCAGTAAGGATTAGTATTGTTCTTTAAGGAACGAACAGAGTCCATGGTTTCCAAGGGAGAGTATTGTATGTTAGGTATGGCATCATTTCTTGTTTGACATTGTTTTATTTAGATGGAGCTCTTAGGGGGGCGTGATTTCACAATACTAAAAGTGCTAATGATCTGAAAAGCCTTTTGGAAGATGTGTTCAGGGTAAGAGAGAACTTCAAGAAGAATTCATTAGACTTAAAATTCAAAAAAGCAAGCACAACCGCACCGTATTAATTCAGTTTATTGAACAAAATATCTTACATTGTCTTGGATATACATATATACAAATATTACACTACGGTATAACTTCGATTCGCGCCCCAGAAAAACCTGTCTGCGTTCCTTTTTAGGAAATATCAAGTACACATCACCGATTTCCAAAACACGGTATATAAATCTGAATATAGAAAGCACAAAAAATATGATTTTCACCTGGAAAGACGTACTTAACTCTAAGCACAAGAGAACTGTATTATAAAAAACACTTTACAATTTTTGCAGTTAAGCAGGTATAAAATATACCTGAATTGACCTCCCTTAAAAGGTATTATAATGTGCTGTTCCATGTGAGAGTGGGAAACACCCTTTTAAACACAGAACAAATATATGAAGCAGTGGCTCTCAACGTGGTCACTTCCTGTCATCAGCAGTGCTCTCAGATAACATAGACATCTGTCTTCTCTCCCAGAAGCCAATATGTTCTCATTTTGCCTTTACCCTGGAAGAGATCAATACACACATCAATGAGCACTTAGCAAGCCGGCTGCAGGCATTAACCCACCGTTGACAATGCTCTAAATGGGTACGGTTACCTAAAAACGAAAGTCCCGTCATCATTAATTCACCACGTTTCTCAAACTCATATGAGAAGGAAACATTTGGAGAGAGCTGATACTGCTCTTTGACTTAATGGTCACTGAAGCTGATGCCAGGCTGTCACTCTGATGACGTCATCACCTCAAATTGATCATGTCTCATGTCCAAAACATTATTCTTCCTTATATTGCAACATTTTGGTTTGACAAAACATTCACGCGGCTCAAAATAACAAATCAGCAGGACAGAACCACATCAACATGATGCAGCACAGATCAGATTTCACAAGACTCCTTGTAATGATAGACATTGTGTAATTTAAGAGGCTGGAAGCGAACAAACTATACTCTTCCAAAATATCAAAGTGACAAGTTATGCATTTTGAGGGCCGATCTTTCTTTTTTAGCAATGTATAGGGGGTTTTATTGACGTTTGCTGATTTAATCTCACCGTGTGCTATTTGTAATTACATTCTGGAGAAACAGAAATGACACTTTTGATTCCTGCTTGAAATAACATTTATATCACATTTACATTGTAAAATAAACAGTGCATGTATGATGCATGTTGTCTTTATCAGAACTTGTCTCCATGGGCCTATAGGAGTGTTAAAATAATCATAATCGTGTTTTCTAAAGGATTTCATTTTTAAAATATGTTGAACTCTATGAAACATTTTTCAATAAAAAACCCTACATTGGAAATTTCAATAAACATTTTCCCCGCTTAATTTATAAAATTATACAATTATGATTATATTATAAGCATTATTATGTCAATCAAGTGTGCAAGTGAGAACTGCATACCTTCATCTCTACATCTCCTCGCAGCTGGAGGTCGAAGTAGCCAAACTCATCCAACACCTCTTTGGTGGCTGAGGACATGTGTATCCTCAGAGCTGTGGGTCAAATGATCATTAACAAAAATGAAAAGTAGGTTCAAAGTCCCTCTATTGTTCTTAATTTTGTTTATGTGCTTATGTGGAGTTTTAATATGCTTTAAGGCAAACCAACTGTGCCAAATTATAATTTTAAACCATCACTGAGTCGTGTCCCTATAAACAGAAGTTTACCAATGACCGTTTTAAATACGAAACATTTATGTTGTCATAAAACCGTAACCAATCACATTAACTCATTTGACCCCGAGGATCAGTGTGACATACATTTTCACATGGACCACATATACCCATACAATAGCCAATGCGTCCTGTCTGCAAACTGTGCAGATCTGCTGTGTGTGCTATTGAAAGCACTAAGCTGATTAACATGTTCTATAAATCACAAGGATACAGTTTAAGTGTCCCGGTCGCTAATTATTTATTATTAATGAGAACATAAAGCATCGCTCAGGAAGAAGAATGTATGTCAATACACGCGGCCTCATGAACAGTAGCTGATGGGTCAAATGTATGTGCAGTGACATTTGTTTTAAAAATCATTGAGGCTACGTGTTCCTGCTTTTTTCGTAAACGTTGTGTTTTATTTCCAAGAAAAAACGCTTTTCTGCTTAATCTTTCGTCAAAATATGACAACTCCTCCTAAATGATTCCTATAGATTGACATCATCCGGCCCTTACAGGAACTGTTAAGTCCTCTTGAAGCACCTTTCATAGAGGCTGATACATACATTACATATACAGTAAGCCCCAACTGTGTTAAACATAGTAATAATCTTCTGTCGATAATCATACGCCTTCAGCATCAACGTCTGCACTGCAGTTTGGTTACCAAGGAGATTTCTGTATTTAAAATGGAACACCTGCAAACCCATTTTCTCACTTTAAAAGGACGTCATCATCAACTTTGCGAGCAGTTTTTACAATTCTGTCTATTTAGGCAGATTAAATGTGGTAAGCTCATGCTGTTACACATAAATTGACTTGTTTTTACAGATTTTTTGTCATTTACAGTCCATGGAAATATCTAATACTGTCTAATTGTATGGTTACGATGACAAAATTAGGTGTTGGAATTACTACATTTTATTATGTCAATAAGTTGCATTATTAAATTAGGTAAATTAAAAATCCGAATTTAAAATGAAATGATGTTAAACAACTTCTTTAATCATGTGGGGACGATGTACACCTTGGTAGCACTTATATAGTATGCTGTAGTATGATTTACAGTATGATGTATAGCGAGGATTTAATATTTACATGTATTTATGAATACTTACCAACAATGTCAATTACACACAAGTGTTTATTAATTGTACATCAATATTTATCGTAAATATTTTCATGTGTATGATTATCAATACTAAATAAATAAGCACAGTATGAAGACATTCATCATATAAGCAGAAACTTTGATCCTGGATGTTCACGATTAATCATATGACAAAACATTTGGCATTTTACTGTACCCACCTTCCCCTGTAGACTCCATGCGGGATGCTGTGTTGACAGTATCTCCAAATAAACAGTACCGAGGCATCTTCAGACCCACTACACCGGCACAGACAGGCCCTGTACAAACACACACACACACACACACACACACACACACACACACACACACACACACACACACACACACACACACACACACACACACACACACACACACACACACACACACACACACACACACACACACACACACACACACACACACATTAATTCACTGGAACCGCTTATAAACGGTTGTTATGCTACTTGACAGGTAGAAAAATCATCAGAATAGAAACATCAAAATGTGATGTCTGACAATGGTCTCAGTAGCACATACTCATGTATACAGAGGCTCTTTAAATATATACAGATCATACAGTGAAAATTTGCAGGAGCACTGTAACATCAGGAAGAGAATTATGGTTTAAATAAGAGAGGTTTTCCAGAGACAGAAAGTATTAATTCTGTAAACATTAGCCTTGTATAGAGGAAAGGGTGTTTAAAATAAAAATTGTTAGGGTCTCTTTTAGGCGGCGATGAGAAAACAAAAAGACAAATAGAAAATAAATGATCTGATTTTTCTCTGTCTTGTGAACTCGATCAAGCCTTGTCAACAGCATAAAACTAACAATTAATTCAAGGTCGGTCATGCTATACTGCACATAATAAATGATAAGCTTAGTTCTCTAATGTATATACAAAATAAATCTGATATAGAAATAAAATGATTTTCTCATATACTTCCTCTCATGTCATTCCAATAATTTTATACAAAACATAGAATTATAATATTCTTTAACCTGTAGAACACAAAAGAAGTTATGGCCAACATTGGTAACCAGCTCATTAGACTTCATTGACCTTCACAGTGTGCACATTTTTCAAAATATCTTTTTTCTGTATTAAACACAGAAAGTCATGGTGAAGTTGAATAAATGTTAATGGGATTTTAAGCTTTAAATGTACTATTCCTTTAAATGGAACCGTAAATGAAACCTTTGTATAAATAATAATACACCCCAAAATTAAGATTTGTCATCCTTAACTTTCTTTCTTTTACAGAACAATAAAGTTTATATTTCGAAGAACGTTGGAAACCGAACAAATGCAATGTCTTTTCACTTAAATTTTATAGACACAAAGCCGATGCAATTTAAAGGGTACTGTCATTATTCATATACCAACATTCTTTGAAATATCTTCTTCTGTGTTTTGCAGAAGAAAAAAAGAATACAGATTTGAAATGACAGGAGGTATTGGCAGGATAGTAAGCGGAATTGTTTTTGATTGATTTAAAATACCTGTGTGAAGTCCTATCCTTAAATGCAGTTGATCGTTTGGTCTGTGTCTGATTTTGAAGGTTTTAACCTGTTCCAGTAAAGCCAGTGACATGCTGGCTATCTCCCGCGCATGTTGTTTCCCATTATGCACAGGCAAACCCGACACCACCATGTACGCATCACCTATGGTCTCCACCTAAAATCGCAAGAACATATGAAAAAGTCAAGACACATTTTTTACTTATAAAAAATTGGGATTATATTGACTGATTGTGACACAATTAAAAGAAAAGGACTTACCTTATATACATCAAAATTGTCAATGATGGCATCGAAGCAAGTGTAGAGATCATTTAGCAATGTCACCACCTAAAAAGAATGAAAACAAAGCAATAAGAGCATTTGAATAAAAATATTTCTTTTGGCTTAATAAATATCCCAAAAATAAAGTTACATTACCTTTAAAAAATCGTTCAATAATTTGGAGTATATTAAAATAGTGGAACTCAAAGTCCAACAGTTCATTCCTCAACAAGCTCATGTAATGAAAAAAATAAATATTTCATTAACATTTACTGTATATTTGTTACCAAACCAATATTTTTGATTAAATCTAATATAAATATTGAAGTTAATTAGATTTACTAAATTTTTACACGTACATATCCCAAAATGTAACTAGTATATTTACTTGTATCAAATCTTTCAATTTTACTCTTTTTTTAAATGCTCTTTGAATGTTACATGTACATCGTTCCCTGTGATTAAATGAAATTGTTTAATATAATTTTATTTCAAACTTCAAGAGAAATTATGTTTATAAAATACTTTCTAAGCACACAAAAGTTGCCCTTCTGTCCGTGTCACATTAATGTATTTCAAGAAAACGGTGGAAAAATCATCACAATTAAAGGGCTTTAGAATAATGGACAAATGCATCCAGCAGAGAAACAAACACAATGTTCTATTTTCATGAATATTCCAACTATTATCACCTTTTTAGGTGTGAAAAGACCCTGCCAGAAAAAGCTCTTAAACATTAATCCGAAACTCAACAAAGCACACAGTCAGAAGTAACAGCCCGCTTTAGAATATTAAATTATTCAAATGCATGAATCAGTTTGTATTAAAAACATGTTTGTGCCTGGAGTGCCAACTGACACTCAGCTTAAGATGAATTGAAGGATGCTTGGCAAACAAGTACAGAACATATGAGCAAACCTTATTGAGTCAGGTCCCAAGAATACGACTACAAAATATAACATCAAGAGAGGATCAACAACTATTATCAATGATAAAACTGACAGTCAAAAGTCTAATAAATACCCCAAAGCTTAGTATTTTGCCTACTTTGTACCATACAGATAACATTTCCATGGTTTGACCTTACCTAAGTGGGCATTAATAGCGAATATGTCTGCTTTTTTTTTATACATCACTTTGTCCAGCGCTGTATATTGTACTTACGATAAAGCTATATTCACGTATTAGTATCTGTACTTCAGGCATTTTCCATAGAGGTTTAGAAAGAAATAAGTGCTGTGATGTGTTTCTGCATGAACTCCCGTTGGCTCCCACAAATTAAAATACTTTCTGCCCATTCCCTCATCCCATCGCTTTGGACGCACGCCCAGAATGAGGCCTTACAGAGAAATACATTTGCATACATAGAAAAGAAAGGATAATAAATTGAACATGGAGGCCAACATCATTAAGGTTCTGTCATACTATAGCCTTAATCAAAACTATATTCAGGGACAGAACTGTTGAATTATAAACTCATGTCTCTACCCAGCTGTTGAGAACTGCATTGTGATTCAACCACCGGGGAAAACCACACGACAGATCAGATTTGTTGTCTGCTTATCTTCTCATTTCAGAGGAACTTTCCAAACTTAGTTGGTCTACAAGCATACAAGAGAAGTCAAAAATTGGAGCAACAATGGCCTCAGATGTCTCATAATTCTAAGGTGCATGTAACTTTTTCCACTGTTAAAAAAGCAAAACGAACGGTACTTATGACTGTTTGAGATGGGCTGTAATCACATGGGTTGTAGCATAGGTGGCTGCCTGTGAAAATACCTCTCCCTGCTTAAAAACCGCTTGAATATAACTCTACATCTACACTCATATAGATATAGTATATTCAGAAACATATACATGAAATAAAGCCCCGCCACCACTCAGTCGCACTTACCATTTCAAGATGCTGAAATGGTATGAAATTATAAATTTGCACATAGGAAAGCATATAAAATTCAACATAAACATGAATACTAATACATTTTCCTATTATGGTATTCAATGGGATCTGTTTGGTGACAATGGTTCTTCCAAATATCTTTCTATTTGTTCAGAACATAGAAATTTAATACCGATTTGGAACAACTTCAAAGTAAATGATAACACATTTTTATTTTCAGGTGAACTTTTCCAATAGTAACCTTCTATTATCAAATCCCTACTGTAATACAGTGATGCAAGCAAATACAAAAAGTGCTTTTTGCAGTTAAAGTAAATCTTAACTTTTGCATGATGCAAATATATAAAGTATATAAACAGAATAAGAATAAAACGCACAAACATGTTATGGTTTCTAGGAGCCATAAAACTGTATAAGGATTTAAAGTTATTATAAGGTCTGTATCCATGAAAATTAAGCTTAAACCGAATTGCTTGGCTAAACCTCATTCGAATGTCCTGCAGGGAATTCTTAGTAGCAAGACAAGACCATTTTGGGGCATTAAAAATTGCCATGTACACAACTAAAAAGAGCTATTTGTTTGTCTTTTCTGTGGCTTATATATCTGTGGCTTAGTCATAATGATGATGCATTCTATTAAAAAATGACAGAGTACTAAATATGGTTACGAATATCCCAGACACAAATAAATCCATGCAAAACCTCCAAAATATGATTCAAAAATGTTCTTTAAAAGTGCATAACTTGTGTATTTGTAATGTACATTTGCATATAAGATTAATTTAAATTGTTTCAATTCTTTAAAAATATATTTTACAAAATATGTGGAGCATATAGCATATATATATATATATATATTTGTATGTACATTTAAATGTGTTTAACTAAAAAATGCAATGTATAATATAAATAAGTGTATAATTTCCAATGGTTTGTTTTGCAGGGAAGGAAGCACCAGTATTCTGTAATGTAAATATATATTATATTGCTTTTTATCTTATCCAGACAAAAACATTTAAAAAAATTGTATCATTTTTTTAAATATTGTAGTCTTAGTATTGGTATTTCAGATCTTGTGAACAAAGCATTTAAATCAAAACTGCTGCACATTTTCAGTTTTTTGATTGGACTGATTTTGCATTTAAAATAATGCAAAATCTTAAACATTTCTTCTACATCACATTTTTTCAAAACCTTATTCATGCACTAACCTGTAAAGGTGTGCTCTCAGCAGACAATGATGTGAAGCCCACAATATCACTGAAATAGATGGTGACGTTGTCAAAAGCCTCCGCCTGTACAGTCTCTCCTCGCTTGAGCTGATCCGCCACAGAACTGGGAGCAGAATTAGGTTGCGATGAGCTGAACCATGAAATCATTTTCCGAGCACAAGCTCGAACACAATAGCAGACATGCAGTGGCAAACAATCGGTTAGTTTAACAATGTGTGGTTGAAAGCGGAATATAATTTCATTTAATAAATCCTTATCTAAAATCAAAGCTACACACAGAGGATAATAAAATAGAGATAAATAGGATAAAAATAGGAGAGCATGGACTGATCAGATAGTGAGTCATTGATTAGAAATTACTAACAGGTTTAGGAAATTTTCATAAAACGTTTCTTACTGTGGAAGTATTTGGTAAAGAAGATTTTCGGCTTTACGTTTCTCCTCGAGGTAGGCTTGAGTTCTCTCCTCTACCAAATTCTCCAGGTTATTGGCATATTGTTCCATTCTGGACAGCAGGTTATTAAGAATACTGGTGCTGCCTTCCCTGCAAAACAAAAAATTGGAAATTATACACTTAATTATATTATACATTGCATTTTTTAGTTAAACACATTTAAATGTACATACAAATATATATATATATATATATATATATATATGCTATATGCTCCACATATTTTGTAAAATATTTTGTAACAATGTTAAATTAATCTTATATGCAAATATGTAATTTAGCAAAACATGTTCATTTTGTATAATAAAAATGTTTTTGAAATGGTTGTCTGAATATTGAAAAAAAGAACAGCCTCTAAAAATTGCTTTGATTATTTCATCCTTTTGATGCGTTCATTATTATTCATTTATAATTTATTGCATAGTTTTTTAATAATTATAAAATGCTGAAAAAGTACATATATGGTATGTTTAAATTCACATAATCTTTCGCCTTTTTCTGATTATGTTTTAACCCTCGCTAGTTTATTTAAATGATCCTGCTGTGTAACAGATGCAAAAGGAAAATGTTTCAACAAATATCACATTTCATCTCGCAACAACATGATCTTTTACAACAACCGAGCATGGCGCTATAGCAACACCAAGGTCATAGGTACGAACACACATCATGTAACAAAATCTCCATAAAAGCTCCAGCCAAATGCATGACTGTAAATGTAATGTAACCCAGAAATGAGTTGCTTTGGATAAAAGCATCGACCAAATGCATAAATGCAGATTGCCTTTTCATTTATGTTTCGACTATGAACTGACATTATTCTTATTATACCGTAATAGGAGATAAAAGAACAGGAAACTGTAATACAGTCATGTGTCATCCCCTAAAGAGCTTTATGCTAAGCGTGGTTGATTCATGTACTGATGGTTTGCTGAATCACACCGTACTCTTCACAGGTCAGATGTTACTCCTACATTCAGTACACCCATGCAGACCTGCAGGCTTACATTCGTCCAGTCAACCAAAATCCTCACTGTCTGAAATTTTTCTAGATAAAATTATAAAAGATATTTATAAAAGAGGGTGCTCGCAAACTACAGGTCTGATTAAAATATGCGGTACAAAATTGCCCGAAGTATTGATGACTTTTTTCGAAGCAAAACCCGTCCTAAATCATTTCTCCGTCCAACCTGTCCTGATCTTAACTCGGACCAATCACCAACAAGTCCGCAACTGTCAACAGGATGCATTTATGTAATGAAGTCTGTGCTTTAAGGTCCCTTTTAGATGAAACGCATCAGGCATTTTAGTGGAA
The DNA here is from genome assembly GCA_033220385.1 of Triplophysa yarkandensis. NCBI lineage: Eukaryota > Metazoa > Chordata > Actinopteri > Cypriniformes > Nemacheilidae > Triplophysa > Triplophysa yarkandensis. The sequence continues at coordinate 2,137,129 of CM065657.1, read as the reverse complement.
CTTCGTCAGCGTCTGTCAAACGTGACTCAAGTGCCCCTTTGGGGAATTAATCACAAGGCTTTCACTTACATCAATGCAGGCAGTTTATCAATGAGCTGTCAAGACTTGAATACATTCAGCTCTGCTTCTGCATAACGCAGTAAACCACAGTCTGCGTGATTCAATGTGCCAACACAACATACAGCTCTATTTGCAAAAGTAAACTTTGGTTTTAAACAAGTGTCATTAGTTTTTGATTATCTATAAGTTCATATTTTTTAGCTAAACCAGAAATGTGTGACGTCAGCACACGTGACTCAATCTTTACGGATAAGGGTCATTAAAAGGTTGTGAGAGTTGAGACATAATTTGTCGGGGGTCTGTCGGGGGTCCATACTTACTTGTTAAGTTTTGCTATGAAGATCTTGATGTGGCTGAAATCTGGGCGTTCGACGGCGTCTTCAGCCCAGCAACCTTCCATTAAGATGGTCAGTTCCTCACAGTGTCGAGAATTATCAGTGGTGGGCCTGAAGTATGGTTTCTGACCATTCCGAACCTTCTGGATGATCTCTATAACATAAACATCATTTGGAGATAAGGTTGATCTTCTATAACTTGTGAGTAAGAGGAATGATTTGCCTTTCGAGGGATAAAAACATTCCTAGCTTAAATGTAACTGTACATTTCAAGTATACGTTGATACATAATTATGTAAATTAACTCCACCTCCTTAATTTGCACTCTGCAGTTGTAGAAACTAAATCTTTGCAAAAGTAAAGAGATAAACCTAAATGCATATATGCATAAATGAATGTTTTTTCTGTTATCTTTATTTGTGCCATAAGTCTTTATTATAAGCCATTATGAAAATATCTTATCAATACAAAGCACTTGTCAACGCTGCGGTGAAAATCAAGCTTCCGTTTGGACATTAAGAGGATCTATAAAGCAATTTAATTTCACAATATTTGGTCATTTAAGTATTTAAGAACATTTTTGGTCAATTAAGAACATTAAAGGAGGGGTATAATGTTGTGCATAGGCTTGAGACTGAACATGTTGAGTTGTCATGTTCAACGTGGTCCATTTGTTAAAAACCGAAAAAGTCGCATGACCTATCAATATGTGCCCAAAGACTCCCCGTTCACAGCCAAAGGCTTCGGAAAGGTTCTTTCAAATATAAAACCTAATTACGTAAGTAGATCACTAGATATTTATTGGCCGTTCGCCCTTAATATCCTGCCCACACACCTATCTGAGATGGTGGAAGAGGACGTCCATCAGCGTGTACATTCCAGGAGAATCCCTTTTAAGGAGATTGGTTATGAGTGCTGCTCTGTCGTCTGTCAAAATACCTTTTGGAGATCCGAACAACACTTCTGCACTACAGGTACTCGAGAGTGGCAAAAGCTATCTGTGATAATTCTCTTTTAAGAGACACATTAAAAAAAACGCTGGAAATTCTCGATGGCACTACTGCTTTGCTTACAAGCTGCTTGTACGTGTGTTGTGAGACAAAACACATACATTTCCAAACTGTACAAATAAACCAACCAGATCAATTTTAATTGACATGACCTTTACCTTTAGGACTGAGATCCATGCCTTCAACGTAAAATGGGCCGTTTCTGAGTGCTATCTCCTGAAGTATGATGCCAAAGCTGTACACATCTCCCTTCTGTGTTCCCAGGGGTGGATGTCTATCATATATCAGCAACTCTGGAGCCGTCCACAGCTTTTCTGAAAAAGACGGGTTGGTTAGCACTGGCAAGAGCGCCTCAGAAAATGGATGACAATGTTAAGCCAGAAAATCAAAGAGTGATCCTACTTGCATACAGCGCATGCGAGTCTTCGTTTTCGCAGGATGAACGGAAGCTTGCCAGACCATAATCAGTGATTTTCAAAACGAAGCGGCTATCCACCACACAGTTGGATGACTTCAGATTGCCATGAGAGCCGATGTAGCTGTTGTGGAGATAATTCATTCCCTGACGGCACAAGCATTGAACAGAACGTGATGTCTTTGCCCTAAATGTGGGACCAATACCCCTGGAAAACACGGTTCTCTTTCCGGACGCGTAAAACAAGAAACGTGGCCTTTGTATTTTTCAATGTCAAATTGGGAATAGTAATCCTTACTGTAAAAATACTTTCTTTCATGAAATAAGAAATAAGAAAATGATTGGGTTTGCCAAAGAACGTATTTTATGATTACCTTTGGAAGGCACAAAACTAAAGTTATGATTAAAAGGGATTGTATTCCCACAAAACAGAAAATTGATATTCTGCCTGGAGCACCAAGGTGATCTGGTCTCTCCGTAATAATTCAAAACTTCAGCCTAACAAATTCCTCCGACGGATAAATCCTATTATACAAACTCAGAACTGCAGCCATTTTCTCTCTTAAAAACAAAACGATTTATCTGAAAAACATTTCAATTTCATATACAGGTGGTTGTGGTTCTATTGTGCCGGAAAGTCTTTGTGTGTCTGGGCACTCAACTACTTGTGACACAGACCAGAAGATTGGCTTAAAATAATGGAGGGGAATTTAGACTGAAATTACTTTCATACATCTTTTCAAAAAACAATATCACGGTATCTTTGATGCCAGTCCATTTACTCCGACTAATGGGACTCCTGTCTGAAAACCTGATAATCAAAGCGGCGCTGTTTTTTTTATTCTGTATCCCACATTGCCTTTACAATAGTAAACCCTGTATTTTCATCAGGAATCACATTTCTATTAGTATTCAGGTTAATCTATGACTTTTGTAATACCCTGTCTACAGATTACAAATAAACATAATAAATAAACCTAAAAGGATGTTTAGAAATATAAATAATAAGTGCGTTTAATAGGCCTGACAGATGGTCCGGACGCTTGTTTTCAGACAAACCTTTACGATGTCATTGATAAGCGAGTATCGGAACATCCAGTCCAGATTGATGCTCTCATTTTCAAGAATGTCCTACAAAGGAACAAACAGGAAATCCACACTGAGAAATCTATGCTTGCACATGAAATGCAGCCCGATGTACATTATTGTTGTCTTCATTTTAAAGACAACAATATTTACACTGATATAAAATGTAGAATATTTACCTGTAAACTGCCCCTGGGACAATACTCTGTTACGATGCAGATGTTTGGTGGATCTATACAGGCGCCAATAAACCTTGTCAGATGGTTGAACTGCACGTCTCTCATCTACAAAAACCAACAAGAATTTCTTCTTTATTTTGATGTCAGCTGTGATGGAGAAGCAACATAGTCTGTGCGTTGAAAATTGACATTTTGTAGATTTCCAACCAAATAAAAAAATAAAAAGAACATTGAGCATCTAAAGACTAACGCATCGTAGTGCAGTGTGTGGCTGAATAAACTTTTCTTAGCATGACCTTTGACCTATTTTACGTTAAGGGCAAAACGTAATGGAAAGGAGGAAGTTATGTTTCCATTGGCAGCACACCCGTCCCACCTCCGTCCATCTGTCTGGACCTTTAATCCACTCCAGCCTGACAGCTAATAAGGGCCCTAGGGCCACGTCTGTCTGTAGGGCCTCTGCCACGCAGCCCCTTACGTTTGCTATCAAAACTGGCAAGTAAGCCCTGGCAACACTCAACTGGTCTTATGTGCTTTCCCTACGGATAACTTCATCAAAACAAACCCCGGCTTCAAATAAGGCTGCTGTGGGAACATTTGGACCTTCTGAGCATGTAAAGGGGTTTTCGGGATGAACCTAAATCATGATGGATTTACAGAAGATGATAGACAATGAAACCAGCCATGGTTAAAATACTACAACAGGATACTCTACTTGCTCTGGCAATTTCCGTTTATAATTGTAAATCAGTACCCACAATGTGTTTATATTTTATATTAGAATGTGGATTGTTTTATACCATCATTTTAAAACTAGACACTCCGTTGTGGCTTATAATTTCATCCCTTTAATTTTGTTTTAAACAAAATTACATTAAGAAAAAAAGTACTTTGCTGGATTAAAATAGATTAAAATCCTTTTAATTAAGTATATTCAGAGAAATGAATATGCAAATGAAACCCGCCTCCACTCAATATCATTTCGGCCCAAAGCTGTGCTCCAGCCTTGCGTATCAATGGCTCGAACTGCTGATCCACAGGGTCAAATGTGATTCAGGGTCAAATGTGTTGATGTGATTGGTTTCGGGTTTATGACATCATTAGTCTCAGTCTCAGACATCAGGCCCACGGATCGCTGAGTGTCACGAATATCATCTCTCCTTTTTTTGTCTGCTTTAAAGTATTTATTTATGAATGTGTGTAATGTTGACTCTATACTTACAGTATTTATTTAGCAAAGCATCACTAATTTAATTCAATTAATGCAGTGCATCTATAAGCTCCGCCTTCTCAGGGTGTTTAATGGGTAATATTGGCCATTTAAGTGTTAATCAATTCAAAGTTTTGGAGAACTGTCCCTTTAAAAAGTGAGTTTAAATGTATACATTAAGCTGTTCACTAGCAGTTAATTTGTAACACATTTTGTGACTTTGTTTGAAAATCAATGCTGTGGCTTTGAAATATATTGATTTTAAAGTTTTAAATATATGCTGATTGTTTATGGTGTGCTGTAGGGTTTTGCAAAAAAGAGATTAAATATAGACATTTAAATATCCACGTGGTGCTTCTGTTTTCACATGATCAATCACGAGCAACTATTAAGACAACAGAGGATTTGTAAGTCTCGAGTTCCTCTTTTTAAGAACTTATTAAAAATGTTCAACAAATACTCATTGACTATGTTTACATAGTGGACATATTTCAGATTTTTGGATAGCTAATGTAGGAAAGAAATGTAAATACATACATGCAGAACACATGCAGTTTTACCTATAAATCATCATTCCTGAGCTAATTTCACCTATTATTAACATAACATACTCAACAGAAGTTGAATTGTAAAACACAACAAAAACACTTTTGTCATGGTCATTTTTTTCATAATTGATTCTGATAAAATAGTTTATGTATTAACCAGTCATATCCTTGTGTCCACATAGTGAACATTCCCTTTAAGACAAAAAAACACATCCCCCCTCCAAAAGCCTTGTAATGACCCCCCCCCCCATACGGACACGCACACTCGTATGTGTTTCTCTGTGTCAAAAGTGCAGGAAGAGGGGGTGGTTGTTTTAAGCACCTTGGGGCTGTCCACAGGGGTCATAAATGATGGTCTAAACACATTACACACATACCTCTCATAGACACACACAGACGCACTCACACATGCTTCTTCTTTATCATAAAATAGCTTCTCTTACATGCTTTAGTTCAAACAGCACTTGTCTGGTCAACTCGATCCGCTTCTTGCTCACATGTTTGATTGCCACCAGGTTACCCTGTTGTGAACAGAAACACATGTTGAAGAAAATATTAAACACAACGTTTACTGTCCACCCAAACCCAGCATCCAATAGTGTATCTTTGGATTAGAATATTTGAGCCTCACATATGAATACAATGCATTTTATATTTTCACTAATCAGGAGATAAGTATCACATAATATTTGTTTATCATATGCAACTTTATACTTTTTACATAACGTAAGAAATAGAAAGGAGAGTCGACCTAACAGAAATATAAAGCTACATATAAATGTGAATAGAATATCTTAGGGCCTGTGTACACCTTGTTTCAACATGAAGTTTGGTTGATCTAATTGGCTCTTCTGACCTTTAGAGGCAAACGTTCATGTTCCAAAGCACTTTGAACAAAAACTGATAAGATATGATTAAAAAATTATTAAAAATGTTGGAATCTTGACAGCACTATATGTGCCCCAGGTTGTTACTTTGCTGGAAAACCGACTATGTATGTAAAACAACTGTATTGTTTGTGTCCATTTTATTTGTGTCAATATCTATCTGAGACTAAGTAGAGCATTGAAACATCTCCTCGGAGTATGAAAAAGCAAGAGAATGAAGAATGTTGTGAAATAAAAAAAAATAATTTATATATATATACATATTTGTTGAAATTTAAAAAGTGTATTTAAAATATGTTTGATTTGTCCTTGTCTGTGACACAATGACAGCAGAAATATTCCGCTGGCTCAGTGGACATCTGATGCCTAAGTGTCCCTTACAGCTTACACTTGGACAAAGCGACAGTCAGTCCTTCGTTATTCAATGAGCAAACAAACCTATTCTTCACACACACAATTCTGTACACAAATCAAGTCAAATCAGCTATCCGACTCCAAATGTCCGTATCGGTGCATCCCTACTAAAGAAGACATTTTAAAACCTATTCTTAACTCAAGAGTAGGGCATTAACAACTATAACAGTATAGAGGAATGATATAGTTGAGAACACATTTGTGTCACGATTTTCAGCTTATGAGCCAATCAAAATCCATTCGGATGTAAAGAGTTCACATATTCCAAATGCAAACTGTAGAGACTGCATCTTCTGCGGTGGTATGCGGTTTTCGCAACATTTATTTTTATAGTTATCGGGCTTGGGATGAACAAGCCTTTAGTCAAATGCGTGTGTGTGAAGGACGGTAATGTTAATGAAGTTGCCTATGAAAAACGTTTTAATTTCGCCGCTTATGAGGTTACAGGATGATGTTTCATAAGACAGCTGCCTTCGTAGGCAGTAGACAGTGGGGCAGCTCATTTGGGTTTGGTATGTAGCCGAAGAGTCAACCAGAGTGTCATGAAACAATACTTCACACCAGTTCAACGAAAGGATAAAGATGAACACAAATCTCTGATTGTACATCAGAACCAGTGCTCCAGTTTATATGATGGTCATATTGAAAGGTGTGATCCAATTATTGTGGCATACAACACAGTAACATCTCGATAGACGCGAGGGTTGCACAGCTGCATTATTGCCTGGTCTTAAAGCAATACATTGAGTTGATAGTGCACCCACTCTCCATTCCTCTAGTGAATTCACATGTGTGTGGGTGTTCTGCACAGGGAGAGGGATGTCAGAAGAGCTCAGCCTCACCTTAAAATAGCCTGTTTTGGCAAATAGCTGATATTTTCCATGAGCTGTTATCAAGGAGCCATAGCTGGAACCTCTCTGGAAAAGAAAGACAGAACGTTACTCTGATACAATTATTAAAGGGTCCTTGCATGTTCGATTTACCTTATTTCTTCTATTTACCTCTTTGATCATTTAATTTTTATAATTATAGTTATAATAATGTAATAGAGTGATAATAGGGTGAATGTTGAAAGTTCTGTTTGGTTTTTCATTCTTTTGTGTCAAAGACAACATATTAACTGGAATAGATTCCCGAAACCTGATTATTCAAATAATATCACAATGATTTCAGAATGAAAAATATGACTTTTTATACAAAAAAAGCCATCAATGTCAAATCTGCTTACATTATATACATGACCTGGACATTTTTTTCTTAAGGTTTAAAAAACAACCTCATATAATATATGTGGTCTCATACTTTTGGACTCTCATGTGAGTTAAGATGGCAAAATATACAAAAAACTTAACATTTATGATACACATATAATCCTTTACATTAGTGGTGTCACAATACACTGGTATTTGCTCTATTAATATCTTACTAAAATGACACTTTCAAAAAATAATCAACTTACTAACACATTTTTATTAAATCTGATATATTAACATTTAAAAAACAGAACTGGTTGCACCGGTAAAAGCATGGCTTGATTTAAATAGAAGTCGAATGAATCATGCATTTAGTCCAATGATGTGGAACAAGTGGAAAATGATCCCAAAATGTGCAATACTGTATACAGCAGACTGGAAAATTCATTGGCCTTCAAAACGTTCCAAGTGTGAGGCCAAAAGAACTAATCAAAATACTGTACATCTCCATGCGTTTGCACGCATCTCCTGGTATGCTTTACTCAAGAAGCAGAACCTGATATGAGGAGAACGGGTTGATTTAGGAGGGCACAGCCAAACTGGAGCTATAAACATTCTGTTCATTTAAGTCTGCTTCTTCAAACCCAAATTATCTCCAACAAATCAACTGGACATTTGTAAAGAACGTGCAAACTGGAAGGATACAGAAGCATGGAAAAGGTTATACGTATCTTAATTTATAACATTTTGCATATGATAAGCTTTGTAAGAATTTCTTTTAAATGCTGATTTGTATTTATATGGACTTGGTTCTTGTCGAATTCTTCTATGAGGATTCTGCTTAACTAAATGTAGCTATTTCTATAAAAACTAAGCCATTATTGTAATTCCCGAGGAATTCCATTTTAAATGGTAAAACACGGCCAGGTATAACAGCCAAGTTTAAAAAGGCATTTTTATGAGACAAATTAAACCATATGAACATGTTATAAAACAGGTGGATCCCTCTTTTAAATAACATTCTTAATACGCAAACCAACTCAAAGGCATTTTCATCATAAAATGAATGCGTGTTAAAATGAATTTCAGAGTTGCTGAAAAATGGCCAAATGGAAAACACAGAGGCAGCATGCAGCTCATCCAGATATGAGAATTCCAGAGCTTGAATGGCCTTTACCTGGGAGAGAGTGAGACGGCTGCCGGCACGCTTGTGATATTTGTTAGGACTTTCAAACTGCAGTTCTTCCCAGCGTATCCTCCAAAGCATCCCAGCCAATTCCTTCTCCAACTTTAGTTTCCTACAAGTCAACAGGTCAGATTAATGTAACTAACAAACACTTCTGAGACGAAAACCTGTTTTGATATCATAGCACACTAGCTTTTCACGCCTTCTTAGGGTGGATGGACATCTTTACGGTTGCTATGGTGAGTCCTTTTAGCACATTTCTTTGGGGTTGCTAGGGTTTTACCACATTGTGATGGCCTTGCTAGGGTTTTTTTGGACCAAGATAAAAGCCTATCCCCAAGAATAAGAAATTATAACAAATGCCATAAAACTGTTGTTCTGCAGCCGGTGTGCCAGTAACTCACTATAAATTTAATAACTACTTAATCTACTTTCTTAGTTATGTTTTCATAAGAATTAAAATTAAGCTCCTTTTCAGATTCAAAATGAGCATGAAAAGACTGGCCTCATGTCTTGCATTAGCATAGAAAACATTATTTCTAAGCACTTTTGACTTTGTATTAATAAAAATATGTCAAACGTATTAAAACGATGACTAAGTTACGTAACATGAAAGGTGACCTAGGATATTTGTCTTTGAAAATATAAAAACAAGGTAAGTTTACCTGCAAAGATACAGCAAAGGTTCAAAGTGTGCCCATAAGAAAAATCAGTGATTAGATCTAGTTAATGTCTCAATTTGGTCAATAAACTAAATAAAAAAGCAAATAGGAACTTTTTTCTTCCCCCAAAAACACTATGGCCGGCACTTAAACAGTAGGCCATAGTGTTTTCAAAATATTGATATTTCGATAAGTATTGATGCAGAAAAAGCTAAAATATTGTACCGCAATACTCAAAATTGAATTTTTCGACATTGAGTTGACGCACATGAGGACAGTCACAAAAGAGTCCTTCCACCTCTGACAGACTTAAAGGTTGCTAATGTTAAAAAGATGTCTATTGCAGAGTCTCCGCTACATCACATATGATGAATGCTATTTACTTGTCTTTCTCTACGTAAATTGATCAATGATTATTTGTAAATAAAAGTAAAAATAAATCTCTTTATCATTAACATGTAAAATTACAACGAATTACAAAGAATTTAAATATTTGTTCAAGTGATTAGTAATATTTTAAGGTTATTTAAATGTTTAAATGTAAGTTTTAAAATGTCACTTTTTATGTAAGACCTGAGTCATTCATTTAAATGGATACAACTTTAGATATTTATTAGTAAATGCTTTGGTAATATTAACATTAAATAGACAAGCAATAAATACTGTAAACATATACCTCATTGTCTAGATTTGTTCTGATAAAACTTGAAATCTAATTTTAATATTCCGGCATTTTTTTTCTCTGTGGTTTCGAAAAAAGTATCCCGTATCAAAACTTTTAAAAGTATCGTATCGAACTTATAGATTCCAGTATCACTTATACTTGTAGGGCAGGGTGTCGATAAAGAGGTTCTGTTTCGATTCTGTTTTCTTATACAATTTAATGGAAATGAACTTAATCCTAATCCTATAGATACTTTAAAAAAGAACAGTAAGCATTATTACAGTGGGAACTTAATAGAAATGAAATTCCACAAACTGGTACATGATTATTATTATTTTTGGGTGCACTTGGGTAGATTCGTCATTTAACAGCTACTCTGTATTAATGTTTTATAATATAATGTATACATGCATTATAAGTAATCTGGAAATTGAACATTAGATGTATCTCCTGAGTTATTAAAAAGCAACCGCTGAGAAATAAAATGCTGCTCTGGGCATTTGAGAATATAAGAATGTAAGAATTTTTTGGCAAAAGGAATGCCTCTTGTCGACAGGCCACACAATAAGAGAAAGAATTTGCACGTGTGGCGTAACATTTAATGCAAGAATTAGAGGTTTTGAAAATAAATTACAAGTACAAGTTATAGCTTTTGGCACTACTTTTCATTTGGCACAATTAGTTTAAATAGCCTTTACACAAAAGATTGATCTGCGTTTAAGACTAAACTAAGGTGGAAACAATTTTTGCAGCAGACTGCGTTAAAGTCCGATGGGACGATAAAATGTGATCTTGGGGTCACTGGTGTCGTGCCCTTTCCGACATATTATTTTTAACCATAAGCAAATCCAACAGTCCAGCCAGTCATGTGGATAAAAACGTGGGCAACTTCCCAGTGAATCAACACATCTGGAGGATTTCTCTAAGGACCTGCTATTTCTCAACAGTTTCCATTTGTAGCGAGACTTTTTTCCTTTTTAAGCAAATCCGAATCTCCAAATGTCCAAGTCATGTTGACTCAGAATTGCAAAACGACGATATCAATGAGAAGAATCACAAATAAGTTTCAGTGCATTCAAACCCAAACCAATAGAACAAAAAAGAGCGACCCCCAAGCATTCCACTACAATCTTAAAGGTGTAAAACGCTTCCAGATGGCAGGGTGTAAGTAATGCAGCGTCTGCATTTCAACAGGGTTTTACTCTGTTTTAGAGCCACCCTGGTAAGCCCCAAAACAAGCACCATTATTTGTTTTTGTAGACTAGAATTTGGAAGAAGATAGGTGGAAAAATCCTTGGCAGGGCTTTTATATTAAAGGGCCATGTTCAAAAATTTATGCTCAGCTGTTTGCCAAAGGGAAAATCCTCGCTTTAAAATGTCAAAATTCCATGAAGCATTGACTGAAGGGGATTGCTTGACTTGCAGGAGGATAGTCAGACCACAGCCGTACACCTAAGCTAAGAAACCATATAATAAACCAAAAGAACATAGCTGCAAATTGCTTATTTCTATTTCGAAAGCTTGTCGACATCACTCTGTGTTGTCAGTTTTTGTCGCATTAGCACGAATAAATACAACATGTCTACATCTAAATAGCTTTTTTTAAAGTGGCTTAGGTTTCCTAAAATGTCCTCACACTCATTTCAAGCCTATTTTCTTTGACTGCATGTAAACTCAATAAAGGGTTGTTTCCTCCGTGGATATTGAGCAAGGTTTTTAAGGCAACTCTTAGTGCTATATTTACTTGAAATAAATAAAATGCTTAGTTAGGAAACAGAATAAATATGTTATGTCAAAGTAGCCTCTCAAACAGACTATAAGTCATATTAATTGCAAGACTCCACCCAAGCCCAACTGTGTCATGATTTCCACAAATAAACTCAACGGTTTCACTTATTTGCATTGCAAGTTGCAAAGTGTTCCTGTTAATGTAAAATGTCTTCTGCAATGCAACTCGGATAAAAGCAACGACCAAATAAATTATATTTCAAGCAGCACAGTTGCAAAATGTTTAACCAAGATTTCAGCATCAAGCTGTAAGAAAAGCACAAACATGGATAAGGATTTCAATAACCAGAGACAGAGACTACCTATATAAGAAAAAAAAGAAAAAGTTTGACGTTGACATGGCAACGCTTCAAAGATCTGCGTTTACATGGATCCACAAAAATGAGTAAAAACGAAACATCCGATATATCGGCATAATTGGTATCGGCCAATTAAAGTTTAAAACACTTAAAATTCAGGGCTGGTATATCCTGTAAAGAAATTGCAATGCATATTGTACATAGGTTAATACTTATGACCTCAAGCACATAATACTGAAGGCTGCCGATGTAGTTTTGGGTATTCGCATGACTGATCGCGTAATACGTAACTTATCGTAAATTACAATACGAGTTTGTTATACAAAAATGTTGGGTTATGTTGTTTCTTGATTTTTATTAAATTAATTGATATAAAAAAAATTTAAACTTAAAACACAATTCATCTGCGTCAGGATGCACAAAAAATGATGTCTTTCTTACTTTTATTTAATTTCTTTTATTAATTGACAGTATCGAAAGCCTGACTAATGTCAGTGGGACATCTTTTTAATTTTCTTTGAGGGCTCTTTCCCTACTATTAACTATTAAAAAGATTTAAAGAAAATAACAGAAGTGGGGAAATACAGTATTTACCCCTATAATATATAAAAAGTTCATTCATACATCTATTACATCTTTTAAAGAACGAAGCGAACCTTTTATTTAAAAGCTGCCCCGTTTCGATTCAATGGCTCTTAATAAAACGCCTGATCAGAGCAGTTTACTGTGATCCCCTTATAACCTTGCTACTCAATACCTTTCATTTTTGCATGTATGAGTGTGGGTGGATTGGTTTCCTTACACAAAATTTCCATTTTAGGGACACATTCTAAACCCGTGTTCAGATGAGAGAATGACAAGTCCAAGAATAAGTCTACCTACGCTGCAACTGCAATATTTATTCTAGTAGCCATGAGGAGCTAACATCAATATTTGTCTCAAAGTGTTGACTATACTGGGCATGAGCCCATTTATATAAGCCGTGAGTCAGCTCCTATGGTTCCCTTTTCCACATGTCGTCGATCCAAACTATTCAGTATTGTCCTCTCTGATTTTAGCAATAAAATAGCAAAAGTGTAGACTATTTTTATTGAACTTTCATCCATCTGTTAAAGCCTTATATAATACTATATATTATTCAAAATCATATAAAGTACTTTATCTTGTATTGATCTTACATATGGTTTTAATGAGGCAGTGAGGTCAACTGCGCAAGCTTTAAATTGTTAACAGCATCTGCTGACCAAGTGAAATGAGCAGTGAAATACAGTATTTAGACTATCAGCATCTGCGTCTGTAAGAGGGTTCACATTTTCTTGCTTTCGTAGGAATAACGGCTGTGCGGTTGCTCTGGCAACAATCACGTAAATTCCACTCTGGCACCTATAGAAGCGCTTCTCGTAAATTCTCAAGAAACAGCTGTAGGTTCCAGCAAGTTTTAACGTGTCTCTTTACGCCGATACCTTCAACGAAATCTTTCAAGGAGATCAAAAATATCGCCATTTATACGACACATAAACATCGAATTTTGTATGCAATACAAATACCTGTAGATGAGAAAACTGGATATTCCAAAGATAATGAGCGCCAGTCCAGACCCAACCGCCACTATTCCAAGGACAGGAAGGTGATCTGGAAAAATACATCAACAGTTATACACAAATAAACCACATATATTTCCAAGAATTTATATAATCTGAGTAGATTGTAAACAGAAACATACTAAGATTGAATTGCACTTATTTATGGATGTTTATTTACACACACTTTTGTTGTTTTTGTATTTGATTCACAAATGATATTGTACAAATAAGGCAAACATAAACACAAACATATGCTGAATGAAATTTATATGTCACAGTTTTTGATTTTGTTGACTGCCAAGTGGATAAGCTATATCAACAGGACATTACATCTGGAAAATATTCCATCCATCAGAAGAGACAAAGTGATGTTAGAATAAAAAAAAAACATGGTTTGCCGAATCATTTTGTTTTAATGCGTAGTCTAACATCAGTTTCAGCAGCAGTTTTAAATATAAAGTACAGAAGAGAAATTACACAACAGTCATGTGATGCTTTTTTAAACCTGGAAAGTTGGAATAATAAATAGAATATTTTTAGTGAGTGAATCTATGGAGAAAGATATATAGATATAATTTAAAATGAAAAAGCACAGTTGTGTTGCAACTCAGTCACCTCCCACATACTGTTGTCTATACAAACAAAGGTTATTTCATCAAATAAGACAACATTTATGAATTATATAATTTTTTTAATTAAAAATCCAATGAAGAAATTAAACATGCACAAATTTGCATGAAAGCATAACACTGTCCTAACAGACATTTGTGGGTTCGGGTTTATGGTTATAAATTTCAACACTATGAAATTTTTTTAGTTGTTTAATTGATCAAACGAATACCAAGTAAACAAAAAAACTGATAGTTCACCCAAAAATAAAAATAAATGTCATTATCACCTCTAGTCATTTGAAACATCTATGATATTCTTCTGCAGAACCGAAAAAAGATATTTTGAAGAAAGTTAAGATCAAACAGCAGTGGCATCCATTTACTAGTAAATGGGTGCTATTTACCAATATTCTTCAAAAAATTCTTTTTTTGTGTTTTGCAGACAAAATAAAGTCATTCACATTTGAAATGACAAGGGTTGAAATAAATGCATAATTTTCACTTTTGAGTGAACCATCCCTTTAAGTTGAGTGACAGCTTTATCCGTTTCAGTGTACTTAGCGCATAGTTCAACTCCAAAACAGGTGGAGACTTACAAAATCGATCAATTTCAAAGTTGGACAACTGTTTGTAATGTTTTTTTCTGTTAAAGTTTAAGTAAATAGAATTATTACCTTCCTTGCATGGGGAGAATCCACAGGGTGGATAGTCCAGAGGTGGACCACCTTTTGGCCACTGAATCTTCTCTGTTGGTGACCACAGGATTTCTTTACTGGTCCCATTAAAGTGGCCCACAATCTGTATACCAAAAAATAAGCACAACCATAATTAAGCATCTAAAAACATACTACACAATGAGGATGCATCCTGCAGTGGCCAACTAATAAATGCAATTCTTTATATTATATTATCTCTGCTGGAAATTATTCAGTGATTTTTAATACTATAGCATAAACTTTACACGCAGATGATATGAAGAAATTTTATTTCATGGTGGTTTCAATTCAATTCTTTTGCATTAAACCTCGATAAATTAAACAAGGCTCCCTGTGGAGTTATGAATAAACAAGACAAACAGAAAACTTAACGAAATGCTTATAAGCTCATGAACATGTGCTTTCATTTAAGACAAACAGGCAATTAAAGGATTTGACTTTTATGCAACACATTATTTTGCATGTCAAGCCGTCCCGCCAAGGCCACGGATCCTGTAATTGTGGAGGCTGTGGCATGTGGCTTAAATTAGACTGCTGATCTACAACAAACACTCGACTCGAGCATTGTGATACTTTGTCACTACGTCTCACAACAATATCTTTACTATTTACAATGGAAAAATGACATCATTCATTGAAGCTTTAAGTGTCTGAAAGGATGAGAATAATTATCACTATTCAAAGATTGGGAACATTTGAATAAAACATTGTTTCGCTAGAACAATCAAAGGCACTGAGCAATACAGCATGCATCGATATTTGAATGTTTGACACATCACTTACTGCATATTGTCCGGTGTTTAGGTTAGTCATTCCCCAAAGGCTGAAGTCTGTTTCTCTGGCATTGTTCCGGTCCGTGCTAACAAGTCCAGTAACCCCTGAGATAATAAAAAAACACATCAGCACTGGGTCCGAACAAACACATTTGCTTTTAGAGCTATGATGTCAAAAGACCACACGTGGATTCGTCTTTGCAGCCAAGAGGTCTGTGTTTTAATGGACGTTTGTCAAATTTAAACACACGGACATAGAGTGTATATGAAGACACACAGCTGTGGAACAAATTAAAAGACCATTATTAATTTATGAATCAACTATTTATAGGTTTGTGTTTCGGTAAACAATTCTTTTTGCATTTATTTCATAGTCAAAAAAACAGCATAAATAAAGAATATGCTTTTTTGTCTACCTCATGGGTATCGTGGCACAATGACCACACAGTAGATATCTTTTTATTGTTTTCAAATCAATAAATAAAGTCCAATTCATTCTTTATTCAGTTTATATTGCTTTACTGTTTACTTTTTTTTATACATGAAATAAATTGATAGGACACAGGAAAAGGGTGCATTGATTTCAACATTTCCCATATCCTTCACTCGTGTAATTCCTATAAGCACTATTCCATTAAAGCTTGCATTATTTTACTTTCATTCAAAGGAACGTTAATTTCATGTATTTTATAAGAGATCAAAAATAAAAACAACTAGGCACGTGATATAAAAATACTGCTAATGAGTCAACTGAATCGAACCCTATCGATTGAGATATCTGCTGTATCGCTGGTGAACGAAATCGTTATCGCATTATCAAATTAAATTGTCGGATTTACACATCTATTCACAATCACGGCGTATCGTGACATCTGAGCGATGTTTTTCAGAAATAAGCAACAGGAGGCATGTCTGAGATTACTACGAAAGCATTGCTACAATACTAAGTCTATATCAAATTATGTTGTAGGAGACACACATTCTTTCTGGACTGTCTTTGTGGACCAATCCGCATTTTTGAGGCAAAAAACCCATAAGGTTACAAGCGTCCATCCCAAAACACTAGATCGTTCTGTTTACCCTCTCCCATTAACATGTACCGGGGTGCTTATCATTGACAGAAAATACAACAAACTACCCACTTCTCCTCCATGAACCCAATGTTCTGCCTGGTTCCTGTGTGTGTTTGGCACAGCATGTGTTGTCTTCTCAAGGGAGAAAGCTCAGCAGATGGGCCGTGTATTAGAAACAGATTTTCCGTCCACAAGCTGGCTGGGACATGCTCACAATCAAGGGTTCTGACCCCTACGCTCCCTACGAGCGAGGCTGCGAGTTTACTAACATAAACCTCACAAGAGCTCTTACAAGCTCACTTTACAAAGAATCTAAGAAGAGCTGCCAAAACTCTTCATCTTGACACTGCTGCTAAACACCGGATACTCGCCATCGCTTCCTCCGACTGTGAAGTGTTCAATCGCAATCTACGATCGTTCTATTAATGTGAACGTCCGAGCGTCGTAGGGTCACGTCGCCCGTGGTTTTATCAAGCAGATGGATCTTTGCATTTGTAAAACGAGTCAGCGATTGCATAAAACACACCCCAGATCCTGCGGTTTTGCATTCTCACGGTGATGTTGATTCCGTCGTTCTGAGACACGCCGTCTGCTAAAGCTTCGCTGAGGGCCTGCGCATATAGCAGAAATCCGTCATGGAAACAGCCAGCAATAAAATCCATCTGAGGAAAGGCAAAACAGATTTGGTACAGTGTCAATACTGTAAAACAGCGTGTTCTAAAGCTTTTTGACATTCTGGGTGAAGTTAATAAAGAGTAAAGTAGGATGTGACAGTTTCACTCAATTTGTTCTATAGGCAAATGGAAACGAGACAGATTTGAAATGGCTGCGCATATCAAGGCCTGGTGTGTAAACAAGATTTTTTGTTTTGATATTAATATTTTGTAATATCTATAATAAGAATGCATGAGGAAAAAAGTTCACAATCCCGTTAAGAGCAATATTATAGACCCAAATAGTTGATGCCTTTTCAAAGTAAATATCAAGAAAAACAACATGTTTATTATAACTTATTTTGGTTCATTTTTCTAAAAAGCAGCACATTCCACATGTTAAAGTCAAGAATTTTACATAGTAATAATTCAAATCTTTAAATGAAGTTTAGTTTTAGTCACTTCGGAAGCGCCAACCAAATGCATATGTTATCTTTCTATATAAATTGATTTTGGTTTTTTTTATTTATTGCAAAAGCGTGCAAATTGTGACACATAAGAACTGAGATGCATTTTCATTCAGATATCCGCTTGTTAAGTCGTAGCTTCAGGTAAACCATTTCCAAGTCCAAATATTCACTTGTTAGTGTAAGCACTATGTATATATTTTGGACCCGGGAGCATGACTTCACACAAAACGGGCATAGGGAGCATGGCACAATTCACTGGCACCCATTAAAAAGTTTGGTACCAAATGCGTATAGATCATTGTATTAAATCTGAGAACAGGTTGTTAAGATTGGTAAACAGAATCTTCAGATTTGTCAAATGAAAGAATGATTTGCTCGCCAAGACTTTTATTCATATTTTTATATTTACACTTTTTGTGTTCCAAATCTGAAACGCGTGCTCTACAGTTGGCACAGGGTCAGAGGCTACAGACGTTCCCTCCTTTCCTTCCGATACACAGCTGATTCAGAAAATATGAGAATGGCACGAGGAAGCCAAACTTTAGATTCAAGCGCTTTAAAGTGTCATATCTGATCTCGTAGCCGTAGCAAACCCACTTGAGTTCCCTCGGGCTGAAGAGCGCGTTCAGTGCTTTCAATACAGTGATACAGTGCCAAGAGAACACTATGCCAGCCTGGACAAATGTTTTGATGAAATTTTATGTGACAGGTGGCCGTGCTTATATGCCAAAAGCTTGATGTTGTTTGTGAGGAACTCACCATTGAGGGATCCAGTTTTACATTGAAGTCCTGTGTTGCTCTCTTGTGGAGCTCTTTTCGAAAATCTGCATACTCAGAGCTGTCTGGCTCCCTGTAGGTTACGATGAACACAGACTACAGAGAAAAAATTCAGACAGCTAAGATTAATTAAAAGAACAAAGTGAACTGGCCTGTAGGCAAATAGTCATGTCTTCACACATGAAGTTATAGGGGATTATGATGAATTGGTTTCCTTATTAGTACCGACATATGATAAAAATGGCAGGAATATAAAAATTTATCATATTTTGGCTGGCATGAACATTCATTCATGAGTTAACTACAATAGAAGCGAAACACTGGAATAGTGCCTGAATTTAGTACATTAAAAATATAGTAAGACAAAAATCACCCACAATATTTACTTTATCGGTCTACTTTTTTTATGAAGTAAGTTTGGAGTACAAATTATGATTGTTATTGTTTTTAGGCACATTCATTTATAGATAATAATAAGGCTAACACATAATAAAAGTAACAATATTTATTTTGTTAGCCTTAAACAATGTTAAACTAAAAGAATTTTAAAAGATAAAAGTGCATCCGAAAACGCAATCAAATTAAAAAAAAGGAACAATCACCCTTAAGTTTTTTGATGAACTCTATTTTTTCACCATGGCTTCATTGGATACAGAAATATGTATTATATTTACAAAAAAATATAAGATGCACACTTGGAAACAGTTTCATGTGCTTTCAGTTTTTTCATAGTTATCAGTGCTTTTTTATACCTACATATGTAAATGGAATAAATAATCTGTTAATAAATTGTGTATTGGTTAAAATGTTGGACTGTCCAATTATTATTGTGTCCATTCAATTACATTATTAAGTATTTATAACAAAACATAACCTGATCAAGTCTAACCACCAAAATATCAAAAGCAACAAATTCTGGCTTGTCCTGTATGTTCAGCCTGCATTAAACCATTTAAAAAAGAAATTCAGAAATGCTTACTTAAATGAATAGAAGCGTAATGGATTTTTTGTTAATCTTAGCAACCAGAAAAGCTCTCAGCTAAATGAATATTAGTTCAATTAATAAAGGCTGTCAAATCAATCTCGCTGGGATCCTCAAATGCAATGCAGCATGGATTTACAAGAATCCTATAAACCACAATATTATAGCAAACATAGTTAGAAGGCATTTCAAACCATAGCAGTAAACTCAAGAAAGATCTCAAAAAGCAGACAAATGATGTTACTGTTGAAGAGATAAATGAGAATAAAACTGATACCTGAAATAGCTTTTTAGGGTCATTCCACTGTATCTCCGCGCTCTGCCAGGGCATCACAACATCGCCATTTAGACTCTCAGCAAACACGTCGAGGTAGAAGATGGCAAAGTCCTCTGGGTTGTCCACCTCCTCCTCAAAGAGCTTCATTATATGAAAGAAAGTCTGTAGTGGACCGCAGATATACACAACTGCGGCGGAACAAGACAATATATATGCAAAATGTTAGATAGTAACAAAAAACGTTATGTTAGAAAATGTGACATGTTGAAATTGTTGGAATTTGTTCTAACCATAATCATGAGCAGCAAAAATGATGGGGCCTGTACCTACCACCCCTGATAACTTCTAAATGTTTAAATGAAAGGATGGATTATAGAACAATATATTGATGAACATGCAAAAGCTTTCGCATCTGTGTGTTTTTCCCCGGTGTCTACTCTTTGGGACTTATTTCAATTTGCAGCATCTCTAAACATCGATGCCCGCCAGATCAGAGACTCGGCTCCCAGTCACCCGACATTTCCTTAAGTGTCTACCAAGTCTGGCCCTCACCTCCCAAATCCTCAGCTCTTCCAGCTTATACAGACGAACCTAAGCCAAGTCGTCCTGCTGTCTCCTGGATGATTTCCAAAACAAACGTACGAGAGGGCAAGGAAAATGTTCAGCGGCGTTATAGAATTTGTAAGAGTCTGTCTGAGTCTGGCTGATACAAAGCCCATGAAATGTGCCTGAGAACATTTTGTTTTACAAGATTTTCAGTCTACGCTGATGCTCTGAAACAGACTCGAGGCTTTTTGCGTTAGGTGAACGTTTGCGTTGGGTTGTTCTGTTGCCGTCCTTATCATTTTTTGTGTTGTGAATACACAAAACAATGAATTGCAGTGCTTTTTGCAACTGGTGAACAATTATGTCCACATGTTTCATTTCACTTTTTATGTTCTGATGTATGACATTTGGGTTATAGATTAATTTTATACTGTATCAGGTACACAAACTTGCTTTAAAGCCCTTTTATAAACTTTTTTAAACCAACTCAGTTCTTGTTTGTGTTTGCGTGTGTGGTTTGTATTCTAGGCCTTTGCAATGTCTTATATCTTTTAAAGGAATACTCAAACAAAAAATGAAAATTCCTAGATGAATTAATCTCTTCGAACCTGTGTTTCTCGAAGGGAGATATTTAGATGTATGTAACAGTGTACAGATGTAACCAATAATGTATATTTCACTTTTTTAACAAAGGAGATTTAGGCTCTACAATTTAAGGAAAGCAAACAGTTTTAGAGCACCTACCAATGTAATATTTCTAATTATTAATCATGCAAATGATGCCCAAGAACTGTTTTTTTTTTGTGAAGTGAAGTGTCCCTTTCTCGGCCGCTATTTCTTATCTGGCTTTTTCACATTTGGTTTAATCTGCTTCAATGAATCTAGAGGCAAAAAGCCTGCCCACTTTTTTAACTTTTTTAAAGTAATTACAGATAAAAACTAAAATCACTGATCAAACATTGATTTTTAAAATGATCGAATTCTTTTCTGGGTTATTCCCTACATGTTCTGTATTACTCCATCATTTCCTCTCTCTTGACAGCATCTATGTTATAAAGAAATAAAAAGACAGAACAAATACTGGGATGACACAGCTTAAGGGCTGATCATTATCTCATCGATGATTGGAATGCGAGTTCTCAAACTGAACAAGCCCAAACAACAACAACCGAAAACATTAATGAGGTTGACCCCCGGGGTCAGGGGAACAAAACCCGTTGAGAAAAGTGTGACAAACATCCTGAAGTCTTTACACATAAAGCGCAGTGGAATTTTGAGACAACACTGACATACCTTTACTGAATTATTTCATGTTTTGTCAATGAAATATATCAATAAAGAAATATGTAAAGCAAAACACATTAGCGTCTCAAAGACCCAAATTAATAAAAAGTGTTAGTGAAAATTATAATTAGTTCTAAGTACAGTTTTAGCTGTAATATAATTCATTAGCTATGGGCTGTTTGCAGTTGCCAAGCAACTTGATGCAATAATAATGGATGCGCAATTAAATGTGTGGACTCTAAATCAGAATATAGCAGGGAAATTATATAATTCATTATGTAAGTGGTTGACTTTGTTTTAAACTATGTTCACTCAAAGTTTTATGTGACAAACTTAATTTGGGTAAGGGTTAAGATCTGGGTTTGCACCTTATAATTACACAGCAGGTACATATGGTAATACGCACATGTGTGAAAAAAGTGCTTCCATGCACGCTACCAATCAAGTGCATTTCACATTTTTATGTGACGGTTCATCCCAAAAATCGAAATACTATCATCGTTAGTTGTTCCTCTTGTTGTTTTAAACCTGTATGACATGTGCAAAACACAAAAGAAGATATTTTGAAGAATGTCAGACCCCATTCATTCACATTGTATGTACACAAGTTGATGGGGAATGATTTTCAATGACCAAAATATTTAAAAAATCTCTTTAACTGCTTGATATCCTTTATCAATATTAGTACTGTTATTATGGTGCTAAGTATGTATAAAGTTTAAAGCATTTGTTTTTGCGTTTAAATGACCGGCTTGGATGTGGTCAGAGCTGAATTCTATGTGCACACAACAGCAACTCGTGTATCACCAACACATGGACTCCCCACTATGCCACAGCTGACACAAAGGGTGGGTTATTTAAAAAAAAAAAAGTGTCTTTGCCAACTTATTTCTGATGCATTTATCAAAGATAACCCAGCTTTGGCTTGGCATGTAGGTATTAATAAATGAACCTTACAAGTGATACTATCAGGAACTGTGAGCGGACAATCAAGGTGCGACAGTACAACAGCAACTGCAAGCAATTAGCCATAAAAGTGCTCAAAATGTTCTCACATTATAACCGGGTAGTTAAATGTCAAAACGATCTAGATTGAATGGCTCCCAAAGTAGGCTTAATGATGAAGTAAATAATCAGAGAAATGTCACGTAGAGATTCTATCTCTTGTTTGGTGACGCATTAAATCAGTAAACACATGGTGGCAGATAAAAAACAGGTACATTAACTTTGATTCTTTTTTAGGTATGTGTGATGGACAATTTATATTCTCTATAGAAATGTCAAACATCTTGAGGAACATCTTTTAAAAAGCGGTAAGCGTCATGGGTCTTTCCTACGCATTTTGTGTTCAAAGAAGACACTGGAAGAGAGATATGGATGCGTGTTGCCATGGCAGTATGAACCCAGCAAACAAAGGCATTGATCTGAAACTTATTAGGATCTGGCATTAAACTTACTCCAAAGTCATTATGAGTGAATTGAACATGTGTGTTTTATAAGCGAACATTGCAATCGGAATGCTTAAACTACTACTTAAAGTTACTAGGAGTTATAAATCTGTGAATATAGAAATAAATGCATTTACTGGTACTATGATTAGCCGCTTCTTTTAAAATGAAGTAACCTGTCAAATCGAATAGAAACACTGCATTATCTCCACATTTAAGGCACAATAATGGTAAAAAACTGGAAACAGGGCAGGCGTAGCCAATTAGTCCTGTCTGACTGTCTTGAATGGGCCGTATCGTCCCTGCCAGCTGCAGCTGTTTTCAGTCTCTTACAAGACAAAATCTTATATTGATTTTTGTTCTATCTCGCTGAAACCAAAAGAGCTACACAGAGACACTGCGGAAATCACAAACTTATTACGCTCAAATGCGTTTCGTTATTACTCTCCTTATTTTCCTTGCTCAAGAATCCCTTTGTCTTGAAGACACAAAAAATCCAAAAAGCATTTTGTGGCGTGAATGCGGTAACTAATGTCTATCTCACAGAAAAGCTGGCATTTGCCATTCAAAGTAGATTCACGTAAAACTGATGTGTGAGGTCTGCGATATATGCACTGTAGACTAAAACTGAAATTTGTAACTACAAATAATTTGGACGACCCAACAAAACGAACAAACTATTCCCCCTTTTCCCTTACAAAATCCTAAAAGCAACTTTATAAACTACAATAGTTGGAGAAGAAAATATGCTGAATAAATTGAAAACATAATTGTGTAAATTAGTAAATTAAGACTTCATTTTGTTGTAACACCATTTGGTCTGTCTTGTCATCTGAACAGGAAAAAAATCTGGAAATCTGTGTTGAACACATGAAATATTTGAGTAGAACATTATGCAATCTGCAATCTGTGACCAGCAGCATGCACTCTTATCTGTAAAACAAATATTTATTAATTAAATGATAAGGCATTTATGAATAATGCTCTGCAAACACTTAGAAGAATCATGAAGACGTTTGCAAGTTTAGCCCGTGCCGAAAAACACAAAAGATTAAAGTGAGGTTTGCACCCATAATTGTTTCTGACAGCTCAAGAGGTTACAACAATGTCAAACGCTGTGAGAAAACTCAAAATATGTAAGCCTTCTATAAAGCACCTTGAGTTCAACGAAGGTTCTCTTTATGTCTAGAACCATTCCACTCTATATAGGCGAGATTTGTACATATATACATGGGAAATTGTAAAAGTGTACATTAAAAAGCGGCCTCCGCTCCAATGAGTTGAAATATTTTGAAAGCATTCTAAAACACTTTTTAGTTTGGTAGGAAATTAAACATTCCACAGAGGATGGTCTAGGTTTGTACACGCAGACAACAGGTTGAATGCTTTCCTGTGGAACTCGGATTGGTGCTGTAAATAACCACGGGCCAAAAATACAGCCCGGGGTAACACAGGTGGTGTCAACCGAACGTTTATCCCCAATGACTTTTAAAGGGAAGGATATCAATATCATTGTAGCCAGCATGTGTCATTGGACAATGCGGCTGCCATGGATGGATGCTTTATGAAGCAACAAAATATGACCGCATTATTAATAAAAGGAAAAACGGTAACATGGGCCAAAAGATAACAAGAGGCATTATGATATATAACATTATGATATACTGTATTAATGTAGTGAAGCCTATAGGTCAGGGGTTATCAGGGGACCTCAAGATGGCCTCCAAAAAGCTCAAGGGGGTCCCCAGAAAGTCTTTAAATCATTTTCTTTTAAATCTATGAGAATAAAGTGTAGATTTAAAAAGGGTGGTTCATTAAAAAATGGAGTTCTTTCTCTTTACGCACATACAACCAACATTATTCATAGAGACAATTATTTAACATTACACTTAATGTATCACATTCTCACATACTTGCAATGCTTCTTCATGAACTATAATGTATAATGTATGTACGGGGGTCATCATAAATGACCCATGCTATTTGGGGGTCCCTGGCACAGTAACCCCCCAGGTCACCTGCGGGTCAATTGGTTGGCATTGAAAACCAACATGATTAGACAGCCGACTTACTTCTCCCGTTGTCCCTAATGAAAGTGATGATTTCCTTATAATTAAAAGTGTGTGGATCTTCGTAGGGATAAGCCATAACTGTGATGTTCTTCTCCTGCAGAGTGATGTAAATGCCCTCGGAGAGGAAGTAATGCGGCCGGTCGTCTTGCTTGAGGTCGTGGAAGAACATCAGTGCCCGACTGGTCCAGTTGAAGTGGGCATGGAGGTAGCTGATGAAGTCCCCCAGTTTGGTGGTGGTCGGACCCGTCCGGACGATGGTCTTATACTCTTCTCCTTTATCGAACCCATACGCGAGACCTCCAGCGGTTATCAGCGGGAGCTTCCAGTGGGATGCGAACCTTCCCACGGATGCGACCGAATAAGCGCAGCCCGGTCCGATGAACGCGTCGGGTCGGTGGTAAAGTTTCGTGTCCACGGCGATGATCTGCGCCACGTATTCGGAGCAGGAACCGGTCGGGTCCTCGGTGCTGAAGTTGAGCAGGTTTACGGAGTGCGTCCTCAGAAGTCCGCTGGTCTGGATCTTCTCGTGCGCGAGGCGGATCGCGGGCAGGACGCGCGGCAGTGCCCAGGCATACTTCGGATTGTCCGGGAGCATCACGGCCACGGTGAGGTTCCGCTTCTCGGTTCTGCATCCCGGTGCGAGGACGCAGAGCAGCAGCGCAACGAGAGTGGGTCCCATCCCAAACCCCGATCCCGTCTTAAGCCAAACAAGAGGGAAGAGGTGTTCCTCCTCACATCCAAGTCATGCGTTTGTCTGGAAGTCCTCTGTTAAGGGCGAGAAGAATCTTCTGGAGGTGCTTTATTCATGGACTTCCCGGTGAGAGCCTCCAGACTATGGGATAGCATCCATCCAGATGAGTGGAAGTCCATGGAGAACCTTCTGCACGGCCCCTTACACGTCATGACAGCCCATAATCCATAGACTTGTTGAAGGCTCCCTCTGTCTGCCAGGTCAAGTTCTTCTGCATATCCAGGTCGGTTCTGTTCCCAATCCCTTGCGCCGACTGCAGGTGATGATTGTGATTGATCCCTTCGACTCTTGAGGTTCTCAGGAGGCCTGAGATGCTTGTGGGGGTGCAGGCAGGGGATACATGTAATGGGATCACATGCAGTGCTGCTGGGGAGTTTGGGAACCCCTTGCTGATGCTAGGACAGAGGGAAGTGTAGTTTCTCTGGTTTGACCCTGTGCCGGCTATTACACCAAAGACATGTCGAGAGGAAGTGACGTGACACACAGCTTCGATGGTGACACACACTCAGAATATCTGCTCGGCATTTAACTCAACTAGTGTGCACACACAGGAGTGAACACACACACACGCACGCACGCACGCACACAGAAGTGAACAAACACACACAGGAGTGAACACACCGAATAGTGAACACATGCACACAGGAATGAACAGGCACACAGCAGAGAACGCACCAACAGCAGTGAACACACACACACACACACAGCAGTGAACACAAACAGAGCAGTGAACACACACAAAGTTGTGAACACACACACACACACACACACACACACACGAGTGAACAGACCGAATATTGAACACATGCACACAGGAATGAACAGGCACACAGCAGAGAACGCACCAACAGCAGTGAACACACACACACACACACACACACACACAGCAGTGAACACACACAAAGTTGTGAACACACACACACACACACACACACACACACACACACACACACACACACACACACACACACACACACACACACACACACAGTGAACAAACACACACAGGAGTGAACACACCGAATAGTGAACACATGCACACAGGAATGAACAGGCACACAGCAGAGAACGCACCAACAGCAGTGAACACACACACACACACACAGCAGTGAACACAAACAGAGCAGTGAACACACACAAAGTTGTGAACACACACACACACACACACACACGAGTGAACAGACCGAATATTGAACACATGCACACAGGAATGAACACACACAAAGTTGTGAACACACACACACACACACACACACACACACACACACACACACACACACACACACACACAGAGAAGTTAACAAACACACACAGGAGTGAACACACCGAAGAGTGAACACATGCACACAGGAATGAACAGGCACACAGCAGAGAACGCACCAACAGCAGTGAACACACAAACACAGGAGTGAACACGCACAGAGCAGTGAACACACACAGAGCTGTGAACACACACACACACACACACGCGCGCGCGCGCACACACACACACACACACACACACACACACACACACACAGGAGTGAATACAAACAGAAGTGAACAAACACACACAGGAGTGAACACACCGAATAGTGAACACATGCACACAGGAGTGAACAGGCACACAGCTGAGAACGCACCAACAGTGAACACACACACACAGAAGTGAACACACACAGAGCAGTGAACACACACAAAGTTGTTAACACACACACACACACACACACACACACACACACACACACACACACACACACACACACACACACACACACACACACACACACACACACAGAAGTGAATACACACACAGCAGTGAATACACACTCGGAGCAGTGAGTGAACACGCACATATGAGTGAACATACATACAGCAATGAACGCGCACACATGAGTCAACACACACACAGCTATTTACATGACACAGGAGTGAACATGCACACAGCAGTGAGAATATGCACATGCATGCAAGCAAGCACACGCACACAACAGTGAACACACACACACAGCAGTGAACACAGACACACAAGAGTGAACACACACAAACAGGAGTGAACACACACAGCGGTGAACACAAACAGAAGTGAACATACACAGGAGTGAACACACCGAAACGTGAACACACGCACACAGGAGTGAACACGCACACAGGAGTGAACACGCACACAGCAGAGAACACACCAGCAGCAGTGAACACACATACACAGCAGTGAACACACAAACACAGGAGTGAACACGCACACAACAGGGAACACACACAAAGCAGTGAACACACACACAAAGCAGTGAATATACAGTGAAAACACACCCGGAGCAGTGAACACGCACACATGAGGGAACACACATACAGCAATGAACACGCACACATGAGTGAACACACTCACAGCAGTGAACACACACACAGGAGTGAACAAGCACAAAAAGGAGTGAATACGCACGCAGCAGTGAGAATACACACACACACACACACACACACACACACACACACACACACACACACACACACACACACACACACACACACACACACACACACAGAGCAGTGAACACACACAAAGTAGTCACACACACAGAAGTGAATACACACACAGCAGTGAACACACACCCGGAGCAGTGAGTGAACACGCACACATGAGTGAACACACATACAGCAATGAACACGCACACATGAGTCAGCACTTATACAGCAATGTACACGCACACATGAGTGAACAAACTTACAGAAATGAACACACACAAAGCAGTGAACACACAAACAGGAGTGAACACGCACACAGGAGTGAACACACACACACAGGAGTGAACACGGCACAGGAGTGAACATGCACACAGGAGTGAACACACACACACACAGGAGTGAACATGCACACAGCAGTGAGAATACGCACATGCATGCAAGCAAGCACACGCACACAACAGCGAACACGCACACAACAGTGAACACGAACACAACAGTGAACACACACACACACACACACACACACACACGAGTGAACACACACACGAGT
The DNA here is from genome assembly GCA_033220385.1 of Triplophysa yarkandensis. Taxonomy (NCBI): domain Eukaryota; kingdom Metazoa; phylum Chordata; class Actinopteri; order Cypriniformes; family Nemacheilidae; genus Triplophysa; species Triplophysa yarkandensis. The sequence goes on along the minus strand of CM065657.1, from coordinate 2,108,188 downwards.
GAACAACAGGAGTGAACACACACAGCGATGAACACAATCAGAAGTGAACATACACACACAGGAGTAAACACCGAAACGTGAACACACGCACACAGCAGAGAACACACCAACAGCAGTGAAGCCACATACACAATAGTGAACACACAAACAAAGGAGTGAACACGCACACAGAAGGGAACACACACAAAGCAGTGAACACACAGTGAACACACACCCGGAGTAGTCAACACGCACACATGAGTGAACACAGAACCAGCAATGAACACGCACACATGAGTGAACACATACACACAGCAGTGAACACACAAAGAGGAGTGAACAAGCACACAAAGGAGTGAACACGCACACAGGAGTGTATACGCACACATCAGTGAGAACACGCACGCAAGCAAGCACACGCACACAATAGTTAACAAACACACATACACACAGTTGTGAACACACACACCGACCATGAACACACACCCAAAGCTGTGGGCAGACATTTATGCTGGGCGCCCAGGGGCAGTTGGGGGTCCGCTGCCTTGCTCAAGGTGTTATTGCCGGTCCAAGACTTGAACCCACAACCCTAGGGTAAGGAGTCAAACAGTCTAACCACTAGACCAGGACTTCCACACAAGAAAAAAAGGAAATAAAGTTCATACCAAAGAATAATAACAGAATTTTCTTAAAATGGCCCAGTGCCAAATTTACACCCACTGTTATGTATGAAGTTACCAGGACCATCAGGACGGCAGTTTATGTGTTTTGTCTGTTGTTTTAGAGTTTCTTAAATCGTTAAACTTTCAACTGATTTCCTGAAAATTATCAAGGATTTCCAGAATGTTTGCTTTATAGCATTTCTACTTGACAGCAATGACAGTATAATGTTGATGTTTCAAAACTCATACAAAGCTATTATAATAGATATATTCTGTGATGCTCATGAGATTAACACTATTCATTGAAAGCCAGGTGGGTGTAAAGCTCAAAAACTTGGTTTGGTGCTTTCACCCTTTCCCCCAGAATATTTCCAGCTTTTCCAGAATTTTTTTACAGCAGCACTTAAAATTAAAAGTTCAGTTGCAAAAAACATAAAACATTAAGTTTTTATCGCTTTAAATTTTTTAATGGTTTAGTTAGATGTATTTTAATTTATTATATACCTAATAAATGTTAGTCACATATAAAACGTAATAATGCATATGCTATTTAGGATCAACACATGCAGATGATCACTTTGCAACAATTAAAACATTTAAAGGTAAATGTTTCTCCACAACTGGGTTATTTCTTTAGACTTTCATCCATACGCACATATTTCCTTATGATTAACATTTATGTATTTATGTATGTAGGGAATAAAACTGGCCAAACTGAATTAATACAGACAATATTTCCCAATAGACACATAAACTTTTAGTTATAGCAACAGCGCTGTGGTGGCATTGTTGGACATACAAAAAGCAATTTCACAAGTGATTCCCTATAGCTATTTCTAGTTGCCTCCTCAGTATATTGTATTTCCCGCAGTTAAAGCCGAATGTGCAAAGTGTTACTTCTTGACAAAAGTGAGTATAAACAACATTTATATTTCTTAATTTTTAACTATAAAAGTAATATTTATTAAAAGGGTCACATTATTATTTTTTAATTTACGCTATGTTAAAGAAATATTTATTAAGGATTAACTTTAAAAGTACACCCAACCCCTACTTTCCACGAAGACAATAAAGATGGAAGAGAATAAAATCCCAAGATGCTTTTAAAATACAAACACGTTGTCCATTTATTATTTTGCTAAGTGCACGAATGGCTATATGTTTCCAACATTAGATAACACAGTTCATATTCAGGTTGCTTATCTCCAAATCATGGATTATTGAGTGGTTTTGGGTAGTCTGTAAACACCGGTAGACACGATAAGCTCATGAGCTCGGACTTTCTTTTGCAAAAAGGCCTGCAGCTCATTTACGTCCATCTCAGTCACACCAGGCCCGGCGGCCACGAACATTCTCAGCATCGAGTGTATCCTCTCCAAAGTCATGCTCTCCAGGTTAGTCAGCATGGCCTGAATGTAGGCCCAGAACAACTAAAATAACAGAAAGAAAAAAGCAATGATGAGGGACTTGATACAATTCTGTTAGCTTAAAGGCGGGATAACCAGAAAAGTGTTACCCCACCTTAATAACTTACACATTATTGTGTAAAAATAAGTCATGATTTTATGATATGCAGATGTGCAGATTAGTGTATAATTCACCTGTAATTTCTCCTCTCTCTGCTCAGACTGTGTTGCAGTATTGGAGTCTCCTTCTTCATCACTATCTATGAGCATAACGCTTCTGTCACTTCTCTCTCGGGAAGAGCTTGTCTCCTGTATGGTATAACGTCCACCAGCTTCCTCCCGCACCACGCCTTGCTGCTGCCACATTGCCAGCTTCCTGCGCACCATCTCCTGCGGGACGCCCAGAACGCCACTCAGTTCCTCCAAGGTCCAGGTGCCTTAACAGATTTGAATCATCCATTTGAACGTGATGTAATTTAAAAAAAAATGTTTCGAGAGTAGAGCAAAGACAGGAAACCATTTGGAGAAGAGTGTGGAAATGTGATATACTGAACAACGGTAATGCGTTTAAGTTCGTGAAATCAATTTGTTTCATATTATTAGACATTAACGCCACATTACCATTTGTGTTCCAGTGTCTCTGCTATTTATATCCCACTACTACTTCGACTATACATAACAGTTGGAAGTATTACAATTATTCAGTTATTCTATACCATTAACATATTTTAACAATGTTGGTGTGCAGCCCTTTATTTCCAAGCAGAATAGCTGTAATGGCAATCCACATCCACCACTGTGACAGCCTTATTCCTCACCTTTGTCCTGAAAGTGTAGAATGATGGCAGCGTGGATGGGAGACACGGTGAGGTTTGTGATGGTTCTGTCCTCCAGTTCCACATCAAGCGTAACAGAACCCAAATGAGGCTTCCATCTAAGCGTCCTCATGGCCTACAAAAGAAAAGACAACTAAACATGTGACATCCTAAAAAGGGTTCTGCATTATTTAGTTTTGATGAACTTTAAACTAATAAATGTATGATAAAAACTCAAAAACAAACATTTTATGACATATATTGAAGAACGTTTGAAACCGAATAAGTATACAGGTTTGAAACGACCAAAAGGTGCGTAAATGGTGACAGAATTTTCAATTTGGGGTAAACTGTCATTTAAACTAACCAAAACTGTCTATATGTTCACTCTCACAAAGGATGGATGATAGGAGACTATAGTAAACAAAAGGTAGTAGCACCAAAATGTCTTATAATCTCATTTTCTCTACTGATCTCGTTTTGTATAATCGAGAAAAAACATTGTAAACCAAATTTATGGCTTAATAAAGTACAGGTCTATAAGAGTACCTTGAGCTTCTCAAAGCGGTGTGTGTAATCCTCCATAGCTTTGGAGATGACTACAGGCAGCTCCATCTTTTCTTCCTTTAGCTGGGGCCAAAACTCAGAGGAAAGGATCATTGCGGATAACGGCAACGTAGGCTGCTCCTCTAGAGGAAGACGGCTCTCCTCCTCACGGATATTAGTGTTGATCCGCCGAGAGTCTGCTACATCCTGGATAGAAAGCGGGAGATTTTGTCTCTAAGTCTAGTCAACAGGGCCTGGAATTGATATAGCGGAGGTTGCATGTCTTGTTATAATGTGGATTAAAACTGTGCAGAAAGATCTAACCTTTAGCATAACCTCACAATAATGCATGTGAGATTCCCCAAATCTCAGTTTTAGCAGCTCAACGTTACGGATCTCTCTACAAAACAAAAACAATATAATTTAAGTATAGATGTTAAAGCATAAAACAATTGGCAGTTTTCATCGTTATTTGTTTAAAGTGGCCGCAAGCACAAATATTGCGCAATGCAGCTGCAAACAAAAATATTATATGAATTATAATCAGTATAATAATCAATAAAAACTAAATGAAGACAAATGAAAAAATAAAATAAAACAGATGTTAAGCAGAATCTTTATTGTTGAAAATATTAAATTATTAATGCAATTCATAAAATGGAAAGAGGGTTAATGAAATGTGTGTAGTTGTATTTTTCCATGTGTGTAAGTGTGAGTTTCCAGGTTACCTGGCTGTATTGTAGTTGAGCTGATGGAGAAGCCGGTCGGCTAGGACAGTCTTGTATTCATTAATGAAGATCTCTTTACTGCCATAAATGCTGACCAGGAGACTGATGATGTCAGAAGAGCGCCGTTTAGAGCCGGTTTTATCTACACAATAAATAAATAATGTAGATAAGCTTGTAAAACACATGGCACAAAGCATATCTTGCATTCAATGCCAGCATTTGCCAGATGCAGGAACTATGCGCGTATGGATGAAAGTCTAAAGAAATAACTTCACCACAGCTGCCAAAGATGCTTGAATGAATACAATGTACAAACAAAGAAGCTATAGATGGCATTACCCGGCAATCTTTTACTTTGTATAGCCTGGCACAAACCTGTGAGCGCATCAGTAGGATCTGGAGTCCAGTCTTCTGGATCACTCCCTTCATCTTCACTATCCTGTGTCTCCAAGGTGACGGGGTCAGCTCGAGAAAGCTCGTTGGCCAGATCACCACAACCCTCGGCATCACCTGTTAGACTGCCAACAATCTGACGTACAGTGTCCTCGCGGGTTCTAAATAAAAAAATTGCAATAAAGATCACCTATGATATGCAAATCAGAATTTTTTTAGACTCTATACCACATTTTCTAATCTCTATTCCATCAATCTGACCTAAGATACTTCCGAATGGGTTGGCAGGCAACTTGCAAGATGACCATGGAGGGGTCAAGCTCTCTCAGAGCTTTTATGGCAGAGATATAAACAGTGATGATGTCAGATGTGTGGACTCCTGGAGGAAGGAAAATACAAACAGTCAGATTCTAAGACAAATCAAAGGCATTTTTATTTTTGTTAACATTGAATCAAATTTGGCAAAGTATAATGTTATAAAGTTAACCTATCCATCAGAAAATCTTAAAACAAATGTTAGTATCCTTACCTGGATGCAGCAGTCTTGTCTCAAAGGCTGATTTAAGGGATGCAAGGAGTTGCTGCCTCTGATTGGTCCGTTCCAAACAAAACTTAAGATCCTCAATGGCAGGAATAGACTCTGGAAAATCTGCAGTGATCCCGCAGGTAAAACAACTCATCATGAAACCACATAACTAAGATTATCATTAAAAGAGCACAGTAACCTTCTCACCTCGTATAATGCTGAACAGCTCTTCTATCCTCATGTTCACATAAATGCGGCAGAAGAACTGATGCATGTGACAGTGCCAGCGATGGAGAAGCGCATTGGCCTGCTGACCAGGCTTTTCATCGATGGGCATCAATTTGTTGCCCATCTCCTCCACCTTACTGGTAAACACCCTGCTCAGCCATCCCAGAATCCGCCCCAGCCACTATAAACCAAGATAGTTTTATGAGTGTTTTTCTAAGGACCAATCAGTGGAAGGTGAGCTCAAAACATTCTCTATATGAATGGTGACATATAGAGTTTTGCATTTCATAATGTGTAGCATTTTACTTAATTGTAATAACCCAATAACCCAATGACAGAATTTTGAATATAGGGTGAACTGTTTCTTTAACCAACAGTAACCAATGACATCAGACTCTGACCAATAAATGGCTAATAAAATGACCAATAAAAAAGTGCATAACAATAAAAAAAGGTGTTTACGTCATTGAAGTCTGTGAGAAAAGAGCTCTCATATTCGCCCCTGCAGCGCTCTTCCATCCTCTGCTCTATCCGCTTATGCAGGATGCTGGTTATGGCTTCCGAGCTCACACGCTCGAGCAGCTGCAGCCTGGAGCTAAAAAACAACATCAATGTTTTGAAATAAGTGCCCTAGAAACTCTTCAAACTATCGAACTTGTTTTAAATGTTATTGGTATCTATAAAAATGCTATTGCCACCAGAAAGGTGTTTCATTTTGACTCACAGTATGTGGCTGAATTCTTGGAGCTGCTGGAGGGCTTCCTGACACCAACACAGCTGAGGAACCGCATCGCAGCCCGGGCACAAACTGCTTACATCATGTTCCACCATGCCCTCCTCGCTCTCCACAGCTTCCCCAGCCTGTCTCATGTGCACAGAGAACGTGCGCCTGTAAAACTCCAAAACCCGCTCCTGCAGCACAGGAGGCGGAGAGAACAGGAGGATGGCACGGATTACAGAGAACGCCCTCTCAGTCAGACATTTTGCCCCTGGACCACGCAGACGCCCCTGGCCTTCATCCTGCCACGAGCCCAATTTCTCCAGACCACCTTGGGAGGAGAATTACACAGAATGATTAACAAAACAAATTCACATACGAGGAGCACTGAAAACACCACGTTCTAGGGTCAGATCTGATAAATATGATCAACAAAACGCATCATCGGTATGTTCAGTCATACCAAGAAAAGGCTCCAGATGTTGCAGAAGTTTTCTGAAGGCGTGCAGTAATGATCCAGCCCTGTCCTTCTCTTCTAAGTCCCCATCTGGCTGCCGGAGCCCAGTCCAGAACTCCGGAGCGACCACCGTGGTCAGACGGACCTGGAGCGTCTCCAGCAGCCAGCCCTCCACGTACTGACTCAGTCCATGCTCACACAGCAGGGCTAAAGCACAGGACAGAACCTCATCGGCTGAGCCAGGCGGTACAGGAGACAGCTGTTGAGAAGAAACACAGAGATGCTTACTGGTCTGTACATCACACATTGTGTCAACCTACACAGACACAGGACAGAACACAGCAGGGTGGGTGGGCAACACTACTGTGATGCCCTAACATTCAGATCTGAATTATGATCATGGTTGTATGACATGTTTAAAGAGTTCCATTAGATGTCAGAATGACACAGCTGTAAGTAACACTTACTAGTGCAGATGTGACTGCGTTCCAAGCCTCTGTCAGACCCTGGGGCATTGACTCATTCATTCCAGCTGATCAGATTGTGATTAATAAGCGGATATTGATGAACATTACGTGCATGTTTACAACGGTCGGCCGGTGTTTGATCCAGACGTCATATTGGCGCCATTCAAAACGTGCAAAAATAACACGATCAACGCGTTGAGGAATGAAAGCGCCCTTCTTCAAACGCGTGTCGCGTTGTGATGACGTCATTGATGCCGGATGTTGATTTTTTTCCTAATACAAAATAAACACATTACTGATACAGAATAAATTCATATTTTTTTAATGCAAAATAAATAAATCAATTGTTGTGCAAATACAACACATCGACGTTCATGCTCGTACAATGCACATTGGATGGTAGACGATCAGAACAAAAGAAAATGATATATAAATATTAATGCATGTAATATAAAAAATGTATTTCTTTAGAATTCTTGGATTTATTTGTACAATTGAATTTGCTGTTAGAAAAAGTTATAATATAAATATAGTATAAATAAATATCACAAAATATAATAATTACGTAACCGAAAATTAAATTGAACAAATAAATCTAAAAATATAATAATTCTAAAGAAATAAATTACTGCCTGTATATTTCTCATTTTGCTAAGACGGGTGTTTATTTACGTCGAATAAAAAGTGTAATAATGTCAATTTAAAATAATGACAATAATAATAACAACCATAACTCTAATATAACATGAATATAAAGAGTATCTTATAAAAATTAAACGTCATCTTTTTGTCAAATAAGTTGATTTTATTAAGTTTATTATTTATTAGTTAATTAACAAATCAGATTCCCCTTTTCTAAAATATAAAAATAAATATCAAAACTCAAAGTTGTTCCTGTATTGCGAGGTTTTATTTGATTAATTCTATATGGTAAAAAAAAATTTATAGAATAAAAGTCTAACGGAAGCTCTTGTGGCGGCGCGTGCTGGGCGTTTCCATGGAAACAGGAGGGAGCCGCTTGTGGAATGTTATTAGAGAGACTCCCCCTGCAGGCTCGCAGTATTTAAGGCTTTTAAAGTTTGTTGCTTTGTATTTCAGGTCCAAATCCGGCTCCGAAAGAACAACCAGACTGTCGTGTTACTGTCAGGCTGTATGAAACGCGTCGTATCCGGTGAAAGAGTGAGAAGATCGGCTTGCGGAGGTGAGCTGGCTTTGAGCTAGCGAGTTAGCGTGCTAATCAGAATGACCCAGCAAGGAGCTGCGCTGCAAACATACAACAATGAACTTGTCAAGTGTGAGTAGCAGATACACAATGTTGTGTTGTCACTGTTATAGTTTGGTGTAGTGTAAGCTTTTATTGTTATGTATTAACTTTAGATAAAGTTTGTCATTGTGTTTTCTTACAAGGATTGACAGTTCTGGCTGAAATACAGCTTTGATTGTGTTGTTGTCATTACATATAATTATATTTTAAATATATTAATAATATATTATGTGTGTGCACAATTTTGATTTATGTTTAATTTTTTGTGTTTATGTTACTAAAAGTTGTGTTTTAGGTGAGAAATTCCAGAGTAATGGACGTGACATTGTGCGTCGTGGACGTGACATTGTGCGTCGTGGACGTGACATTGTGCGTCGTGGACGTGACATTGTGTGTCGTGGAAGTGGCATTGTGTGTCGTGGATGTGGCATTGTGTGTCGTGGATGTGGCATTGTGTGTCGTGGATGTGACATTGTGTGTCGTGGATGTGACATTGTGTGTCGTGGACGTGACATTGTGTGTCGTGGACGTGACATTGTGTGTCGTGGACGTGACATTGTGCGTCGTGGACGTGGCATTGTGCGTCGTGGACGTGATAGTGTGTGTCGTGGACGTGACATTGTGTGTCGTGGACGTGATAGTGTGTGTCGTGGATGTGGCATTGTGCGTCGTTGACGTGATAGTGTGTGTCGTGGACGTGATAGTGTGTGTCGTGGACGTGACATTGTGTGTCGTGGACGTGACAGTGTGTGTCGTGGACGTGACAGTGTGTGTCGTGGACGTGACAGTGTGTGTCGTGGACGTGACAGTGTGTGTCGTGGACGTGACAGTGTGTGTCGTGGACGTGACATTGTGTGTCGTGGACGTGACATTGTGTGTCGTGGACGTGGCATTGTGTGTCGTGGACGTGGCATTGTGTGTCGTGGACGTGGCATTGTGTGTCGTGGACGTGGCATTGTGTGTCGTGGACGTGACATTTTGTGACGTGACATTTTGTGTCGTGGACGTGACATTGTGTGTCGTGGACGTGACATTGTGTGTCGTGGACGTGACATTGTGTGTCGTGGACGTGGCATTGTGTGTCGTGGACATGGCATTGTGTGTCGTGGACGTGGCATTGTGTGTCGTGGACGTGACATTGTGTGTCGTGGACGTGACATTGTGTGTCGTGGACGTGACATTGTGTGTCGTGGACGTGACATTGTGTGTCGTGGACGTGACATTGTGCGTCGTGGACGTGACATTTTGTGTCGTGGTCTTGGACGTGACATTGTGCGTCATGGACGTGACTTTTGCGCTATGGACGTGACTTTTGCGCTATGGACGTGACTTTTGCGCTACGGACGTGACATTGTGCGTTATGGACGTGACATTTTTCATTACGGACGTGACATTTTGTGTCATGGATGTGATATTTTGCGTTATGGACGTGACATTTTGTGTCATGGACTTGACATTTTGTGTTATGGACATGACATAAAAATGCACTTAGAATATCTTTGTTCTCAGTAAACTGAAACAACTGTTTATATTATACAAAACCCCCTGTTGATTGTGTTTAAACATCAGAAAAATATCTGTCTATTTTATAAAAGGTAAAAAAATTATGGAGTTATGGACGTGACAAAAAAAGAGAAGAGACAACAAACTTCAACAAACAAGATGTATGTGAATTAAAATGTGCAAACCACAATCAACTGGTCTGTACACAATCTTTAGACAATGTAGTATATTTACTGTATCTTTATTTGTCCGGTTATTAGCGAAATGTAGTGTTATGTATGTGACAATCCCAAAAATAGTCCTTACTTTACTTTGCAAATCATGCCCTATAAATAAATAATTAAAAAAAATGTAACGAGAAATCTCAGCTGGGTGTGTGAAACACCAAATGTTGACAAATGTGATATAAGTATAGTAAAAACCTTTGGTCAAAATTTGTATTTTTGTTAAAAGGTTGACATTTTCACGGAATTGTCCAGGTGGTAACTTCTACTACCAATACTATTAGACTCAAAACACACCAACTTCAACAATTAACTTTTTCTTAAAATAAAGGCCCACCAACACCAAGGAATTCAAATCAGATGATATCGTCCATCTCACAATTGCTTGTATCAGCAAGAGGAACTGCTGAATGGGCCCTCTTCTGTTTCTCAAACACAAACCCCCTCAGCTAACACAACATGGATGTAAAGACCCTTATAGAAGACACTCCCAAAGAGATCTTTTCTACACATGCCAGGAGTTGCCTTTTAATTTCGAAACAATATTAAGTACTCCCCTTCTTCACCATCATCTAGGTATAGAAGAACTGTCCTCTAAAAGGGAAGATCTGAACAGGTTGATCCAGCAGGAGGAAGCAGAGAAGGCTCGCCTGCAGCACGACATCCGCATACTGTCAGAGAAGCTGAGTCGTGTGAACGAGAGCCTGGCCCGTCGACTCAGTGCCCGTGCTGAATTTGACCGCACCATTGCCGAGACGGAGGCTGCATACATGAAGGTAAAAAGACAATGAAAGTTTTTTTAACTTTACATGATACTTAAATGCTTTACATCTCAATGCACTTAAATATGTGTTATTATGTAAAAAGGAATTTACCCTCTCTTCCTTCCTTCCTTTTAGATTCTTGAAAGTTCTCAGACGCTTTTAAGTGTTCTGAAGAAGGAAACTGGAAATCTTACTAAAGCCACAGAACCCAGAAGTACCAAAGATCATTGAATAATGCTAAATGGTGTCCATTCACTGTCTCTCCATTCCTTTTGTCCTCACGTTCTTTTATTTTCATTGCACAACCCCATTTACTCTTCATTTGGGGCAGGAAACCATGTAAAGTTTGTAGATTTATAATGTTTTGATATTGAATAAGTGTTTAATATTATAATTGTATTTTAATGTGATGTTTTCATAAAGATAACTTTAATCTAGTGAATGTGTTTTTATCTCATTATTGGTTAGGTTGTTTAAGGGTAATTTGGTATTTAAACATCATGAATACATACAAAACATAGCCTTCATCTGTTTATTTAACATTTCCTTGTGTTTCAGATATTGTTCCTCTGAATTCACCAAAAACAATTGTACATTTAATATTGTCTCGACGTAGTAAACAGAAAGGACGAGAAAAGGTTCGACATACAGTACAATATCATCCCACCAGAGTAATGAGCAGCATGATGCTTGGCTGGAGTTACAGGAGCTAATGAAGCACTGGAAGTCGGGTCATATTTTGTAAGACACAAAAGCATAGTTCCCAACCCCGTTGAGCTTATAATATAAACCCCTTATAAATATTTTGCATTTGCTAAGAACATTTAGGTCATGTGGGTTGAGTGCTAAAGAAACGCACCGCGGTACCAAAATGCAAGACTTATATAGACAACACGTATGTAAAGTTTTATTCTTAAGTCAAAATGTCCCATTAAGTAGTTAAAGGTTTTGTTCACACTGACAGACACAATATGATTTGTTTTTATGTTTGCAACCCCAATCTGTAGTTGTTTGTCATGTGCATGAATGCCACTTCAGATTCAATCCAAATTGTTTAATGTTTTTTTGGGAAATGCTTTTGTCAGAGTAATTGTTTTCAACATTTAACAAACAAAGTTTAGATGGATCTACAAGCTGTGTCTCGTTAATCTCACATTGAATGTATAAATTAGGAGAAAGTCATGCTTGAACAGAACAAAGAACTACAGAAGTACATCAAAAACTACAGCAGGATGTCAACAAAGTAAAAGATATGAGTTTTGGACACCTTTTTATTCCTGACATCACTTTTAAAAATATTCCTTTCTAAATATCTTGGCATTGTATTGATGAATACATCATTATTATGGCAACTGATGGTTATATACTGGATATTTAGTGTTTGAAAATACTATTTTAACCTAAAGGAGCATTTTGAAAAAGACGCGTGAAACAAGTTGTTAAAAAGGAAACGAATCAGAATCGTGCAGTGTGAACAAAACCAGTGTCTTAATGAAACAGTTTAGGGTCAGAATATATAGGTCGGTTTATGACTATTTAGTGTAAATCTAGTTCAAGTCAGAATTCTGGTACCAAGACGGATTGTTTTGAACTGCGGGAAACATTACTGATATAAACATAAAACAAAAAACCTGGAAATTTGTGAAGACAGTTCCTAAAACATTGTTAACATTGTTAGTGAGAAGCTTCCAGCTGTCAACCATGACTGTGTAAGGTGCAAAATAAAGCAAAAACAGAGTGCAAATTATGAATACAAATATAAGATATCCCAACAGAACTATAAAAACTAAACAATTCTGTGCTATTCTAACTTTCATTTTGCTTTTGACTAGAAACGGGAAAAGTGATGAATGAAATAAATTAGGGAAACATCCTAAAATGTACAAACTGGACATCAATACTGGTCGGAGAGGCTTTAGGAAACATGTAAGCAGGTACGGCAAAGCCAGGTAATAGATTTGATACATCTGAGTCGGTTGGCATTGTATACATCGTCAGTCTTCGTTCACACACACATATGGCCCACTCACAAGCAAATGTTCCCTTTATAAAAAAAACTTCGCTGTCATTTCGTACTGCAAGAACAAGGCTGAAAAAGCCCGTCATAAATTAAGTACATGAAAACCGCTAAATTGCATTAGTTGGACCAACTGTCCATCTCAGTCTTGTTGTCGAGTAAATATCACAAATACTAGTCAAGAATATGCCTGTGGAAATACAACGGTATACTACAGTATAGTATATGAGGCTTATTTTATTACAGCAAAACTTTTGTTGGATCTTTCTCTGCCAATTATATTTATATATATATATATATATATATATACACATCCGGAATTTAATGTAAAAATCAATCAACACTTTTGTGCTATTGACGGGGTTGCATGGTTTCAAGTTTGTTTTTTTCTAATCATTGTACATTATCGTACAATCGCCTTGAAAGAATTATACACATAAATACATATATATGTCCAGTCATGTTTTTCGTTGAGATCAGGATGGGACAGCTCAAGTAAAAGGTCCAAATGGCAATTTTTATTCTAGGCTCAACGTGTAACCGGAGCATGTTTTTACGAAATTCACCTAACAGCGACCGACCCTTGGAGGTTACACCAGCCATGTAGATGCGATGCAAGATCTATTAACCGATGAAAGGTCATACCAACTCATTCAATTGACCAGATCAGACTGCAAATAACCTTAACTCAAGACAATCCAAAGCTCTATATTATAAAGGGGGATATTTTCTCTGGCCTACATTAGAAACGTCTACCATCTTGATTGAACCAAGTACATACAAAAGAAAACGTACATAGCTGAACATGAAAGAATTCTACAGTTTGGGAACCTTTCTAACAGAGACCTACACATGCACATACAAAAAGTCACAAAGAACAAGAATAGTGGCACCCTTCAACAGTCTTTTTTCATTATTGATGTACTATGCACTTATCCTCATTGTGTAGTTACATCAAACACAGTTTCCTTTCTTTTTAAGGACAGCTTTTTGGGAATTTGGTCACTTTTATGAGGTGAGGATAACATACAGCGCAATTGCAGAACGGCTGAATGGCTATTCAAGCTATTTTCCACATTACCAGTGTCCATCACAATCGGTGGCAACATGAAGTCACATGAATGAATGACAGATGATCTGGATGTGGACAGTTGGCTGTTGATGCCGTATGAACACAGAATACGGAATGTGTGTTTACGTGCTGGTTGCTACTGGTCCTGTGGTTCAGGACGACGTGTTGCTTTGTATCCAGGCTGGTGAGGGCAGGCAGTCGTTGGTCCCGTATCTCCAAGATGTCTGGAAGATTTAGAAGTAGAGGGCTGGTTCGCTGCTGTAGTCTGACAGTGAGGAGCTATCAGCAGGTGTCAGCTAGAAATGAAGACAAAATACTTTGTTACTCTGTGTCAGAGAGAATTTAAGGGGGTAGAGAAGAATCAACACACAAAACAAGATGTTTAGAAGAATGCTGGTAACCGAATGCAACCGGCCACTACTGACTTCCAGTGTATGTACACAACATAAGTTCAGACAGCAGGGTCATAGAGTCATGGAGAATAAATGACAGGTTTATTATTTGTTGGGTTAGCTAATTATATACCAAATTCTTGTAGGGTAGGATGAACAATAACATTTCTGAATTCTACCCGGCACACAAAAATTATCATATGACAACCAGGAGTCGAAAAATCTAATTCTGAAAATTTGAGCATTTACATTTTAACTATTACAATCACTTTATACAACAGTTCTTAAAGGTTCTCGAAGCTGATCGGCTGAGACCCATGCAAAATTCTACCGGAGATATCACGGGGACCAAACAGCATTTAAACACAGATACACAAATGCAGGGAATGAAACTCCAGATTTTTCACTTAATAGTCCATTTGCATTTGCCATTGTTCAATTAAAAAAGGTTGCTGTACACAACTGAACAGTTGGTTGCGATCCGACACATTAAAAGACGAGAAACAAAATAATACTTTCTGTAAACATGCGCAATGACATTAAAACAATGGAGAGTGGAAATACATTCTCTGTGTGTTGTCTTTATTTTCTCTGTATTTAATTCCCGTGCATACAACACATTTTTACATGCAAATCTCACACACACACACACACACACACACACAAAATCATGTATGCACACATTAAATCTTCATTGTCTATTAACTGTGTTTACTTGACCAAGGTGACGGTGTAGAATTGGCTTGCTTAACGTTTTTCGGCCCTGGAAATTAGCGTGGCAGAAAGTAGTCCCCAAGTTCCTTGTAATATCATAGGATTTTAAAGACACTCCAATGCTGTTATTAACTCACACAAACTGGTGCCGTCTAACTGTTTTATAAATGCAATATGACATACATGAAATTATCCAAATCAGATCACCTTGGTATAGCTGGCAACCGTAAATAACTTTTCCTTTTTAAAGAGCTTGTCAATTATAGAACAACTTACCATGACCTCTTCTGTACTTTGTGATTGATCTTCCTCTCTAGCAGCAGGCTCGTTGAGCTTGTGTTCTTGCCAAGTATTAAAATCCACTGAGTGTTTGGGTGTGTAATTCGACAAATCTGAAACATATGAGAAGACAAATAAATCAAATCACCATGTGACATTTTAAAACATTTATTATTGAGCTGAACGCTAATGAAGATAATTAATAACAGTTTGTAATTAAGCCATTGAAGGTTTTCCATTGCAATCTTTTGTTCTATGGGAGTCAATTGAGACCTGAAATGACATGCATTCAAACTTTCAATTGTGTTCGGACCATCAAAAACTGCATAAATATTAGGGCGGACAAGCGATTAAAATGCATCCAGAATAAAAGTTTGTGATTACACTATATATATATATATATATATGTGTGTGCGTGTGTGTGTGTGTGTGTGTGTGTGTGTGTGTACTGGGAATATTACTTCTTATTAATAAACACTAACCTATATATATATATATATATATTTGTGTGTGTGTGTGTGTGTGTGTGTGTGTGTGTGTGTGTGTGTGTGTGTGTGTGTGTGTGTGTGTGTGTGTGTGTGTGTGTGTGTGTGTGTGTGTGTGTGTGTGTGTGTTTGATAAAAATATCAAATATACAAATTATTAAACAATTCCATAGGAATTAAATTACTGGAAAATATAAATCAATTCAACTTAATATTTCCTTACTATACATACATATATGTGTAAGTTTATGTTTTAATAAATTAAAAATTAATATGCACATGATGCAGACATTTATTTGGTACTACTTTTGGATTCGATTATTTTCCATAAACAGCCATTTCCATTAAATATTTTTAATAACTGGAGGGTTAGCAAATGATGACAATTTTTGGGGATTTGAACTGATAAGATAAAATATAAAGAACATATGACTGACCAACCAGCAGGTGTCAACACGGGACTTAACTAAACCTGTAGACTAGTGAAGAGTAGCTAAAGTGTTGTAGAGATTAGTTCTTTAGACCGATAGCACACCCAATAAACTTTTGTTACTTTCTCACCCTCCTCTCTTCCCAAATGACTTTCCTTTTTCACATTAAGAATAATATCTTTTTATATTATATAGGTAAACTACAGTGGCCGTTAAACATGATCAATATCTTCAAAATAAAAATGCAAGTTAATTCTGATTTCTCAGGACAAAGCTGGAATATAGGGCATGGTCCAAGATCGGTTTCCTGTTCTCTCCGTCCATCTTTTCTTTGCTCTGCACATCCACCTTTCTTCCTCTCATTCTGTTCACTTCCTCTCATTCTTCCATCACTCACCCGTGGCGTTGGCCGTCTGGGTGGGCGAGCTGGTGTAGCTGGCTCGGGGAATGGTCATCCTCCTTGTGCTGATATTTCCATCTTCCTCTCTTCCTTTTCCCTCTGCTTCCTCATCCTCCTCTCCGCTGTCCCAAGTGCTGTTCTCCGACGGATATTCAAAAGTGCTCTGCAGGCTAGATTCATTGAAGGATATTTTCAGCTGGGATGGAGGAAGAGAACAACGTGTTAGGGCTTATACACAGAAGACATCTGTTTGCATCATCTGTCACTTACAAAGTTTAATTTATGAATATAAGAGTAGTACTTTCATTTATCATTATCAATTTCCCATAGTTATTTAAAATAAGAAAAACAACACATTTATATTATTTATAAAAACATTGCATGGTACGATTGGCACGTGCCAACCAAAATATACGATTTTAAATATTATATTTACCAGCAACTGAATGTAAATGTAACGAATCATTGTTATGGTTTAGATGTGTTTACATATCTTATAATCTGCCCATTTGTAAATGGCCATTTCAGGATTATTGAGGTTACCAAAACAAGATAGTCGTATTCACACTTGCAGTATGACAAGGACAGATGCTGGCCAGAAAGAGACCTTTGTTCAGCATGGCTTTAGCAAACCTTTCCACTTGTTTTTATTTGTCAAGGCCGGGGATCTATGGTAACACACAGACGTCCTTTTGACTGCCAAGTACACGATGCAAATGAAGGGAAATCGTTGCTCAGAAATTAAGCATTAACAGACATTGTTTCCTTATTGCTTTATTTATCATGACATATTCTAAGATGACTCACAGTATCAGACATTGAATCACGACAATCATGGTCATTAAAGATGATATGCAGATTGATGTACAGGCAATGTCCAACATGATCCAGGAATAGAGGTTAAGAGCAACAACCGAATGTTTGGTCTATTTAAATCTAAGAAATGCAATCTGTCGCTTAGTGTTGTAATGCACACTGCGTGTAGTCACTTGACCGATGTGTGTCAGCTCTGTCCTAAATCTACTATAATCTCCATCACATGTTCTCACTACAATAACATACACACTTCATATAGGAAGAGTGATAACCTTTCTCTAAACCATCACTACAACTACAAAGGCCATAAGAGCCATAAACATTTATTTCACTATAACCATCAAGTTAGAGTTCAAATTTAGAGGTAAGACAATAAGGGTGATTATAGAATTTGACCTGTTATCAACCTTATTATTTTAATTATGATAATTATTATATTTTTTCTCTAACAATTTAAAACCAGTCCGCAGTAATAAAAAGAGCTTTAGCTTGTGAATTGTATAGCTGCATAAGTATAGCTTGTAATATCCAAAACATACATGTTATGTCATATGTAAAATATTTTATTTAAAGGGGATTTAAAATTTTAGATGTTATTTCTTTCTGCAGACATGGAGAATGAATTTTTACAATAGTACAGGTCAATACTAAATTAGAGTATTGATGTTTTAGAGTGCAAACTAATTTGTTTGATTGCTTGAAATGCATTCTGAGAAGTCTCTGAGAAGTTAAAATGATTAAGGAAATTATTTGCAATGGTGTCTAGTTTTTGTGACAACACCAACATTGTGCATATAAAGAACTCTGAAGACATTTTTAATCTTTTTCTTTATTTTACTGTGCCATGACAGACTTTCAGGGGTGTTTTAAGAGCCAACTTTACAATACATTAAAATACATCATCTCCTGTGATTATGTAACACTATGAGCATGAAATGGGTGTGTAGCCAAATCTGTACTTCTTTCTATTAAAAATGACGCAAGAAAGAACCTTACACCTCACAGATTAACTTTGCATTGTGCTTTCTGAAATTAGAGATCTTCAAATGCTTTTCCTTATTTTTATGGTGAAACATGAACATGTTAAAGAATTATTGTCCATTTATTGTGTATTATTAATAATGTGACAGGTTAAACATTTTTAGGTATTTTAATAAGCAAGATTTTAATAAATAAAATTCCCCAAATTTACTTTCCCTCTTGTCATTTCAAACATGATTTCTTTCCTTTTTTCACAAAACACAGAATCTATTTTAAATACGAGTTAATAATGGCATGGCAGTGGAACTCATTCACTTTTATTGCAAAAACCAATGGAAATGAAAGGGTGTTAGTTAACAACATTCTTCAAAATATCTTTCTTGTGTTCTGCTGACAAGTAGGTAAATAATGAGTAAATGATGACATATTTGTTCTTGGTGAATAATCCCTTTAAATGAATGAAAATATATTTTACAAGGATGAATTTGTTTCCAATGCTCATTTGAAAAGTAAATGAGAGTGTGTACTTCTGAACAGGCCTCTATGGCACCAATTACGGCCCTGAGTCTTCTTGAATTTGCACATTTAAATTTCTACTCATTTTTCAATGCAAATTTGTTCCAACTCCGAAACAAATTCTGAGTATTTGGACTTCTAAGTAACTACTGATTTTTGATTCGATCATATTGTTCAAATAATAACCTTTAGGAGTATTTAGTAATGTATACCCATGCGAAAAAAATGATCCAAATTAAACATTTCTGGGTTTCCACACATTTCCTGGCAAGAAAATAAAAGAATGATGGAGACAGGTAATGTCATTAGTATTTAGTTTTATCAAATATATTTTTATGATACAACATCTTAAACAGCATCTCTATGGACTTATTTGACATTAAGTAATGCCACTATTCAATGAAACCTATTAGTTTATTATTACATTACGATTATTGTAAGATCAAATTACGTTGTTATGATAGTTTTATAACTATATGAGCCAAAGGATTGTTAAGAAACTTTATGTTGGCCCTTAGAAAGTGTGTCTTGAAGTAAGAAAGTTTTAAATTTTTTAAGATGAGATCTTTTTAACAGACAAATGAGCGATAATGTGTGAACCAAGTCTAAACCAAAACCAAACTCGCATCCGGGGCGTTTTTTATAATGGCAGTCTAAGGGCCCATTATAAGTCAATGGGACATTTTGGGTGACACTACACCCCAGGGGTTCCTCTTACACCCGTTGTGAAGTATGTATTTACAGAGCGTTTCTACTAAATTTTCTTTCTGAGTTTTGAGTCATCAAAGTCTGGTTTTCGAGAACTAGAACCTGGATCAGTCAGGAAAGATTCAACAAAGGAGGGCAGACCAGATTGAAGGTTGGGGGTAAGTTTGATGGGTGAAGTTTGAAAGTGCTATGGGAAGTTGCGATCAGACAGAATATTTAGTCTCAGAAGATTAAGAAGAAGTTTAAGTAGCATGACAATAAGTTGGCTGCCAAGCAAACATAATTATATATTATGATTTTTTTTATAAACTCTTGAAAAATAACATTATTACATTAATTATCAAACAAACAGAAATAGTTACAAGAGTTACTTATACAGCCGTGAGAAAGATTTATTTTACAACCAAAAGACCATTGTTTAATTCAATTTCATTTCAACTGGTGCCTGCCAAAGAACACTTCACTGAAACTGGCAGTAAAACACCGTTTCCAATGTGAAGTTATTTGGTCATGTTACCCTTGCACATTTCCTGACTATTCAGCAAGCATTAAAAGCTTGAGATCAGTGTTATATACTGGCATTTTTAAACATCTCACCTAGTACATCATCTGGGATGGCACACCAAATATTTTTTAAATATTGGCATAAGATAAAGAAACAAATCCTTATAAGAAGGCCAATTATAACATGGAAAAATGTTCAAAGCACATTTTTCCAACAGTCCTTAATTTTAAAGTACATGATTATTAAGTGCTGATATCAGAAAAATGTAGCATGGCTTTTAAACTTTAATTCACATTCTTTATTCCCTATGAACACGCACAAGGTTTATTTAAATGGATGTTGTGAAAGTTGTGAATGTTAACCTAAACATTATTTTAGGACATTTCAGGACAATGTTTGACTTACACAAAGATACATAATACAAAGCAAGAGTGAGTTTATAAAGATGTTTTCGAACTGTTTTATTAAGAAGTGGACGTCAAGATTTCCTATTAATAATCCAATCCGTTGTATTATGATTGTTTGTTATTTCCCATGGTCGTTATAAATGAATACATTTTAAACTATTATACTATTTATAATACATTTATTAAAAATGTTTGTTTTCCCTTAAATATGCATAATTTAATATATAATACACAACATAAAATTCCTCCTGTTATTCAGTATGAAAAGGCGGAGCATGGCAAAAACGCTGTCCCGATGTGAACCAAGTTGAGACTCACACGCAGACTTAGGGGATTTCCTTTACAACCCATCGTTGGCAGCACGCTGTGAAGCAGAAGCTGGCAAGTAAATATCTAAGCCGTGTTTATGTGTGTGTGTAAAGGGGAAAGACTGTTACATCTTCTCATTGCAGATGGAACAGATCTGATTAGAGGTAATCTCCAGCCAACGTGTTTAATATTAGAAATAACTAAGCATTCTACAGCTCATAAGACCTATGAACATAAACACACACACATTGTTGCATTGTAAGCAGGGGCAATCCCCCCAACCCATGTGCATAATTATATGACAAGGCGTTACGGTACAATAAATTAAGTTTTTAATGGCTATTGCTGACAGTTAAACAAGAGGTGGGTCAGCTGTGGTCTGATGGTTAGAGACTTGGCCTTGGCAGAAGATTGCAGGTTTAAATCCCAGTGCCAGCAGACAATAACTGAAGTGTCCTTGAGCAAGACACCCATTTGCTCTGCAGTGATGGTTGGCAGCTGCACGACACTTGTAAGTCGCTTTGGATAAAAGCGACTGCCAAATGAATAAATATAAATGTAAAAGCATGGTCAATGGCATTTAGTGCAAAAATATGCACTTGCGGGCTGATCGGAGTTTGAAAGCGACTTTTGCCGGTCCCATCCCCTGCTTCCGTCCAACATTGGATGATTTCATCCAATGTATTTCTGATTGTTCTCCACTGTCCTATCTAAAAGAGGCGAAAAAGCCCCTAATATATATCTTAAAAATTCTACATCAATGTTAAATTTAAAAAAGAGAATCTACCAAATGTGTTATTAAAATATTGTTCTGTGTTGTGTTTGCTGCTTTCCTCGTCAATAGCAAAAGAAATGGTACATGGCATGAAAGGGTGTTATTTTAAACAGTTTGGGTTGTATAGGAAGATTTGTACATCACCATGAATGAATGAGAACAGCATTGATGGGTTCAAATGTTAAATAGATCCGACTCTCCCTCTAAAGAACATCCACAGCAAAGGTGTGTATCCTAGTCCTATCCAAGCGCGACACGGCAAGATTCCAGCATCATCGTCTCTGTATATAAAAACCTATTTCAAACCATAACATATGTCAAATATTATAATGCAGCTAGAGTATGGAGTTGCACTTGAACCAATGGTAATTTACTATGGGTTGAGATAGCGAGAGGTTTTTTTGCTTCCTTATTCATAATATGGTAATAATCTTTTCATGTCTTGAAAATGGTGATGGCTTCAGGGGTCTACATATGGAGACATCAAAACCTCGAAAACAAGGCACCTATTATACTTTTCATCCAAAATTTCTTGCAGGTTTTTGATATAATGCTGGACAAAACATATGGATTGTGATATTTTTGTCGATTGTTTTACATATCAGTGAATAATAACTGAATGAATAATAGCCAAGGTATTACTTGGACTGTTTGAGATATATGACAAAGTAAAATATCACTTGATAATATAAAGGCTGTATAGATTCCAACATGTATGTTTGTATAGACAGACGATGAAAGAAAACAGCACAAATGGAACACAGCTCAGTACTTCAGACCATTTTCTGGTTTTCCTTCTTTAATCAAAGGCTTAAGATAAATGATTAGAAGATAAACAAATTCTATTATAAGCATAAATCGTACCAAAAATACTTTAGGTCTGTACAAGGCCATGCAAATTTGGCAGATCGGAGAGGATTTGGTGTTTTGGAAACAAAAAGACACAGACACCTAATTTAGGCTTTCTAATGACAGGAAAGAAAGGCTGTGGTCTCTGTTGCTCAGCGACACCAACCACGGTTATTTTTAAGGGAAAGAGTGGAGGAGAGAGAGAGAGAGAGAGAGAGAGAAAGAGAGAGAGAGAGAGAGAGAGAGAGAGAGAGAGAGAGAGAGAGAGAGAGAGAGAGAGAGAGAGAGAGAGAGAGAGAGAGAAAGAGAGAGAGAGAGAGAGAGAGAGAGAGAGAGAGAGTAAGGGGAAAGAGAGAGAGAGATTGAGAGAGAGAGAGAGTGAGAGAGTGTGAGAGAGAGAGAGAGAGAGAGAGAGAGATTGAGACTGAGAGAGAGAGAGAGAGTGAGAGTGAAAATGAGAGTGAGAGAGAGAGAGAGTGAGAGTGAGAGAGACAGAGAGAGAGAGAGAGAGAGAGAGAGAGAGAGAGAGAGAGAGAGAGGGAGAGAGAGAGTGAGAGAGAGTGAGAGAGAGAGTGAGAGAGAGTGAGAGAGAGAGAGTGAGAGAGAGACAGACACAGAGAGAGAGAAGATTCCTATCAAGAAGGTTATCACAGAGAAGCAGTGGCAGAAAAACAAACAGCACGTGTGTCATAACACACAAAAACACATTCATTCTGCGGCGACCGTCAGTGGTCAGCTAGTATTTTAGAGTCGCCCTGAGCTTGGTTTATGCTTGAGGTTTATTTGAGTAATATTTGCATCAACTATTTCAAGTCGGCCTCGGACAACAAATTAGCATATGTGCGAACACCCATGAAAGTCAGCAAGCGCACAAATGCTTCCCAACAATCGGCCGTTCAATATGTGAAATGGTTTGGAGAAACGAACCTTAAAATGTAATTGTACAAGCAAAATCATCCCAAATTGTATTATTGTATATACATTGTACATTGTATATATTGTATCATTATGCAGTAATACTTCTTAGTGTAAAAGTTAGGTAAAAGGCTGACATGTACATTTTTTATGCAATTTTATAAAATCTAGTAAATGACTTCATAAGTTGAGCTATAAAGTTGAGGTATAAGTAGTTGGTAGGACCGTATTCCAAAAAATCATATAAACAAGTGTTTTTATTTTAAAGGGATGTTTCATCCAAACATGAAAATTCAATGTTGAACAATTCACTCCCTTGTTATTGTAAACTTGTATACATTTAGTTGAACACGACACAGGCAATACCAGCGTTATGGACGGGACATTTTGTGTTGTGGACGTGACATTAAAACGCTCTCACAATATAATTGTTACCAGTAAACTGAACCAACTGTTTGTATGTCACAAAACCCTTGTTGATGGTGTTTAAACATCAGAAAAATTCTGTCTATGCACAAGTTTTCTATTTTAAAAGGTAAATAAACCCGTGTTATGGACGTGACAAAAAAAGAATAGTAGTCAAAAGCGAATCAGGACCGAACCAGAACTCAAGTGCTTTTTTTCTACTATGGTGGTCAATGGGGTTTAATAATTTTTTGATAATAAGCGTTCTTACAAATATCTGTCTATGTGTTTATATGAACCAAGACATTTATTCATATTTCGATCAACTCAAGTATTAGTAAATTATGACAGCTTTTTTGTTTTTTTGTGAGCTATACCTTTAAGTAAGGCCTACACGACTATGACAAAAAGCAGATTATGCATTAGAATGTTTTGTATTTTTATATATTGAAAGGTTTTTACTTTTTGTTGTGCAGATGTTATGTAAATTCTTAACATCTATATAATACAAAAACAATAATGGGAATAACTAAAGCGCACGTCAACTTATAATTTTAAAAATATAAGATAGACAAATGTATTTAGAGCCTAAACACACTGCCAAAGTCAGAAAAATGAGCACCAACAGACAGATGTATTTGAAGATTTGGGGAATGGCTAATAAATGACTAGCAACTTTCTGACGGTCAAAAGTTCCAGATTTCCAAAAAACTTTATGAAACAGGTTGCAGTGCTTGGATACTGTATTGAACACCGAAATAATACATCACGTGTCTAACTCGGTATTCAACAATTGGACCACAGTGAATATGGCATCTCAACATGTTCAACAGTCTAAATCACTTATAATGCAGTGTGATACTTCCCATTTAAGTGGAACTTATACATTGGTAAACAATTCTATTAGGCCTGTTGAATATACAGCAATGGTTTTTTGATGCATGTGGATGCAGATTTGAACAATTCTACAAAGAAAATATGTGTTCTGCAAATAAATCGCATGATCATATGCATCTGAAATTGAAGGGAAATTAGAATGGCGACAGTGGATATTGTCATGAATAATCCTAATTGTTGAACTTCAATACAATGGTTTGTTTGGGTTAAACACAAAGAAAGATATTTGGAAGAATGTTGACACTGAGATTTCTGGGGCAGAATATATTGAAGAATTTGGGGAATCAAAGGCAACTTTTATCATTTTATTTTGTCCTACTTTCGTTGTCAAATGTGCCCCGGAAATCTCTGTTGCTAACATTCTTTCTTTGTGTTTACAAACAAACATAACAAAGACTTGATGTTGAGTCATCCATAAAAAAAAGATTTTAAAACTTTGAAGGATCCCTCTATTACATACATTTATTATCTTAGATCAATTACTTTTAGAGGTGAACTTTGTCAAGCAAACATTATATTGCCAGCTATAGGCTAAGGTGAGAATAGAATTGACAAACTTTACAGTAAATAGATAATTAAAATAAAGTAATTTTAAACTATTAAACAGTTCAAGTCTCTACATTACTCATTTACTTAAAACATGAATGAGTGGTGATAATCAAAATATTAAATATTCCCTAAACATTCATTTAAAATTTGATGCCACCACATTGACATCTATGCTTTTTTTGGACTCTTTTCGTCACCCTTTCACCTTCTCTCATTTTATCAAAGGTAAAATCAACGAAATATAAATAGCCAAAATGACATCAATACATTTTCATATTACATTTTTCTGCAACTTTCTATACATCCCTCTGTAGGTCACACACACACACACACACACACACACACACACACACACACACACACACACACACACACAGACACACACACACACACACACACACACACACACACACACACACACACACACACACACACACACACACACACACACACACACACACACACACACACACACACACACACACACACACAAAAAGGAGTGTGTCCTGAATTATACATGACAGGGACAGTGGCGCTTTGCAGTTTGAATTCTAATTACATCGACTCCATTGTAGACACCGCAGCCATGTGACAAGCAGGCACTCACAAACACAGAAGTGGTCCATATGGGATTACACAATGGTGTCAAAACTGTAGGACACATCCCTAAATGGTCTGATCATCAAAGTATAGCGTACAATAGTGCACGCTGACAGCCAACTACGAAGAAACACAGCTGGTGGAGAGTAGCCGTCTATCATAGGACACTTCCTTTAGGACATTGGTATGGTTAAGAGGGGGTATCGGGGGAGGGGTATTACAGAGGAAGTGAAGGAGAAGAAAGAGAGAGAGGGAGGTGCGGTGTACGATGGAGACGATAATCGGACTGGTCAATAATTGAACATGGTGGACTTTCACACCTGTAGGGCAACCTCTAGAACATACATGCTTTGCAATAGCCAAAGTTTACGAAAAATGTGTTTTGATATTGTTAATGAAACATTATCCTCAGACCCCCATGTGTGTGGAACAGGGGGCCTTCTGAAAAGGTCAAGCTGGGAAAGGTCAATCATAAGGTCACTTGTCAACAAAAAGGTACATCAAACTTCCCAATCCTCAACATTGGTACGCAAAATATCCCACGAGCTTGCATTTCCGGTCTGTCTCGTTGGGATGCACGTGAATGGCAGCCAACGGAATGAAAAGTCTAGTGTAACCGCAGCATATGGCTGCTACTGATATACCAGACCTATAAAACATACCCTCCACATCCTCAAAGACAAACAGAGAGATGCGGTTAAAGTGGACTGACACACATCTACACACAAACACA
Organism: Triplophysa yarkandensis; assembly: GCA_033220385.1. NCBI lineage: Eukaryota > Metazoa > Chordata > Actinopteri > Cypriniformes > Nemacheilidae > Triplophysa > Triplophysa yarkandensis. The sequence goes on along the minus strand of CM065657.1, from coordinate 2,081,753 downwards.
CACACATAATGGTTACCTGTGTAGAGCTCCCACACAAGAAACTAAAGTTAGGCCATGACAAACTAACCATTACAATATACCGCTCCCTCTCTAAAGCCTTTGGAATGAGCAACAGAGGGATAAAAGCAAATAATAAAACCATGACGAAGGTCAACTGACATATTCAAGCTTTTCAGGCTTCTTTTCAGATAAAAAAAGAAACAACACTAGTTAAATTGTCACAATGTGTGAGGGCTGTATTCTTCTTACATTGTTTCAAAATTGAAAATATGTATTCCTATGCGTGTGATCAAACTTAAAACGGATATATTATCTGATGAACAATACAACATTTTTGGGCCGTTTTCGACCAAATTTACACTGAAAAGTTTCACGTACATGAATATTATGCATGCCAGGCCAGTGGATTGCGATGTTGCTTTGTAAAGAAACATGACATGCCTGCGCACATACACAGTTATAAGTCAAAAGTGCTTTTTAGCGCCCTTGCACATGTGTGTTTAAAGTCGAATGTAAAAACCATTTACATAGTTTGACTGGTTAAGTAAATCCACTTTTTGCAGATAAAATGTAATGCATAATTTAAATAGCACCGAAACATAGTACCAATCCTGAAGGATGCTCGATTATGACACAAATTATAATCGTAAATATTTTGCCCAGTGTTGAGATCACGATTACACGTTGACTTCAAAAAGTTACTTGGTAATTGACTTATCATTTATAAACAACATTATATTCAACTCGGTAAAAAGTACAATATATGATTAAATAAAACATAGTATGATGTCATGGACTCAAATAATTAACATTATTATAAAAGGAAATGCGAAAGTGAAAGTTCTCAGTTTACTTTCGGCCCTGTCGATATGATTCTTACGTTAAAACTAGAAACCCTGGAAAGTCATATTTACAGTTTACACACTCTTCTGTAATTGGGCTCATAAACAAGGTGCTGATAAGAATAGCAGGAGAAAGCTATATGTACATAATAAAATTCCACCACACAAGATATGAATATTAGTATATGATCTTGGGTTGTTACATGTCAAAAGTCCAACCATCTTTAGCACCACTAGAAGCTGAAATATAAGACATTTTTCAATTTGCCACCGTGTAAAGGCTGCCGCTTTATAGTAAATATAAAGCCAATATATATTGTGTGTCCAGAAGCAAAACCGCTCGAATAACTCAAATTCTGCGAATCAAATTTTTCTAATGTAAACACAAACAAATACGCTGAAAGTCACATCATTGTTGGTTTGTCGTCCACTCTCAACAACATGAAGGCTGCTCATGTGAGTTTCACTGTTTGCACTCCTATCGGTGGCCACTGCATCAAGTCTCGATTCATTTGCATAAAGTGAAATTCTGACTCAGCTTTGTTGCATCCCTGGACCACAATGCGTAAGTCTCCTTTGTCACGGCAAACAGCTATTGTGAACATCCCTTTATTGTGGGTAATTGGGCACGGATAACTGTGGGCTGAGATCAATATACATTACACTGCTTTACTTTCACCATGGGTGTAACCTCAACGCCCAGCTGAAAACGAAATGTCAAAATACAAACAACACCAGTAGGCAGTCAGGCCCCGGAGAATAAAGGACCCGGCCTGGGTAGACAATATGCATTTACCATCGGCGGGCCCAACCCCCCGGCCGAGCTCCCATCAGCTCGCACAAGAATCCCCAAGAGACAAGGCAAATGACAGTCCTCAGACTGGCTTTGTTTACAGTTTTACACAAATTTGCACAGACGTTAAACAAGTCATCTGTTACATATGTACGAATTAAAATATAGAGGTCCAGTGGGGGCTCTTTTTGCAAGGGCAGGGACATTTGGGACAACCATTTAGCCCTATCAGCCATACACACAAGCCTTGCAACACACAACTATGCCAACAGCCACCCGGACCACCTGAGAAACCCCAAAGCAGTTTGACTTTGTTTCTTCGGAACACAAAAATATATATATTTTGAAGAACGCTGGTCCTCAAACCGCACTGGCTTCCATGGACATCCCTTATATGGGGAATATGATCTTAAATAATGTTCCACGGAAGAGTCATGTTCATATCCTTTTAGGCACACATGGACACACTGCCCGCATTCCAAAGCTCTTGATTTGGTCATAATTGCTGCTTGCCTGTTTGAGCTTCAAACAAGGAATTAAACTTTTAAATCCCAACAAAACAAAAGGTGTGACATGGGCCAACCCTAGGGCGGGTAAGGCCTAGGAACTCCATTGAAGGCAAAGAATAATAGCAACATTATACGACCCAACTTGGAAAACGAAGGCCTGCAGGGTTAGCTCCAACGGCGGGTTCCAAACTTCCTGGCAGTGACCAACAGCTTGGCGAGACTCCCTCATGGGTTTAGCTGAAATTCTTTGACCAGACTGCACAAAAGACTGATATCCCGAATCATAACGTCTCAGTGCACAAGGACACTTTCCACAATGACGTAATTCAAGAAACCGGATTCACATTTTCGTTGCAAAATCTCTTTGGACAGCTGGTGTAATGGGTTTCTTTTCAAATTCTTACCTAGACAACCTTTAAATCTGTACAAAAGTTATAGTCTTTGGTGTGTTGTAGTAGTAGTTTATTCTTAATCACTTCCATCCATAGCCAAGTTCAAATATAAATCTTCCTGTACTCATCTTTAGTTATACATTTAAATAAACTGTATAATAATCTTCTATATACATTATGTCTAATGTGAATACTCTAACCAGAATATTGAGTGGGCTTGACTCTTTTAAACCCATAGAGATGAGTCATGACATTCTGCCATTGTTTCGAATCCACCCAACCTTACATTCAATAAAATCTTACGATAGTACACAGGTATCCATAACATGACAGCTCACCAGTAAACCTTACAGACTTTTATCAAGCCTCTGTCACACTGAACTTGGATCACATGACTCTCATTTTCCGCTGTAAATCACCTGACCTCTCCGGGCGGGTTTGGTTATGAATTAAAGTCGCAATAAAAGCACATGCAGTGGGCGAGGTCTACGACAGTTAAAACCTCAGACAGAGTTTTTATATATTTAAATACACAGGTTTCAGCACCTATGTACGCACATGCCTGAATGTCAATGCACTATTACAAAATATTAAACAGAGAAGCACCTTCACAGCTGTGTTCTTTATTCACAATGATTTTTATGATCATTATAAACACTTTTACCACCGGTTATCAAGCCATTTTTGTTAATGTTTAAGTCCACAAGGATGAGGCCTGCAAGTAGGTGGTATCACTATCCTGTATGAACATATTCCACTGTTTTGATTTCAAGATCCAAAATGTTATCACATAAAGTTTCAAAAGTTGGCCTTGTTTTACATATAAAGGCTATAAAGAATGCTCGGTATACTCTCTTACCCAGTGACTCTCTTCCCAATAAAGCGTAGTAATAAACCTACCGGTTTGGTTTACTGGTTTACTTTACCCGCCTTGTTACAGTACCTTTGAACAGCTCACAGATAAAACACTATTACAGAATAAATGTTTTGCGACCTTAAATATCCACACTCAAAAGTGAACTTTTCCTACAGTAAACAGATTTCAGTATAAATACATTTACCTTTTTTCCTGTCGAACCTGTCTTGGAGAGGCACGACCGCCCAAGGGAGAGATAGCCTCCAATGACCTCTATCTCCTCTGCGGCAGGATAGCGCTTTTTAAGCTGGGTGCCCAGTTGGGTGTAGGGGGGCTGGGAGACGGGTGAGGTGCTCAGAGAGTCTGTGGCAGGCTCCTGGGTATCAGGAGCAGTGGGCTGAGCCTCGGACCTTCGTTTGGGAACGACTGTAAACGTGTTACCTTTGCGCCTCTGCACCGCAGGGCTTAGAGGTGACGGTGAGGGTTCAACGACAATGTCATCGATGTTGGTGACAGGCAGCTTATCCGCAAGGGACTCTTCCTTGGAATGGACCGACGTTAAGGGTGAGCCAGCTGATGGGGGAGAAGATGGAGAGGGTGAACTGGGCATGGCAGATGGGGTGTGCTGTGAAGGTTCTGTTTTGGCTTCTACATTCCCCTTCCCTGTAAATTTTAGGGTGGGGTGTGTGACTGAACTGGGGGATAACAGGGTTGGCACTGTGGGTTCCGAACCAGTCACGCTCCCCATGGGTCGTGGCGACGGGGGCGAAAGGACAGGGCTGGGGGGTGCTGTGCTTCCGGGGGACGAGATGGCCGCTCGACCCTTGGGAACGACGGTGAATGAATTGCGAGACTGGAGACGCAGGTTGGCGAGCGCACGGGCCTGGATGTCGCCCGCCGGCAGGAGGGAAAGATCCGGCCGCGGAGAGGGACGTATCTCAAAGCTTGGTGATAAGGGGGGCGACGTGGGGCTTGGAGTACAGTCGGCACGGGCACGTTGGCTCTCCGGTGAGCATGGCACCTTGGCTTTGGACGCTCCCTCTGTGCTGTCCCAGTCTCTTTCTCGAACCAACTTGGACGGCGACCTTTCGCTGTCTTCCATGGGATGCCCAGCCGCACTCCGGCCCCCACTCCCCTCGTAACGTCTGCGGGCGGAAGACACCAACAGAGGTGACCCGGAGGCAGGTGTGCTGCTCCCAGAGTCGCCAGGAGAGCCGTAATGATTGGAAGACTGGTTGTTCTGGAAGACTCTGCCGTATGCTCCCCGGACAGGAGATCCGGGGTGCTGGAATGCTTTTGGCACCACATCTGGCTGGGGTTTGGGCCTCGGCCGGAGGGGACTGGAGTCCAAGTCCAGGAGGTTTTCCGTACTGCGAGACTTGGGCTGCAGCTTCCCATAATTCCGGTCGAACTTCTGCAACATGCGACTCACCCTTCCCTGACCTTCCAGGTGGACGGCACCTGGCCGTCCCAGCGTGCTGAGGTTCTCCTCGCTTTTGCTCAGTCCAGTATCATACACGACCACTTCCTTCGCCCGAATCTCGGTCACTGGACTGCCTCTCCGGTCTAAGAGGTCATTGAGAGAGCTCCCAGTGCCATTCTGCTGGAGCTTCAAACCACATCCCTCTGGGAAGTAATCCTGGTCAGATTCAATGATGATGATGTTCTCAGCTCTTATAGTCCGTATTCCTGGAACGCTTCCATACAACTCCAAGATGTGTTGGACAGGACGGGATGCGTTCTCCTGGATCTGGCGCTTTTTGAGTTCTTTCTCCAGTTTGATGAATGGGTTTTCCTGGAGGGGACCCAAACTCTCATGAAGCACCAGGCTCTCCTCGGACCTTACCCCTCTCTCCTCCGCTCTTACCCCTCTCTCCTCCGCGGACTGCCACTGGTCCTTTGTCTTCACCGGTGACAGATCCGGACTTCTGGTGCTTCGCTTCCCCATCATCTGCTGACCGGCGGGAGTGACGGTGTAGTGCCTGGCCGGAGGGGCGCCGGGGGTCTCATCCTTGATTTTGACAGCCGCTCCCTCGCCGTTCAGCCGGGATGCGACCGACTCGGCACCTGCCCCGCCACCCTTCGCCTTCCTCCGTTCGATGATATCGCGTTTCCAGGCCGGCATCCTCGGGCTCTCTTGCCCCGGCTCCTGGCGAAGAAGGCGAAGATCCCCGCCCGACATAATGCAAGAATACTTGGGGGAAAGCAATTAATCTCTCTCTCTCTCTCTCTCTCTCTCTCTCTCTCTCTCTCTCTCTCTCTCTTACTCGGTCGCGTGCATCATTGCGGCCGCAACAATGTATCCCGCATGATGATGATGCCCGTCTGCGCGACCCCGCCCTCTGCCGGTGACGTCACTCTTCCGTCTCTTAGGAACGCCCCTTTCGGGCCTTTCGACCTATGGCACTTGTTTTAAAGGGTGACCCCGCCCACCAGCGGGGCTCTGTTTAGAATATTGGGACACGCCCCGCCTTTACTCCGTCAGATTGAGGTCTTGGATTAGGATTAGGGATCACCAGGATGAAGACCTCTGGATTGTTAAACACATTTAAACACATAAGCTGTTCTTGAACAAATATATTTCAGTAACTATAGGATACTTATAGCACAGGTTTAAATACCCACATAAAGTCTCTCTTGACATTTTTAAAGATTTATTTTTGTTCTATATTCACAGAAGATTTCTATAAACTCAGGATTATTTATATTTTTTATATAGAGGATTTGTAAATAGACTATTTTTCTCTCTTTACATTTTTAAAGATTTATTTTTATTTTTAATGTATGTTTTTTATATCACATTTATGTAAAAAAAAACTATAGTAATTATTTTATATTTTATAAGAGATATAAAGAGAACATTTGTTGGTTATTCTTTATTCTGGTGTGTTCATTTTAATTCACAGAAAATTTCTATAAACTCAGGATTATTTATATTTTTTATATAAAGCATTTGTGCATAGACTATTTTTCTCTCTTTGCATTTTTAAAGATTTATTTTTATTTTTAATGCATGATTGTTTTAATATTATATTTATTTAAATAAAACTATAGTAATTATTTTATATTTTATAAAGAGATATAAAGAGAACATTTGTTGGTTATTTGTTATTCGGGTTTGTTCATTTCAATTCACAGAAAATTTCTATAAACTCAGGATTATTTATATTGTTTATATAAAGGATTTGTGCATAGACTATTTTTCTCTCTTTACATGTTTAAAGATTTATTTTTATTTTTAATGCATGTTTTTTTAATATTTTATTTATTTAAATAAAACTATAGTAATTATTTTATATTTTATAAAGAGACATAAAGAGAACATTTGTTGGTTATTTTTAATTCTGGTTTGTTCATTTTAATTCACAGAAAATTTCTATAAACTCAGGATTATTTATATTTTTTATATAAAGAATTTGTGCATAGACTATTTTTCTCTCTTTACATTTTTAAAGATTTATTTTTATTTTTAATACATGATTTTTTTAATATTTTATTTATTTAAATAAAACTATAGTAATTATTTTATATTTTATAAAGAGATATAAAGAGAATATTTGTTGGTTATTTTTTATTTTGGTTTGTTCATTTTAATTCACAGAAAATTTCTATAAATTCATGATTATTTATATTTTTTATATAGAGGATTTGTGCATAGACTATTTTTCTGATGTTTTAACACCATCAAGATCAACAAGTTTTTTATATAATATATGCACTCATTTCAGTTTACTTCAATTTAATTCTAAGAGCCTTTTTATGTCACATCCATATTGCCCATACATTAGATTTGTTTACCAATTAATTTACAGTTTTGAGCTTTGCAGGATGCACTTCCATTCATATTTACATACAGTAGACTACTAAAATACACATTACATTCTACAACAAATGAATACATTATTGAGTATATTTTGTTATTGTTGTTTTTGTTTTCAATCCAGTTTAAAGATCAAATAAGGCCATGTACATAAAGATTGTGCATACAGGAAAGTGATTTTGTGATTTATTTATAGATCTTATATATTCACATTTATGGCTGTATTTTGTACCCAGCCTTGCAGTCTATCAGATAACATCAAGATGACTTATGAGAAGGTTAACGTATTCAGGAAACTTATTCTTTCAAGATATGAGTAACCCTTTCAATTCAATGGGTGCCATTTAAAGGCACAATGGATTTTCAGTACATCCAGTTAGGTAATATAGTACGTAAATATCTAAACATATCAAAGGAAATTATTTTGGTGTTGAAAATCAAGAACAAATGGCCTATTAAATAGGATCCTTCAAGTCATAGAGATCTAAACCTTTGCTACCAGGGGAATTGCATAAACTGATCGGTTTTTCTCTGGGGTCAAGAGGGTTTCAGGGGGAAGATAACTGTAAAAAAGTGTGCCATGTTATACACTTTTTGGCTCAACACATTTTCCAGAATTCTTGTGAGTTTCTATTACTGTGTTTCACTATTTGCTTTGTAATTTATGAAACAATATAATGTCATTATAATTTACACAACCAAAGATTTCAGCCTTAGTGCCACCTAGTGATAATAAGGTAGCATTTTTAGGCATCAAGACTTCATACTCAAGAAAAGATATTAAAACAAGCCCCAAAGCAAATGTGAGTGTTTAAATGTTGATGTTTTATTTACAATTGTACAAACAACAATAAAAGTAATAATGCAGATCAAGTAACATCGTTCTGAGACAATTCCGATCAAACCTTTGAAAGCACAATAACAACCAAAAATTGCACATTACGTTGAAGCATCGTAAAGGAAGCAATGAAGCCTCGTTCGCATGCATGAACAATGAAACTGAATACATATAAAAACTGACGTCACAATGATCCCCACCCCCTGGTTTTGATGACACCTGCAGAGTGTCGTTCAAATGCTGTCCATTGGCATGGGGGCGGACAGTTTGTCCTTTAATTTACACGACAAGCACGAATCATGAGCAGCTGCAGGAGGATGAACAGCGGGGAGACGATGAGACCGAACCAGAGGTCACGTGCCTGGTCCTGTTCGGCCAGTTTCTGGCACAGCAGCACCTCGCACACCAGCTTGAGACTGAGAACTGTCAGGACCCACAGCAAGCGGAGCACGGCCAGGCGCTTTTCTCCTTCCTGATAGAGGCGGATGGACACGATGGCCGTGAAGTAGGTGCTGAGGCCGTCAGCGGCGAACAAGGGCGAGAACACCAGCCACCAGCTCATGTCCAAAGTCTGCTTGTCCACGTCCATGTGCAGCGCCACCAACACGCTGAAGACCAGCAGCGCACCGAGGTGGAGGAACAGCTCGAAGGTGGCAAAGCCCAGCCATTGCACCAGCTCTCTCAGAGAGAACAGCATCGTCGCGGAGACACCGGGAGCCTAAAAACCAAACCCTAGGATCTCATAAGCATTACAGGAAGTTAACGGCCATGAAGGTCTATGGAACATCCGGCTTTGGAGATCATTCCACTATTTTGGCAACATCACGCCGGTCTTGAGACGGACCGGATCCACCTTCTGAGATTTGTCAAAACCTGGAAGGAGAAGCGAAAAAACAGCATCATCACCATGAATTTGTGAGTCTATTGTAAGTCGCTTTGGATAAAAGCGTCTGCTAAATGACTAAATGTAAATGTAAATGTAATGAATTTGATGATGTAATCTGTAAAGACAACAGAAACAACCAATGTCAAATCCACCCCTGTCCTCACACTCAGCATATACATACTACACATCATCTTAGTATTAAAGTACTCAAATACACAATGATTGATTAGCATTGCACCATGAAGAACCACACAACAGAGTTAGCATGACGAGGTTTAAATATCCCAACCCTGGAAATGCATTTTACCTCACAGTTTATGATTGCAGTGATCATTAAAGGTAAACACTCAACCTTGAATTACATTTTTACATAATTATTGAAAGGTTCATATGACAGGGAGAGACGTGCAGCTGTGATGAGCAGCAGCTAGCCCAGACGAGCTATTTACCTTCCGGCTGGGAAACTCGAGAAATCTCGCGAGAAATTCACCTCCGCGATTTGAGCTACGGAGGCCGAGACGCAGGATGACTCGCAAAATAACAATAACGAGAACAAAACACGACTTAGTCTAAAGGGGCGGTGTTTAATCTGTTACGTGTGATCAGAATGTCACTTAATATTGAGTATAAGTTCATGTCTGATAATGTTGCATACAGCTGAAACTTTAACACACAGCGTTTATAGAAAGTACTGACGTTTGAATGCAAAACTCGGTTGTTTGAGCCATCGTGCGCCACCTGGAGGGCAATAGATGTAACTGCAGTAGCATAGCTGCTAGCATCTTTTCCTCCCAATGACTGAACTGCACATGTTTCTATGAGAAGTTCAAGCATTGTCGCTTCATTTGGCTGATCTGGGTCATCCGTAGTTTTCAACACACAACACCACAACGTAAGTTTACAATGTGACTTATATTTACCATATGGGGTTAAGATTTAAGCTCTGCATGACATTGTTATTAAGATTAGCATTGTCATAGCTTGCTTGGTTATGGACGTGACAGTTTGTGTTATGGATGTGACATAAAAACACATTTTTGTTACCAGTAAACTACAACTGTTTATATTATACTAAACCCTTGCTGATAGTGTTTAAATATCAGAAAAACATCAGTCTATATATAAGTTTTCTATTGTAAATAAATAAAGATGAGTTATGGATGTGACAAAAAATGGACATCAATAGTGGGAGACAACAAACTTCTTAAGATTTATGTGAATTAAAATGTACAGAATATCTCTGTATTACATTTAAAATAATTATTATATTTTTATTTGTATGTGTCCCTTTAAGAGCAAAATGTAGAGTTATGGATGTGACAAACCTGAATATATACCTATGTTTAAAATGAAAAATGTATGTACATTTAAAATGAAAACCAGAATCAATAATATCCAACAAATTGCCAGGGGATTTTTTTCATAGAACATAAAATAATATATATATATAATCATTTAAAATTCATGTGTTATGGATGGGACAATCCTAATAGCCCTAACTTTACAATGAAAAATCATGCACTAAAAAAAATATAATTCTATAAAAATATCAAGAGAGACCTCACAGGGGTTTCGAACAACCAAAAGATGACATCTATGCTATAAGTATACTAAAACCTCAATATATTTATGGTAAGGTTGACATTTCCAGGGAATGCCCACATAACCAGTTTAGAAAGACATCCAGACTCATCTATTCTGCGAGTTTTGCTGGTAGACAAATTTATTATGTAAGAGCTTCCGTTCTTCTGAAAACCTAGATTGTGTAAGAATTGTAGTGAACAGTAGTTGTAATATTGAGTTTTATGAATCAATATTGCACATTTTTACAAAATATATTGAAGGAAAAACATGGTACGACTTTGATACATGTGTACAAACGAGGGGTACCGAACTTATTTTTGTGGATGAGAATAAATTAAAAACCGAATTTGTTCTTATTTCATTTTTGTGCAAAAACAATTGTATATTTCAAACTGTTGAATATATAAATCTTCTTGGCATGGAGAATATTTCTGCATGCCTGGTTAGATTGTATGCCTGGAATGTGTTAAAATCATTCTGCTGCTCATTCAGTCAAGACTTTTTTCATGGATTATTTCAATGGAAAGAAAGAACTAATCCCTGTTCTTCAAACACCAACATGTGGAAAATGTAATGTTATTTTGTGTTGCTTTACAATACAATACAATACGGACGTTTTAATTGTATTTGTTATAAAAGTGGATCTTGTGTACGTCTGAATACTCAAGATACTCAAAAAAGAATGTGTCTGTGACTCGATGTGAATCTACAGGACAATGACACAGCCAGCGGATTCCGTTCTGCACAGCGGTTATTTCCATCCAACACTCCGATATTGGCAGACCTGTGCTTCAGACCTCAGACCGGATAACCTCATATATCCAATTTTCATTACGTAAGGTCAACTTTTATGGTGTATATAAGTTACATGGCATTTGTTTGATTATCATTTAAGGATACAGGGATTGTGATGAACTGTGGGTGCTGATGTAGAGATCGTCTTTCCTTTATTGTCCTTAACAGTGACAGCCCTGATGCAGTTGAACCAATTGCAAGTCTCCCTGGCCAGGCAAGGTAATATATGTTCACCTTTCTAGCAATACCCTGCCACTATTTGGAATAAATCAAAGTTACAGAAAATTAGCACGGAATAACAAAATAGAATGTATATTCACCTCTGTTGCAAAAATCGGTAACTGTTTAAAAAGTTGAAACCCTGATTTGTGTAATTCCATATTTACAAAAGAAAACGTTTAACAATACGACTGGTGGTCTTAGATAAGCCAGGGTGGGACTGGATAGCCTACAAAGCTCAATGATAAGCCAAGTATCTTGTGTCAATGGGTGTTTAAGTATCTTGCGACAGAATAATGTTGCATTTGTTTGAACACTTGGATACTTCCCACTGTGCAGTATAAAATATACTGCATCCTACAATTTGGGACAGGAAGAAGTATAAAAAATGTATTTGCCAATTTTGATAAAAAAATCTGGATTCTTACCAAACGTACTGTCACACACAGTCACTTATTATTGTATTCAAAAAACTAAACATCTCATACGGTGACGTTCTTCTGATCTTAGATATGGTGTTAATAAGCTAGAAGGTGTGCTTCGTCCCCTCGTGGCAAAAGGCCTAAAGTGTGTGCTGATCTTTGGAGTTCCTGCTAAAGTTCAAAAGGTGATTGGTGTTTTTAGATTTCTATTGGATAGTTATAAGGAAGTTTATTTGAAGACTGACCACTTGCCTTCTCTTTTTATTTCCCAGGACGAGAGAGGTTCTGGTGCAGACACAGATGACACTCCGGCAGTGCTGGCTGTGAAGAAACTGAGAAGCACGTTCCCTGATCTGGTGCTGGCCTGTGATGTGTGCCTTTGCCCCTACACATCTCATGGCCACTGTGGTTAGTATCAAAATTGAATCTGGGGATTGATGTCACTAATAACACGGAGTTCCAAGTATGGTTGGATAAATGCTTGTAACCCAAGAAGTCTCGGTCCCTATTGACTACCATTGAGGAAGAATTACTACAATATGAGATATTTCGAAGAATGTAGGACGGCAAAAATGTCTGGAGTGCTTTTGACTACCATTGTACGTTTTCTGAACTGTTTGATTACAAGCGTTCATCCAAATATATTTATCGGCCTTAAACCAAACAATGACATAGCTACCAGTTTGTAATTGATTGAGGACGAAGTAAAGTATATTAAAAAAAAACAGCAAGCAAAACAAACAGCAACAAAAACTTGTTTAAAATTAAACACTACCTTTAAATAAAACATCTATATAATGTTATATCTTTGTAACACTTTAAGGAATTCTACGTGAAGATGGCACACTAGATAATGCCCAGAGTTGTATGAGGTTGGCAGAAGTAGCGCTGGCCTATGCTCGAGCAGGTTAGTATGTACAATCATTCATAATTTCATACCAAAAATATATATTATTTTAGACAGTGGTCGCTCACACTATCATCCAGTGTTAAACAATTATAAGGTTTTCCTTTAAATCCTCAGGCTGCCACATCATTGCCCCTTCAGATATGATGGATGGGCGAATTGCATCCATTAAGCAAGCGCTCATATCCAATGACTTTGGAAACAAGGTAAACACACAGTGGAATACATCGATTTGAGAATAACATAATACTCATGACTCGCTTCATCTCTATATCTTATTAGGTGTCAGTGCTGAGCTACAGTGCTAAATTTGCCTCCTGCTATTATGGACCATTCAGGTGGGGTTTAGTTTGTTCTTTAGTTTAAAAGTGTTGTACTATTATAACAAAAAAAAACACTGGAGATTAATTTGCATTACTTTAAATAATAATTTTTTAGGGCGTATATAGTAAATTGTTTTTTTTCTTTTAAAAGGGATGCTGCCCAGTCTAAACCGGCATTCGGAGACAGAAGATGCTATCAGCTGCCTGCTGGTGCCCGAGGATTAGCACTTAGGGCTTGTGTAAGAGATATATCAATTGATCTTTAAATGCATTTATTATAACCAGCCTGACATCATATTAGCTCCTCCGTATGCATGAATTGAAAGTGGGACTGTCTTGTGTTGAACCATATAGTTTTTAAATAAACCTTTTAAAGACACTTGTGTAAATTGCTTGTTTTATATCTGACACGAGTAGCAACTCATTGAAAGGTTTGAATTGACATTGAGAGCCGTTTCTTTCAATTGGTTTTTCCAGTTACAGCATTTCTGTGATTAAGAATCGAGTTCTAATTTAGACAAATCAGAATTTTTTTATTCCTTTAGGACCGAGATGTGAAAGAAGGGGCTGATATGCTGATGGTGAAACCTGGGCTACCTTACCTTGACATAGTGAGGGAGGTTAAGAATAAGGTAGGTAATTATTATTATATACATTCACTCATTTTCTTATTGCATGTATAAAGGATGATTGGTCTTTTTAGGTAGACTTTATACAAATTGAAATCTTTACACCTCAAAGGTAACTTCAAATAAATATTGTTTTGAAATTCTCATTTTTTTGTACCAAAATTTGATACAATTAGTATAGATTTTAGTGTGAATAAAAAGGCCACCCAATGGCACTGTTAGTGTTTACTCTTAAGTAAATCTTATGGTTTGCGGTTATAATGTGGGATGATTACTAGTAAAAAGCAGGTGGCCAAACTTTTAAAAAGGGGGATTGAAGAGATAGTGTTTTGTTTTAAGTTTTGGGAGAAATATAGCTTATTTGAGCTTAGAAAAATGTAACGGACCTTTCTTAAAAGGAAAATTCTTAACTATTAATCGGTTAAAAAGTGCCCCTTTGAAACATGCTTAAGCAACCCAAGCAGTTTAAAATAAATGTGGGCAAAGATCTCAAAGCATTCGAATCCTCTTTTGTCTCATCAGCACCCGACTCATCCGCTGGCGGTGTACAATGTATCAGGAGAGTTTGCCATGTTATGGCATGGAGCTAAAGCCGGAGCTTTCGACCTGCGTGCTGCAGTTATGGAGTCTATGACAGCCTTCCGTCGAGCAGGTGAGAAACAGCCCAGTTTAAGTCTACTGTAGGTTCTCAGAAGTTTTAATTTGCTTTAAACATGAACGATTTCACTGTTGTAAAAATACCTGTGTGCATCTGGGTGTCTTTCAATTTATATCTTCGTACATCAATAATTGTGGACATGCAGAGGATATTGAATGTTCTTTTCCATTATCTTACAATATAACTTTTCTTTCAGGAGCTGACATCATTATCACCTACTACACCCCGCAGCTGCTCACGTGGTTAACAGAGTAACAGTTGATTCAATTATGCCATTGAACTCGGATACAGCGCTGAGGCTGATGTTCATGAAGCTTAGGACTTGAATCAAACAGACATGCAGATATTATTACCCAGATCAAAAGTAAACAATTTATGTTTTGTATCTGATTTGCATATCAATGTATAGACATTTAGAAAGCTGTGATTTTGTAGGTCTGAAATGATGTCAACACTTTGAGCCATTGTTTCATTTATATGTTTTATTATATAGATTTATTTGGTTATTTGTGCTTTGTACACCACAAATCTGTTCTCATTTTCCTTTAAAATGGCAAAACGACTTAAACTGGACATCGGGTTTATAATCAAGACTTTTTTTCTCAAATGAATGACAGATGAATCCAATGCTGTTGGATGCCCAGTGGTTACCTCCATTTGAAGCGTTGCAGTATTTGTTAAGATGCACAAGAAAATGAACCTGAATAAAGCATTAAAAAGATTTTGTTTATTATAAGGGTGATATAACATAATGAATAAGCTTTTCTTAAAGGTCTGAGCGGGTAATCAGAAATTCTCGTCCTTTTATAGAGTTTACGGCAGGTTTTCATTACTCTCAGGCACTATTTGACTCATTATCATTCATTAGCATTATTATTCAGACTTTTATGAAGTGGCACAACATGATATGAGCCTTTCAGCCAGACAAGAAAGCCATTCGAACATTACATTACATATATAAAATATAAATGCAAAAAAATAGCACATAATAAATGCATCCAAAAACAGGTTACACAACATTATTATATATACAAAATAAAATATTAATTTGCCTAATATAAAATGTTTTAAAATAAATAATTAAATGATTTCCTTTGACAGGGAAATCAATCAGAGGTCTGATAAAGATCACACAATATCTAACAAGATTCTAAATGCAAATGGCCAATATTGCAATTCTTATAGTTAAAAAAATCATGTACATATTTTAATTATTAATTTATTATTTTTGAGTATGACAAGTTTCTTTAAGGCATCTCCTTGGTTGTTCATGCAAAGTGACTTGTGTCACATTCTTAGAAGACCATTAGAGTTTTTATGATTCACTTATAAAATATCCTTTATTTACTATTTATAATATAACTTACACTCATGTATAATAACACAATAACTCATTTAAAAGCAATTCAATCTTATAACAGTGACATGTTTTTCACTTTTCCTGTCTGTGCCACATCACCTAAAACCAGCATTCTGTTCATCCACCTGCTGTCATTCTTTATCTGTGATCGATTATTCCTGATGTGACGAAATACCGCGAGAGGGACAAACAAACCTTGTCTAACGCGAGCTCTCGCGGTATTTTGACGTCATCCCACCTCCAGTCTGCGCAGCGCTGCATGAAATCAAACACAAGCGTCATGGTGTCCTGCAACATCGGTGTTCGATTACCTGAGGCTGGAGATCGTGCTAGTTGCTATATTGGTGTTGAAGAAGAGTAAGAATGCTATTTTCCGTAGAATTAAACCATAAACACATTCCATAAACCGTGGCGCGTGGCAGGTAATGTAAATTTGAGGTAAATATATAAATATATGTATTTATGTACGTTGTCATGATAGTGTGGAGTATGTTTGTTTATGTCAAGCGCTGCTAATGAGCTTAGCTTGGAGTGTTAGCTGCTTTAGCTTGCTAAAGAAAAATAACATTGTTTACAGAGATGTTTTTCATTTTAGGGTATTAATGTTAAACTGTAAGTTATTGTGCAATGTTGTTGTTGAAAAAACTAACAATTCTTTATATGTTAATGTTATGATTTATGTCTAGATTTAAGTGATGTGATGTTGTTTTTAAACAGGCAGACTTTAATATGGATTCAATTGTGTTGGTCATTGAAATATTTGAATCCTAATCTGTACATTTTTGCTTAATTGTAAAAGTGTAAATGTAAAGATCTGATTGGAGAAGGACTTCTGGATCATAACTCACAGCGGAAAGATCTTAAATTAGAAAGAGAGAAAATGAGAAGGGTGAGCGACACTTGTGTCACTTCCTGTCAAAGTGAAGGGTCTGCACACTTGAGAATGTCACGTCTATTCCTCAAAATCTGTTCGAAAGCCTTTGAAAGATCCGCCACAGGTAAAGCTGCGACTGCCTTGCTTGGATGTCTAGACAAAACAAGACTTTTGTGTTTGTTTAGGTTACGCTGGAATGTGCCGAGCGAGTTTAACAGGATCAGAACATTGGTAGAGTGTCTCTTTTCATGAGAAGCAGGCTGTTGACCTGACATCCTGATATTCCTCAGTGTGTCACCTTTCGTGAGTTTGACAGATCGAATACATTGAGAATGTTCCTCTCTTTCAGGATGTCAGGATGGCAAGTGGCCCTGGCTTGCCGGACAGCCTGGTGCTGGAGATCTTCTTGCATCTTCCCCATCGAGCGGTGCTGAACGCTGGACTCGCCTGCCGTCAGTGGTTCGCTGTTTCACGGGACGAGTTCCTGTGGAAGGAGCTCTTCTACAACTACTACCGCATACCGCGCTCCGTGCCGCGCCACCCAGGTGCTCAGGCAACATACACCTCAAAGATATAAGAACCAACAGTTTTTATGCCGATACTTCAATTCTATCGAAGTTTTTACTTTTAGATAATGATCTGTCAAATGTTAATTCAAGTTAATTCCAAAGGAATACTAAAGTACACATTTTTTTCTTGTCTGTCTTTTGTGTTTCTCTCATGGGTGTAGCGGCTTCGTCATGGTATAGAGAGTTCAAGCGGTTATATGACTGTATCCCATGTGTGGAGGTTCAGACTTTGAAAGAACATCATGACCAGGTCTTGCATCTGGCCTTCTCTCACCGCGGACACCGCTTCTCCTCCTGTTCCAAAGACTGCACTGTCAAGGTTTTTGGTCTTGCTGCTCACTTCATAAAGACTGCAGTGCATTCGATAATTTCCTCTATTAAAACTCGTTAAAATAGCATATACGACATCCAAATGCACAGTCAGGCCCATTGATTGGTGTAAAGAATGCTGTTTCAAACTGGTAAACTGCGGACTTATAAAGAAATAACCAAGCAATAACTAAAATGATACATTTGCCCAAACATGTAGTTAAACACGTATCACGTAAGCAAATAAACAACATCAAGCCAATTCCATTTCTGACACCTACCTCTGTTTAACACATGCACATAAAAAGTTAAGTGTGTGTGATTCTACTCTGGTTGAAGAGTAGGGGGAATGGTCATAGAACCCTTTAAACAATTTTTTTTAGACCACATAAAAGCATATCATTTGTTTTATGTTGCATTCAAACTTTTGTTAATATTTTACCATTTTTGGTCATGTAATTTAAATAAATATTTTGTTAAATGTAATAAAAATTTACTGCATTATAGATCCTAAAAATCTGACGATATCAGTGTCCCCATAAGCATTTTGAGATTGGGCTTAAAACTTGATTTTAAAAAGGTAAATAATTTGCTGCTGAGTTGGTTTGTGATAGCAAATATTTATAAAAAGCTCTTTAGTTAAAACTGAATGGATCGTAATGACTGTTAACTGTTAATGTCTGTTAAAAAACAAAAAAGAACACATTTGGCTAGACAGGATATCACAATTTTGGTCTGCAGTGAGGCAAAATTTCTATTTTAAACAAGATTTTTCAAATTCTGGTGTTATAATATGTGCAGATTAAGTGATATAATAAGACCACATGGGATCTTTGCATGCTTTTTTTCACAGGCTAGTTTTTACTGTGCCAACGTGTTTCAACAAACTAGTTTCGTCACATGAATGTGAAAAAAAATTTCGGATCCTTGCACTTTTAAGAGTTATGTTATGTATCATCGATGTTCATCGTAAGTGAGATTTAGGAACACTGTCTGTATGTATGTTTCTGTAAATGTTTGTGTTTATTTTGATGCTACCTCTGTTGTGTTTCAGCTCTGGGACACGGAGCGTCCTGATGGCACCATCTCTTTGGTTCACAGCTCCAGTATGCGACAGTTCAACTGGGGCTACACTCAGTTCTCACAGTTTAACACTGATGACACACTCCTTCTGGTGTCAGGGGTTTACCTGGGCCCACATCACTCCTCCTCCGGAGAGATAGCAGTCATAAGTTTAGGTAGGCACTGTTTTTGTATATACAACTACCACATAAAAACACAATTTGTCCGGATGGCTTTTTGATGACTGTTGTTTTGGACCCATAGAAAATTACACCCTGCTGTCCCGTGTGAGAAATAAGCCCTATGACGTGTTTGGCTGCTGGCTGAATGAGACTCACCTCATCTCTGGTAACCTGCATTGGATTGGCAACATGACGTCCTGTTCTGTGCTTTGGCTTAACAAAGCCTTCCAGGTTCAGATGAGTTTTATTTGCATTTGCATTTACATTTACTTATCACAAACTCACTTGTTTTTGCCTCTCTAAATACAGGACATTGAGTCAGAGAACGTGAATGTAGTGAAGCGTCTCTTCAAGATTCAGAACATCAATGCCAGCACCATTCGCACAGTGATGGTCGCACACTGCCGTCGTCACGATTCGCCAGATCTTCTGCTGGACTATGAAGCTCAGTCACAGGCTCAAGCCCAGACACAGCAGCACCAGCCTAGGCTTTTTGATCTGGGAAACACAGACAGTGAAGAGGAGGAAGATGTTGAGGACGACGAGGATATTGAACAAAGAGAGAAGAGGGTCTCAACACATCTGCCTTTATACAACGCATCTGGATTGCAGCATGTTATACATGTAAGACCTTATAGGATGGACCTAACACTTGGTCCTTTGTCACATGGTCCCGGTGTTTTAAAGGTGACTTATGTCATTTATGTCTCGTCCAGTTGTAGCTTGTCTGTAAGTAATACAACCAGTTGGGGAAACTTCTTAGATGACCAAAAATATGTTTCGCTACTTTTCAATAACCACTTTTAGACATTAATTGTGAAACACAAATATCATGTTTGTGAAAGTGTTGAATAGTTTGTCTGGATCGGTTATCAGGGGTGTCAGAACACAGGAGCTCGTGAGCGGGAATTGGAGACGCAGGTGGCCAGACTGATGGGCGGCAGCCGCACCAAAGCTCATAATCCAAACCTGGTGTCTCCATCTGCTGCTGGAGAAGGAGAGGACAAGACCTATCTCCTCTTTACCACCGGCAGCCTCACCTACTCTCCTCACCAGATAGGTGAATGTACTTCAGTAATGACTCTGGGGCTGTTCAAACAGAAAACATGACAGTCGGTCTATTGCTTAGTTTGTTGTATTGCACACAAAAGTAGAAGAATGTATGTAGCCCAGTGTTTTTGTTTATTGTAAAATACTGCAATATTACGCACAATAGACATAATCACGATTCTGTCAAGACAGACCTGAGAAGCCGACTATTCTGATGGAAACCCTTTTAATGCTTATCACAGCATAATATTTCTATGTTCTAACTGCTGTACAGGTTCATAGTTGGAACAGTTTTAAAGTTGCTTTAAAACTGTTAACTTCATGTAACATGTTTAGACAAGATGACCATCAAAAACAGAGTCCTTTGAGCATGAATGCCATCTTACTCTGGGTTGTGTGTTAATGCTGTTGTGTGTTTATAACAGGTATCAAGCGGATAATGCCTGATCAGATGACGACATGTGGGCCTGTTTTGGGAGAGGAGCGCAGCACCGAGGAGTTCTTCGACTCGCTGGATCATGTGATTGACATACATGGTCACATTATCGGCATGGGTCTATCCCCTGACCACAGGTGTGTTTGCTGTTACGATATAGATTACCAACATATGTACCTATGAAAAGTTTTGGAAAAGTTGAGCGAAATGTTTCTCAGTATTAAAAACAATTATGTTGTCTGAAATTAGATTATTATACAAATATTAAATTTAGCAATCTTATGATTTTTCAAGAGAAAGGATTGACTGAATATGGATGAAAGAACAGTCAATAAGACCGCAGAATAGACAGGGGACTCCTTTAAAATTCTTTAAAATGCATTTCAGGATGAGACTACAAGAAGCTGCTTGATAAAATGACTGGAAAACATTTCTGCAAATTCACTGAACTACTCTATACTGAAAATGATCAAAAACAGCATATTTTATTGTATTTTTTTATTATAACATGATTCTCTTAGTTTCATTTGTTTTTTGTTGTTTTTTTAATATAATTTTGATAAGTATATAATTAAATCCTAAAATGTGAAAAAATAAAACTGCATTATTGAATAAGAGTCACAAATATTTTGACCGGTTGTGTACAGCTTCTGTTGAGTGGTGTATAGCTGTACACAACTCACAGCTATGATATCCAAATGTTTACTTTAACTTTGAACTAAAATCAAAATGTGGAGACCCTGCAGAAATAAGAATGTTTTTGAATTTTTGCTGACAGGTACTTATATGTGAACAGTCGAGCGTGGCCGGCAGGCTGTGTGATATCAGACCCCATGTCCCCTCCACCAATCGCAGAAGAGATCGACCTGCATGTGATCGATCTGAAGAGTCTGAGAGAAGAGCGCCGCAGCCTTCGAGCCCACCGGGCATTCACTCCTAATGATGAATGCTTTTTTATCTTCCTCGATGTCAGTCGGGACTTTGTTGCCAGGTACACCACAACCCCAAAAACAATCAAACCCGTTTCTCAGTGCATCGGTCAACTAGTGCTGTTCTTATTATATATAAATGTTAACTATTTGTTAATGTGTTTGTCTGACTATTTTTATCTCCGTTTTCACAGTGGCGCAGAGGACAAGCACGGTTACATCTGGGACCGACACTACAACATCTGCCTAGCACGTCTACAGCACGACGACGTGGTCAACTCTGTTGCCTTCAGCCCAGCGGACCAGGAGCTGTTGCTGTCTGCCAGCGACGACTCCACCATCAAAGTGTGGCGCTCGCCACGCATGGTGCGACTCTGCCAGAGCCCTCGGCGGCCCCCCAGGGCTCGCAAGCTTCTCTCTTCCCTGCTCGCCCACAGAAGTGCTCATTTGAACGGTAAACCTTGACCTCAGGTATGGTGGACATGAAATGACAGAAGAGTCACAGAGGATTTATATGAAGACACTCCACAAGTAAAGCGAGTAACCTCAAAAACTGTCAAGAATGTTCCACTTCCACGTGGGTCACTTGAGAAAAAGAACAAGTCTCTTGGGGGTTACAAGCAAGACGCACATTGACATGACGAAAAGGAGATGAAAACTGAAAATTTGTGGCCATTTGTGCGTATTAAATAAAAAATCTGATTTACGTGGGATGTGCAGTCATGGGTCGTACATGCATTTGAATTTCACCTTTTATTTTGACTAGTTGTTGTCTTTGTTCTTTATTTTAGATGTTGTCTGATCTCGACGACCCGGTATTTGTTTGGGACTAGAACAGAACGTGAACCGTGTGGTCAGAATATTCAAGTAGCCACCAAAACGCTGCTACAAGTTAAGAACACAATTGTGCTTGTTGTTTTATCTGTGGTCCAGTGTAGTCTTAGCCGTACATTATGGAGAGGCATTTAAATCGATTATGGTTATGGAGTGAAATGCAGATCTGTACCTCTGAGAAGCCCAGTCTATGCTTTTAATATTTTGTTATTTTTCCCTTTGTTGTGTGGGTTTTAGAAATCATGACTAGTTATCAGTTGTTATATTTCGCCCACAGAAATGTTACAACTGTAGAATCGTCACCTAGAAAAGAATTCTGCATCTCATTTCCAGAAGGGTGTTTCACAGGAATGCATATTTCAAACTATGATCAGTTCAAAGGACCATTAGGATTTTGTTACATTTTCATTAGTAGGATTGAATGCATATACATTTACAAACAATGGTATTATTTCGTGTACTGGATTTATTTACACTTTTTACCATCACAGTGATAAATTATATACACATTTAAAATAAGTACATGCAAAAATCCTAGTGGTCCTAAAAGCTGCATATTTTAATTATATATTTAATTTTTCCTTTCATATTTGGGTTCTTATTTGACTTGAGCATATTTTTATGTGGTTCACGAAATAAACTACAAATTGACAACAGTGAAGTTTATGCGCTCCTGTATCATTGGATCTATATGCAGAATCAGAGTGCTGTGTCATTGAAACCCATAAACAGCATCCCATGTTTTGTTTATCATGTATAGATATTCAGCAATGGTACTTATTTTTAACAACCTAAGATTTCTTGACAAAGGAATTGAAGTGATAGTGCCATTTGCATATCGCATGTGAAGCTCAGGTATACAGTATTTCTGTTACTTTTTATGGCTTTGGAACCTTTTTGGTCCCTCAAAGGGATAGTTCATACACAAAAAATCTGTCATCATTTACTTACCTTTGAGTTTGTTACAGTAGTAGCTACAGTAGTGGAAGATGGTTCTGTTGCACAAAATAAGACATTTTGAAGATTGTAAGAGTAAAGCCTTGGGAGTCAGTATTGTCCAAGAGCTGTTTGGTTACAAGCATTTTATCAAATATCGTTCTGTGTTCCTTTAAACAAAACAATGTATACAAATTTAAAACGGTGTGAACTTTACTGCAGAATTTTCTTATTATTATCACTATAAAACTTAATCTGTACCGGTTAATTTATCTTAACTCATGCATTTGACTTTGGACCACATTGCTCAGCAGAAAAGCTAGTTGTTCCTTTGTATTCATTACATTAAACGGGAAGAATCTCACACAGATTCTGACACTCTTATGTAAATCTTGAGAACCTGTAGTTTAGAATCGCATTGTTCATATCTCTGGAAAGTTTTTGTTTAATTCTGTAAACTAGAGGTAGGACTGTTTCTACTAAAAGCTGTGTATATATTTCTGGAATGTACACGTTGATGGTCATGCTCTCCCATATTTTGTGATGGGGCGTGAGTGGGTTTTCTACGTGAGAATGGACGAAAACAATAAGCTTTCTTATGTTAAAAAAGTCAAAGATTTTAAAATAACTTTCCGAAATAAGATTCAGTGCTGTGGTAGTGTATACAGCACAGAAACACTACCTCATGCGTCTTACTCATTTAATAACAATTGGATCATGTTTAACATAACAACTCAACATGTTTAAAAGTCTAAACAGCATAATGTTCCTCTTTAAGTTCCAGTGCAGAATCATTTTAAACCATTAAACTTTTTTCTTTCACTACATTATATGTTTATTTTGTACTCAAGCTCCTTTTTCTCTTCTTGCTACCAAAAGTATGTTAAACTGGGATTGACCAAATGTTAGAGATGTATTTGGGTTAGAAATGCTTTCATAAAACAAATCTCATACCATATACAATAATTGCACGCTTAATAATAAACCAATATTATTATGGCTTCACTGGAGTTCTTGAAAATAATGACTAATGACAAAGAATTGTTTGACCTACAGTATGACCTTCAAATAACAAGATCTGCATGACTTTCTTCCGCAGAACACAAAAGAAGATGTCTTTAATAAGGTTGAGTATAAGTTTATTTTTATCTTGCAAAATAATATATATTATGTTTACATATTTTCTACAACAAACATTCTTAGAAAATTAATCAACTTAAATAAAAAGACGGTACATTTATGGTCATGATTGGGTCAAATATCCATTATATGATGAAGCAAGCTGGTCCCTCATGTCTTTACCAACAATGTTAATGCCATACCGCAGCGTTTTACCAAACATTTACATTGATTTGATCATATTCTACTGACATATACAGTCAGAGCATTCAACATTTTTGGATAAAGCATCATGCATGAATGTTAACGAATAAATATACATCAAAATGAAAGGACAATACCAAAGTAGTCCAATTATCACATGTATATAAACATATATTTAAACATATATTTGTATGGAGCAGAGTTAAACATCTGGGATCAAGCTTCAAAAGAATCTTTCAGGATCATCATCAGTTCACGGTCCTTGTGGTGCAGCATAAAGACTATTATAAATTCGTATTATCCATTCCAAAATTAGAGATACTCCAATTTTGTCTGACTGCAGTATTTACAACTTAAAAATGTCTGTCTGCTATACTAAACATAGGTTTATAACTATGATGATTTCACATTTTTAACACCAAAATAGTCTTTAAACAAAAAACAAAGTAAGATTTTGTAGAATAATCGGCCTCACTTTATAAGGTCTGTTAGGTCTATATAAAATCCCTCTTACTTTTTATCAGTTAAATTGTTGCCTTAAAGTATAATAATAAACCATATAATACGCTAAACCACCCACTAAACCCAATTAAAGGAGTCCAAAAGCATAACATCACATTCTTAAAGGTTAATCTACAATCTAGTCTGGGATTGGACACATATGTGCCCTCCAGATCCCTGCACTCAGCTAATGATCCTAAATGTAAATCAATCACACGCACCTTCTCTACATTGGTTCAACGATGGTGGAACAATCTGCCTGTTACAATACGTTTGGCCAACTCAGTCCTTATCTCTAAAATAGTCTAAAGACTCCTCTGTTCCTTTTACGCCTGATACACAAAAAAAAACTCTTTTCTCACAAGCTCACTCTTTCAATCAAAAAATTCCTTGCCTGAACTTGGCTGATCTGTTGTGTATTATCTAACTAGGACCAGTATTATTTCACTTATTAGTTCTTATTTTTTCTTTTGTGAAACTCTCTTATAAGTTACTTTGGATAAAAGTGTCAGCTAAATAACTAAATGTAAATATGATCGGGCCACAAATGGGCATCTACATCAAGAGCCCATCATCATTTTTTGTTGTTCATTTTTTCAATAAGAATTTCTAAAACCAGCGACACCTCATGCTAACCCATGACTATAAGGCTGATCCCTTTTACAAGGGTTTGAAACAGATTAAATATCTACATGTAATATTCTGTAGCTCTTTAATTCTCAAGCCCAAATAAAAAGAAGTCAAACCCAAACTGCCATGATTTTAACTAAAGTCAAGCAGTGAATGAAGTCGCTCGTTAGTCAAAATGTGTACATGTGATTGAACGAGTACACTGATTAAGCTTATGGTGTAAGTTTGACCATTAACAGTCATTGTAAAGAAACAAAACCACTGCAACAAAGACTGTTTTCAAAAAAATTCATACAACTTGATACTATGAGAAATTTTGATATTTGGGTAACCGATCTATTCAAATTTGCAGCTCATATACGCATGATGATAAACACCCTAAACAATAACAATAAAATATAACGATAATTTAAATATATATATATATATAAGTATATTTACACTTTTATAGTTATAAATTATTTATATAATATGCTGAGATATATGGATATACTAATTAATAAATATATAGTTTAATTGTCTACAATACTGTTTTGAGTGATATAGGGGTGCGGCAAAGGTTCCTAATCCCCAGCAAAATCTTTCTCTTGGCCCTGTCCGTTCATGATCGTATTCAGGGGGCCCTCTCCGTTCGTGCGCGATCACAGAGGGCCCTTCCTGGGGGCCCTTAAAGTAAATGTGCCCTTAAGAGTCGTTCTTAATTCCTTGCACCCGTGTATTTATATCATGACATAATGTTCTCATATTTTTATATAAAATCAAATATTGATCTAAATATTTTGCCGAATAGGCTTCCGCAGCCTATTCGTTTTTACAAACCAGTGAGATCTACTATTGCCTTAATGAATATTGTATCATCTCGGAGGTAGGAGCTTTTGCCCGCTAACTTGGCGAGGGGGCAGAAAAGAGGGCAGCCGCTGGCTATGTTCATTTCACTAATGGGCCTCTGGAAGGATGTGGAACTCACGTCAGGTCTGAAAGCATCAATGATGTGCTCTCTGTTGTTCTGGTCCAAAAGCATTAATGTCACCTAGAAAGAAAATAAATGAACAATTATGACCCAATTTTTAAAGGATAGTAGCTGAGTTTTGTTAGATCAAACAGATAAGCAGATAGAAAGACATTATAGGGAGACTGAGTTTTAAAAAAGGCTTTACCTTTTGGCTGAATGGCCACTTCAGCAAGGCATCGTATTTGCCCCTCATGACCACAAAGAAGAGAGAGAGATGAGTGCCTCTGCCTGTGCCATCTCCATTCAGATAGAGTCTTAGACACATCTTATACCCATATTTACTCGAATAGAACGCTAGAGGAAACAAAACGTGTGCTATCAGAGTGTGAACTATATTACAGGATAAATGGGGGAAACATCTGTTGGAGATTAAGAAAGTGAAAGTCAGCAAGAGTGGGAATAAAGGGACATCCAATACATGCCGTAAAATAAAAATGAAAGCATGCTTTGCCATGTAACAAATATTTGGGGATTACCAAAATATTAAAATGCTCATATTACAAACAGGGAACTAGCGCAATTTGAAACGTTGACCTCATTTGTATTTTAAAGTCTGTATTATATTGGCCCTCCTTCAATATAAGTCAATGCATTTTTTGTACTTTATTTTCCACCGGAAAAAAAAATCAAGCCATAATATTGTTGCTTGTGTAAGCATCAGCATAAACTAAAAATCCCTTACCTGGTGAAAACATAGCAGGTGCTCGTCCCCCCACAGCGTCTTGTCTGCGACGAGAGAAGTCTGCTATTTTCCATATGAAAACTCCATCGTAAGTGCAGAACTGCAGCTCACGCAACGACTGCTCGGACTCAACTAACTGCAGATCTCGCATAGCTAGAGTACGCTCCAGCTGTCTGACCTGAGGAAGCATCACACACAAACACAAGAAAAAGATCAAGGTTCATATGATGACATGATTATATTTGATTATCTTTCATAACTGCTAAATATTAATATACAAAAAGATAAAGTACTAAATGTCCTCTACGATTATTACACACCGTTTGGCCAAAAGCAAAGTCACAGAACAATATATGTTGGACTGCTATCAGCTTGTGTAGCCGTGTATTTTTAAATATAAAATATTTGTATTTTTTCAAGATTGCGATAATCGCCTTCGCCATTCTTTTCCCAAGAAGCGGTGGAATGTGAAGTTTTGTGCCTCTGTTATAGCAACCAATCAACTGGAAAGTCCAAAAACAAGCAGCAAACAGAGCAGCTTTATGTTCCGCATGAACCAATGAAGATGGCAGAGACAGCTGTGGCTCTTCTGTCAATGAAGAGCAGCAAAAAACCGAATGTCCATGTTTAAAGAACAGACCTGATTATAGAAATCCTTTGAGTGACTGTTAAGGTAGGAACACCACACGGCTTGTAACAAAAATGAGGCATTGTGGTCATCTTTGAGAATGGTAAATTAACATAGAAACCAACACCTCTTTGCTTTATGACACATTCGAGAAAAACAGACCTGAAATAACATGATGTCAGTACTTGTTGTTAAATAAAGAATACCAAACTAGACAAAAGTTAAAATATGTATTATGTAGTCTTCACCTCAACAACTTGTTTGCAACCTGTCATATAAACAGACAGAGTTAGACATGTTACAGTAAACAAGCACATGTACATTAAAAGACCATGGAAAGTTGTACTGCGATGGACTTTATGCTCTCGTTAAGATGCCTCTTACTCTCATAGTCTTGTGATGTTGCTCTAAATCAGTGGCTTGCTATAAATTTATAGTGTAATTTTCTGTCAAACATGCCAACTCCAGCAAATAGTTGACATGTCCCGTTACAAAAATTTTAAGTAAGTCATGTAGTTTATTCCAGTCTTAAAACAGAGTTTTTTTTACTTTGGTTTCAAACTCCTAGACTTGGTGTTCCAAACCTGTATGAGTTTGTGTTTTCCGTGAAACAGGAGTTCAAGTTTTTCCGGTCTTTGTAGACATAATCCCACAGTCCCCACAAATCTAGAGGTGGTGGAACTGGTCTGCTCATCTCGAACAAAAGGAAGTTCAAACAGATTTCACCATTGTGTGACAACACCTCCTATAAATCGCATGTGGTAACTATCATTCAACCTGTCAAAATAATCTTTGTAGTAATCTATCATTCCCCGTGTCAGCTTGGATATTATTTGGAAGAATTGGATGTGCTCCTATAATCTTTTACGAAAGATTGTGATACTCAAAGACGTTTAACTTAAGAAATCCTCAGCCGCTGACTTCCGCATTATTTGACATCAAGCAACTTCCCACACCTCCAACTCACAAGTCTGGGAAGGTTCTTGATCTTGTCTACCCACGCTACTGCTTCACTCACCACACTTAGGTGCACACATCCAATCATTTCTTCATCACTCTTGATTACAACCCCCATCTCTGTTTGTGAAGAAAACCACCACCATCAGCAGTCAGTTCTTGGCCATGCTCCGACTCCTGGGACTGTCTCTATCCCTTCTCTCTCCATTGACCAATGACTAAGTCACAAGAACCCTAGACCTTGACAAGAATCCTACCCACTAGACCCCACCCACCTCCTGCAAGCCATGTCTCCATCGGTCATCTCTGCTCTCAACAACATCATCAACTCATCGCTATACTCTTAACATTTCCTAGATCTTTTATAGAGGCCCGCATCATCCACTGTTAAAGAATCCTACTCTTAATCCATCAATTCTTGAGAACTACAAACCAGTCTCCATCCTCTCCTTCATTGTCAAAATACTGGAGCATGTAGTCTTCAATCAACTATCCTCCTAACCTCCTCTGCAAATCCCCCTGGATAGCAAACATTCAGAGGCTTAAAGACTGGATATTTAAGTGAGGCTGCTTTCTGTTGTGATCCCAGCCAACCCATCACAACTTATCAACTTAACAAATATTATCTTTGTGTCCTCTAGGACAGCCAGAAATTTGGGAGTGGTAATCAACGATCAGTTGAACTTCACCAATCATGCTGCCAGTATCACCAGATGCTGGAGATTGCTGCTATACAACTTAGGAAGATCAGACCTTTCCTCTTAGCATGCTACACAAATCCTAGTCCAGGCTTTGGTTGAATAGCACCTAAAAGCACTCCACACTCCCAGCTCCACTAACAAGCGTTGTCTTGTGGTGCCTTCCTAAAAGAGTAAGGAATCGCTCTCTCTTCACTACATGGGTTCCTCAATCTGCCCATTACAGTATGTTTGCAGACTCTGTTTTTACATTTAAAAATCTCTGAAAAACTTATCTTTCAATCTACACATAACCCACTTAAAACCTAATTTCTTTCCCATCACTCTTTCTGTAAGAATAAAGAACCCATCTAACAGGTTTTGTTGAAGCCCTCTTTCACCTTTTGTTATCTCCGCTATTTACCATTTCATTGTCTCCTTGAATTTCTGCAAGTCTCTTTGAATTAAAGCGTCTGCTAAATGCCAAATGTAGACGTTATGCAAAGTTGTGTTCAAGTTTTTTGCTACCTTTTCTTTAAAAAAAACTCCAAATAGGAACGTCCCATCCAAATGTCATAAAACAACATTGTTCAATACAACATGACTGTTTACCTGTAGGATGACAGCCTTGCATCATGTTCAGATACATAGCAGAGACACACACACACAGACCATCTCTGCTGTCCAAAAAGCAAAAGCAATACTATAAATTGAGGGAATGATCTTTAACAACTATTTAAGTGCATAACCTGCTGCGGGGAGTGTAGGGTTAGTACCTTATTTAACAAGTTGTCAATCTTTTCTTGATCTATTCGATGTTGACGTGACAGTGCTTCCAGTGTGAGAGCCTCACGCTCCACTTCTCGATTCAGAACGCACACTATGTTCTCCAGCGCTGTCACTTTGTGCTGAACGCTAGGATTGCCTCCTCGTTCTGCATTATGTGCTGCAGCGTGAGCAACCGCTGGAGGTGCATCTTCGGGTCCGCGATACAATCCCAGACCGGAGTCCTCTTGCCACTCTCCGCCCGTTTCAGCACGTTGACGCACAGAGGAGAAAGCCTTCAACATGAGACGCAGGTGCTCTATGATGTTCATTTGCTCATGTTCCTGTTGTTTACCAATGTCCAACTACGAACAAAAACAAATATGATTACACTATGATAATAAAAGCATAAGTGAATTGATAAATATAATTAATCCATACAACTAATGATATATCTTGATATTCATTTATATATATATATATATATATATATATATATATATATATATATATATATATATATATAATTGATTTAAGTTTTGTCCCTGACCAGCAGAGGGCAAATGGTTGAAACCTTTACATGTACATTTAAAAAATATATATGTATTTCTCTTGAAGACCACAAAACGAAATTTCCATAAAATTTACAACATGAACCCTATAATGAAGTTACCATATGCAGGTATGTTGTAAAGGAAGTTAATAACCTGTGCTCTAAATTATTAACATACATTTGTCAGTCAAAGGAATTTAAATAGTCTTTAAATAGGCATCTTTAAAATGTCTTGATTGTGACTAAGGTAGTATTTCACATTTGAGAATATTTAAAACACGATGAACATTACAAAACTTAAGACAAAAATGCTAAAAATTCAAAGTACATTCTAAAGTGAGGTCAATAAGTATTTGATCACCCTGTCAATATACCTCGGACTGGGGCCTCACAGGAGATCTATTATCGTGGGGTAACAATGATGCTAAGAACTGTGAAGAATCAACTCAGAACTAAACGGGACGAGCTGGTCAATGCCGGGAAGAGAGCTGGGACCACCGTTTCCAAGGCTTGTATCAGTAATACATTCATAAGTCATGGTTTAAAAACATGCATCGCATGTTGACCCCTGCGTAAGTCAGCCCATGTCAAGGCCCGTCTGAAGTTTGTGGTCAGATGAGATCAAATTAGAACTTTTTATTTGCCGGGTTTTGAGGATGAAGAATGGCTGATTTCGTGCTATGTAATGTGAGATATTGGGTGAACATGTCCTTTCCTGAGTCAGAGCATGAAAGATTGGTCCTGGCTGGGTCTCCCAACATGACAATGACCCAAAGCTAACAGCTAAGAAAACCAAAGAGTGGCTACGTAAGAGTCATATCAAGGTTCTGGAATGGCCTAGCGTGTCATCAGAACTAAATGCAATACAATTTATTTCGAGGGAGCTGAAAATTTGTGTTGTTCAGCGACAGCCCCTGAATCTGACAGATCTAAAAAGATCTGTATGGAGGAGTGGGATCCGGTGAACAAATATTGTTTTTACTCATTGTGATCAAACACTTTTTTGACACAGTAATTTACATTTACATTTAAAAAAAGATTTAATTATACAATGTGATTTCCAGATTTTTCTGATAAAGCGTACTTAGAGAGAAGTGATACACACCATAGCTCGGCAACCAATTTCCCCGAATTGACAGGCTGACTTAGATTTGGCACAGGACTTGATGTGCTCTTGAAACTGAGAAAAAAAATATATATATCATAAGCAAATCTCCAGAAACGGAAGCTTTATAAATGAACATGACATTGAAAATTCCTCTTAAAGTGAAACTGGGTAAGAAAGCAGCTGCAAGACTTATGAGACAGCAAGACTAGAAAGTTAGGTTGATGTAAATTAAAGTTGAAGTTATTCATTTATGACCAACCTTTTCTCTGGGGATTTTCTTTTTTCCACAGTCTTTGCACTGCATGGGAAACTTAAGGCAGATTTCATCATGTGCCTTTAATAGAGTGAGTGGGAGAAACAGCAAGAAAATGTATTATAGCAACAGTAGTTTACAAAAAGTTCAGTTCAGCCAAAAATGAAAATGTGCTGATTTGCTCAAACTCAACGTCATTAAAAACCCATGACACTCATGACCCAAAGGCCACATGATTCAGAATTGGCTTTAACTGGTTTGTTGTGAGTCTTCACAGTCAATTTCATTTTGGGGTGAAATATCACTTTTAAATGTATGCAGGTTGTATTGAATCCTTTATGGATGGATATCTACCTTAATTTCTTTAAAGTTGAATGTGACTTTGCAATATTTGCAGTTGAGCGTTCTGGCCTCGCACTCGCGTTCATTGTGGCGGTCTTTCTCGCTGAGTAAGATGAGCGCTTTACATGCTTCACATCTAAAACGCTCAAATTCACAGTGACCTTCATGCCTACCCTGGAGAAACAAATGAGACAAAATGACTTGTAAGTGACCCCCACCATAAAAACATGGACGACACATCCCTAATTGCTCCAACTGTAGAAAAATAAAGCCACCTAAAGTTGTGATATCTGACATGCCAGTCTTTAGTTTTAATCCGCCCCTTGTTTTGAGCTCAAAGGTCTAGACATTCGAGTATGGGTTTGAGTATTCTGTCTTAGCACAAAGTAAAAACCAAAGTTAAAATAGTTTAATAATACCTTAAGGAATGTCCATATGCAGTCTTAAGTTGTTCATTATTGCTTTTCCTATGTGATATCTTTTAACCAAAGACCCTTCTAGGTGTCATACCCATGCTTATTCCAATCTGCAGAATTTTTTAATCCATGTCATTCTTTCTCTAGCAGCGAAAATTACATATTGTGCTCTAAAGCTATCGTCAAACTAAAATGCACTTTAAAACCACACCCAAAAGCTTAATATAGAAATACTAAAAAGCTTTACCACTGTGAATCAGAGGGTGAGGAGAGGATTGTTATATGTACTTGCTCTTTTATGATCTTTTAACCATAATCATTCTGGATTATGGGTTATTTTGTTCTTTTTTCCGTTTTAATTGTCTTTCCCTTTAAAAGCAAACATGTTTTTACATCGTTGACGTTGGAAAGACCAGGTGTGTCTTTGTAAAATGTTCTGTCATGCAAACATTAACAAATAATAAAGCTAGGCTGCACCCTTTACTCGAAGCAATAAAGTTTTTTATGGTTAGAAACTGTTTTACTTTAACATCGTACAAATGAAGTTAAGTTATCTGTGCACCTTTAAATTATTTTTAAAATCATATATTAATCATTTTAAAAAAACCAACACAAAATTTAAAAAGGAATATATTTTATTCACTGGAAATTGTGAAAGTGACAATTTATAAAGATTTATGTTAATTCGTTTCAGTAAACCTTATGAACTATACTTTTAATGTAGTATACATAGTTCATTTCTAGAACATTGCACAACAGCAAATTATGTTGCAAGGTCAACCGAAAAACCTGCCCTTATTGAACGCACGCACAAAGAATGCTTTCACATTGTGTGCACATGGCTTCTTAATTCTATAAAATCTTATTCATTAATCTACTAAATAGTAAGTGTACATCATCATGTCACTGATTAAACCACATCTAATTAAACCACATTTAATTTACATTTCTAATAAATATTGCAAGAGGTAAGCAACATCATTTAAGTCCAATCTACAAGGCTCCACCTTGTCTATACACAGACGAATCATCAATGACTCAAACATTCCATTTAATTGTAGGATATACAGTGGTTTTTACAAAGGTTAACACATCATAGTCATTAAGTCACTCTACAGGTCATAAGGGGAAAAAACTATCATGCTGGTACTCACTAGCTGGGAGTAAAATAAAGACAAAGCCTTAAAAGGAAACAAAAGTGGAGCCTTAAACTGAACGTTTCAAATGTATTTTTCAGTAATCAAAACTGTTGAAAAGTTCACAGACTGATAAAAAACACAATTCTTAAACCTCCATAAAACAATAAATGACCAGTCTAGGTCAATGTAATGTTTTTTACAACCATAACATGCTTTGTTTAGCTAAATGCAAAAAAGTCATACATGTCAAATATATGTTTTTTTAGCTTAGTCGGCAGAGCAATTTTTAAACGTATATTTAAGCTTAAGAGACATCTTAAAAAGGAACTATTTTAAATGGTAAAAAACATTTATTGTTATAGTGGTACAAAGTGTATTACACAAGCCTCATACTAGAAAAAAACCTTGGCAAATACTAAGGTACTTTCCACAGTGTGACTTTCCACCCAACCCCCATCATCTGACATTTAAAACCTCAAGGGGAATACCAAAAGGTTGAATACCATCTAGATAAGTATCAAGTATCTAGTTTAAATCTAGTATTATTGTGACACAATTACTGTTTCTTCAAAAAAAATTTTATTACTTAATCAGCCTTTAAGCAGAATACAGGACAGTTGAACACAGCCATGTTATCAACATTGTTCCACGTGACAAATCAGCTACTCTTTGTCCTTACCTCATATTCTCTCATCAATCCAGCCCAAGCACAACCTTCATTTGGGCATTTTGCGGGCAAGCCATCAATTTCTCTCCGTACTGCATTGTCAGGAAAGGCCTACAGAGAAGAGACAGCAAAAAAAACTTGGAATTTAAGTGGTTAGTGAAACTAGATATTCTTTCATAATAATTCCGGTACTGCTTAACTTTAAAGAAGTCTATCTAAGTCATCCTGGAACTTTTCTATTTACGGGCAGAAGATGAAGATGTATAGTAATTTGGTTTAATTTAATGGAATAGGGCTTACCTCTTTTAAATCAAGCATAGAAGGCGTCTCCTCAATTATACCCTCCTCAAAGCAGGCCTTACAGGGGGTTGGCCCTGTGCTAATGAAGAAGAATGATTTGGTGAAATTTCGATGAGAGGAAAAATAAGGCTGGCTTATTAGAAGATTTAAACATTTTTGCTAAACAATTGTAACACTAGCAGCACGTTTGTTGGGTTTGAAAAGTGCTTGTTAACTGAAATGTTAAAAATAAAATAGCAAAAAGTTAAACGACTTTCAAGCATTCACCCTATCTTTTATCAATCCTACACAGTTTTAACGGATAAGATCACATAGATGACACATTTTTGATTAATGGAGAGAAATGTGAATAAAAACAGTCTAATGTCACAAAAACTATTTTGTCAAAAAATGAACCTCTTGCTAATGCTACAGCCGAGAAACTTTCTTATTGGTGTCAACAGCTCATAACGCCACCTCAATAACCATATTTTAACACATTATCATTTATTACCATTGTATGACTAAAAAAATACAATATGAAATGCACGTTTAAGCTCCCTAAAACTAATTGGCCACAAACGCATTGTGTTGATCGTTCTGATCAACTTTTTTCTTATTTAAATTTAATTCAACCAACAGACAAATCAGACATATACCAACTATTCTTTGTTTATTTATAAAATTGTTTGTTTTAATTTAAACACTTTTTAACAGTGCTTTCCAGTTACCACTTCACCTTTATAGCTTGAAAAAAACGTACGTCACCAAAGTAAAATGGTTAAATACACTCAACAGGAGACTTTTGTTTGAACAAATATCAATTAAATGTTAATTCCAAAAATGCAACTGAAAGCTTATATTTATGATTGAACGTGACCATAAGGGGGCAACAAATTTTTCAATATGAAAGAAACAAACTAGGAGGTCCCTTTGGCTGCTTATACAATATGCGAAGCATATTTAACACTATGATTGCAAGAAAACCATTAATCTTTTGGCAGCTTCTGGGACTCCAGTTTTTCCCAGTCTGTCTGAATCGCCAGTTCTTTTTCGAATAGTAGTTTGCTTGACTGGTAATGACATCATGGATTAATAGAAATTATAATTACATTTGATAAGTTATTTGGTAAGTTGCAGAATCTTTATCAGTGCTTAAATTATATATCGGCCATTGAAAAAGGCATTTAGGTTGACCAAAATGTTGACCAGATCTAAATGATTGACAGCAAGGCAAAGCTCACCCAAGATGAAAAATATCCTAGGACATATCCACAGAGGTAAGTGAAGATGGAATATCCAGGTGTAAGGAAAAGCTTTTGGGTTAGAAGGCAACTGAGTGGAGTTTTTTTCCATCTAGTTACAGTGATAGATTAAAGCAGACTGGAAAATTTCCATGGAGAGGGTGGCAACTAATGCAGAGCATGAGGCAGTGATCCTGGGTACCTGGTGAGTTGTTGAAAACAGAGAACACAGAAGCGATGCCCACACTGTGCTTGGTAGGGTCTACGCAGGATCTCTTTACACTGCTGGCATTGGTATTTTAGCTCCATTGACACAGACAGCACCTCCCGAGATATTCCAGGCAATGTGGAGTCCAAAGAGGAGGGTGAAGATGGACGCGCCATTGCCTTCCATTGACTCACAGTCTCACCACTGCTGAGCTTCTGCAAAATTGTAGAGCACTTTGTTAATATCTGACCAGACCTGTTTTCCCACACACTTGTAAAAGCTAACAAGTCTTCTAAAAGAAATGACATTCTCTAAGAAAACAAAGAGCTCGGCAGAGAAGTCTTCATACAAAGAAAAACACAAAGTCTTAATATTAAGTCTATGGGAATTTTGATAGTTTTGAGTCCTGTTTTCGAAAACCAGAACCTGGATCAGTTAGAAAAGATATACCAGATGAGGGCAGACCAGACTGTGGGTCCTTGACAAGTTTGGTGGATGTAGTTTGAAAGCTCTAGGAGAAGTAGCTTTTAGAAAGAACACTTAGTCTCAGAAGAATAAGTTGAAGTAGCATACAATTAGTTGGCTTTCTCAGAATCAGAATGAGCTATATTGCCAGGTATGCTTACACACACACACACACAATTAAATTAGTCTTGGTGAGCGAAGCTTCCAGTACACATACAATGTAAAGTTACACGATACATGGGGAAAAAATAATAATAAAAGACACATTGGTAGAATTGGTAGAAGTTGCTTTTATCCAAATAGACAAGTTTTGTGCAGTGGACAGATATCAATGCAGAGAAACCTTGCTCAAGAGCACTTCAGTCATTGTTGGTACAGTCTAATTTCCTTAAGAAATCCCATGAAACAGACCAACTTCCAGTTTGAATCTCTTTGTAACTAAGTAAGTCCATTCCCACAACCCACCAGGTATTCACCATTTCAAGACATTTTAACCAAAAGAACTTAAACAATTTCCTATGTTTGTATAGAATCACATTTTATCCAAAGAGAACTTTTAACTGGTTTTAATGTTTTACCCTTAAGCCAACTAACTAAGCCTCTGTACAAATACAAATAAAGATTTCAAACTAAACCAATATTGTAATGTCCTTTTATTTGATTAACTGCAAATATGAATTTAAAAGAATTATGTGGGTTTTAGTCCAGGCCATCACAGTAGTACAACTCTCTAACCATCAGACCCAGATATGTACAGATGTGTTATAAAAATACAAGTTATAAGGTGCTTTTTGCAAATAGTATAAGGGAAAGAATTGCACATGTTTATTACACAGTAGAGTAACATTTAACGATTTAGGGGAAAGATGACCCGAGGCTGGACTAGAATATTTGATAATTCGAATATTTGATCGTTGGAATGGCATTCGATTTTCTATTTTGAGATTTCAATATACGTTTTTTAATACGAGACATTGATCCAGCTAAATGTTTCTCATTCGCCCTTGAATATAACTTAGAGAACTGCAATTGCCTCAAATTTAATCCTATGCCTAGCCCTCTTCAGATATGAGGCATCCCATAGTGAAGAAACTATGCTTAGCTTCAGTTCAGTTTCATTATTTCATTAATTTAGAAAAATGTTGTGAATATGGAACAGTTTAATTCGCTCAAGCAATGTTTTAATTAATCATCTTGGCCAAATTGGAAAGTTCATGTTCAATTTTCAATGAACTTTTCATTTTCTCAAGCCAACATAAAAATATATCCATGATCTGCAACATGTAAAATGGGAACATAAAGAAAGATTCTTTAACAAACAAGTAATATTTATAATTATAAAATTATAATATTTTCTTAGAGTGAAGTCACTGCTGTCCATGTGAACAATTTATTAACTTATAAAGGTTCATTTACTCACCATCTTGTAAGTCCAAACTTTGTCAGCCTATCACTTTCTTCTGCACAACACAAAATAATATAATTTTAAAAGCGTTATTGACTTCCAAAGTATGGACACAAAAACCACAGCTCAAAATATCTTCTTTTGCATTTCACAGAAGAAAGGGTTGTGAACCTCTTTAGAATGACAGATGTTAAAAAAATTACAAACTTTTTCATTACAAACTATTCCTTTAAAAGTTAAACGGCTTTCAAGCAATGTTTTATAAAGTGTAGTTAGTAGCTTTTTTGGCAAAACTATTCCATCATGAAACTATTCCATCATATTCCAAAATGAAACTCGTATTTTAAATGTGTAAATTTGTCCATAACACTTATACCACATATTCTGTATTATTATTGTATATATTACATTTATATTCTGTACTTACTGCATATTGCACTTCTGGTTAGATGCTAACTGCATTTGGTTGCCTTGTACCCTACATGTGCAGTGACAATAAAGTTGAATCTAATCTAATCTAATCTAATCTAATCTAATCTAATCTAATCTAGTCTAGTCTAGTCGAATCCTTTCAAAACTTCCAATCATAAAGAATAAACCCAAGCTTCCCCTTTCAGTTCTTCCAAACTGAAAGCATGAAAACATATCTTAGATTAAGTTCTTCATCTGAATATTGTCTTAAAGAAGTCTAGTTCGGTTTCTATAACCCATCAGCAGTACTCATATATGAACATGTAAGCCAGGGGTTTTCAATCTGTGGGTCGGGACCCACTTGTGAATCATACAGTAGCATTCAGTGAACAGTGGAAAGTTTTAATAAAAATCTATTTAGTCTTGTTAATGACTGACAATGACAATAGCACTGATAATAAACCATTTGATAGTTTGGTATCGCAGCATAATTTGATTTATACTATTTAGGGTAAATACGAACTACTGTAGGAGAAAATGAAGCTGTTTTCTCCCCATATTTCCATTACACAAAGAGTTGGGTTGTTCTCTACATTGATTACACATGTCTAGGCGGATCCTGGAATGAAAAAGATTAAAAACACAGTGTCATGAAACACAAGGTCAGACTTACAAGAAAACTGTCCTTAAATATCCAATATATCCAATATATCTTTGATACAAAGCCTCAAATATCTGCCCAGATAAATGCAGAAATAATTTGAATTTTAATCTCATTTACATTAGAATTGAATTGTTATAAAAAATAAAATGTGAAACATTTATCTAAGATGTTTATAAATCTGTCAAGCTACTTCAAACATTATCAGACATTTCTGTGTCAATAACCTCAATGTGCAAGCATTAAGAAATGCTATTTTTTCTTTACATTCTACAATTAGTAATAGAAATATGTGTTATATAATCACAAACACCCCATTTAAAAATGACTGCCCACATGTTGGTCCATTTCTAACAACACAACAAACACATTGGAGAGCTTTCACAAGGGTAATTCTAAACACAATTCAATGCAAATTCTATTGTCTCCTAGCATGGAGAAACTCAACCACACACATTTGCTTATTCTCATAACCAGCTGCACACAATGTGTATGTGTGTAAGTGAACACTTAAGTCCACACCAGGCCATAAAATATAAAAGGAGTAAATATTTATCATAGCCAAAATCAAAAAGGAAATGTCAACTCTATTCAAGCTAACAAGCAAACACTGTAAAGTTCAAGCTAATGTAGCAAACCTAGCAACTAGCTGTTAGCCAAACACTGTACTGCGAACACCGTCCGTATCACAAAACACGAGTATGTTAAAAGTTACTCACCAAACACTCTCAAATACTCTGAGAAGTGAAGGGAAATGGCGGAGTTTGAAGTAACGTTGGATAACCCCGCCCACTACACACACACACGCAAGCACACAC
The DNA here is from genome assembly GCA_033220385.1 of Triplophysa yarkandensis. NCBI lineage: Eukaryota > Metazoa > Chordata > Actinopteri > Cypriniformes > Nemacheilidae > Triplophysa > Triplophysa yarkandensis. Next base: position 2,041,595 of record CM065657.1, on the reverse strand, counting down.
ACACACACACACACACACACAACCACACACACGCGCGCGCGAGGATGCGAGGGGCTTTTAGCTTTATAAAAACACCCCCCGGGTTTTATCGACGCACTTATGGAGGTATTTAAAGTGTTTAAATTGTTTCCTAGTATTTAAATGTTAACTTATATAACCAGTCCACGCGACCTTGCCCGTAGCTGAAGGCTAACCGGCGTTACCAGGGTGACGAGCTCGAGACGACCGTGACGTAACTTGCAAACGTGTCACTTGTTGTCTTATCTGCTGAATAAAATTATGGATTCGATTTTTAATTGTTTTAAAAATGTGTTGATTACGTATTTGGGGTCGAAACAACAATGCGCGTTTAGTCGTTTATTATGTGTTACGTCATATGCCAATATTAAAATAAAATTACTGGGATGTATATTTGTATTATTTTCCAGTACGTGTAGGTTTAAACACTTTTAAGTGTTAACGTGTGACTTTTATTTCCAACTTCCGGTTTCTCGGAAATGTGCGCGCGTTGCATTGTGGTAGTTGTGGTTTTTTAGCATACGAAGTTTTTTCCCAAATATTATTTAAGTTAGTTTGTCGTTTCTTCAGTTGGATTTTTTTTTTTTTTTTACATTTTTAAGACGTAATTAAAAAAGATGAGAAAAAAAGTTATGAAACAATTATTAATAAATAAATAAAAAGACAGAGATGTTATTATTCTGTGTTTTATAATTCTTCATCCATATTTTTTTTTTTGTGCTTTGTATCTGTATTTAATTTTTTTGGGAAATGTATCTATACATTCTGATTTTGTCTGTTTATTTATTTATTAATAATTGTTTCATAACTTTTTTCTCATCTTTTTTAATTATGTCTTAAAATGGTAAGATATTTGTAAAAAAAAAAAAAATACAACTAAAAAAATCTATTTAGATTTTTTTTTATTGACTAATTGATTTTTATACACTAATTATTCCATTGTATAGTGCTGATAATGGCACTCTTATTATGTAGAAACCAGAGGATGCTCTTATGTTAACACTATGTTGGGGACAAAATTGTATGAACATATTCTCTTCTCTCCTTTATTCAGTATTAACTGGACAGCAGCACACAAACCTAGACTTCAGTCAAAATGGAAGTTTATATTCAAGTCACATCCCAACGAACTCTGTTCAAAAAGCTCTTCTGGCTGTGGGGTCTGGAGTGGCCGCCCTAAAAGACCCCTACAGACATGGTAAAACTTCTCTTATTACTCATTTAATTTGATCTCGCTTTCAGTTTCTCTTCACTGCGTCATTAACAGTTACATTATAGTCGTACGGTTTTGTTCTGAGTTGTTGGAAAGTCCATTTGATTTCGGGAAAGAAAAGTTTATCTTGTCTTTTATTTTCATTATGGAACTGGTCCTAATTTGAGTTATGTAAGCATTGTCAGGTCGGATGATGTCACCTTATCTGACAGTAATCCCCTTGGATCATAAAATGTTTTTATTAACCCTTTTACAGATATGGTTGCTGTGCTCGGAGAGACCACAGGTCACATGGCCCTGATCAGGCTTAGAGATAGGATGAGAAAGGATCCTGAAGGTTACAGTATTCTCTTGTACGTCTCAATTGTTTAAATTCACACACACGCACGTTATGTATATCTACAATATTTGATTTTGGAAAATTTCTCGCCATTTATGTTGTTTGTAGAGCGCGTCCTAGGATTCGTTTGTCTACACTGGACCTTACTCAAATGGGGGCTTTGCCAGAGGGGTCTTTTGGACGAGAGTATCTTCGCTTTCTTGAAGAAAATGTAAAGCATTCTTAAATGTTAACATTTATTTTCATAGAATGACCTCGAATCACTTAACTTTATTTGGTTCTTTTAGAAAGTCACCCCTGACACACGGGCTGATGTGAAGTTTGTGGATGACGAAGAGCTGGCATATGTCATGCAGCGATATCGTGAAGTCCATGACCTGTTGCATACCCTACTTGGCATGCCAACCAACATGCTGGGTAAGCCGTGTTAATGAAAGGAGGCATACGAAGGATTATGTTTAGGGTTACATTAACATTTACATTTCGGCATTTGGCAGATGCTTTTATCCACTTACAAAGAATCGAGGAGACAATGAAGCAGTAAATAGCAGAGATAACAAGGGTCAGGTTGCTTTGTGATACAGCAAAAAAAAAGGAAATGCCAGTGAATCAATAGAAGTTTGGTATGGAAATAGAATTGCTTGTTGGGAAATATAACGCTGCGGTTTTGTTGTTGGCATGACACATGGCACGGCATGCAAGCATATTTGCGGTTGGCAAAAGAAACGACTTATGGTGAAATTACATAGATTCATTGAAAACATATAGACATATGTTGCAATATTTTGTATGCAAAAAGGGGTTTCATATTTTATAATATTGTCAATGCAAGTCAGTGGTTGTTTTTTCTTTCAATTAAGTTACTTTTTAAGCCCTGCTGTACCGTTTTGAACCATGTGGCATGGTATGATGGCCAGTGATGGGTGTTCGGTAAGAAGAGCATTACAATAGCATTACAGCCTGTAAAGTACAAGGGCTTGGACAAGCAATTGCACTGCATGCTATTTTAATACAGAACTTTCTTACATTGTGTATTGTTTCAAAGCAGCTTTACAGGAGAAAAAATACAAAAGAATACAAAAAGGCAGATTACAATAGAGCCCATGGTTTTTAATACAAACAAGACTGTTCTAATAAACAAATGTTTACACACACTAATGAAGAAGTCATGGCTTAGCGGTTAGAAAGATTTACTTCTAACCCTAGGGTTACCCTAGGGTTCAAGTCTCGGGCCGGAAATACCATGACTTAGGTGCTCTTGAGCAAGGCACCGAACCCCCAACTGGTCCACGAGTGCCCAGCATAAATGGCACTTAGGGGTTAAATGCAGGGCACAAATTCTGAGTATGGGTCACCATACTTGGCTGCATGTCACATAAGTTTCACTTTCTTAATGGAATTTTGCAAACCATAAATAAATTTAAAGAAGACTCCTGGTGAGTCAACATGACACAGTGGGGAGGAACCAAAATTTCAATGATAAATAAAAAAGAAAAAACCTTGAGAGAAACAAACTCATTCAGGAGGATCAGTTCTCCTCTGACTCATCACACCTACACTTTGTAACTTTTAGTAAAACGACAACTTTTATATGAGTTTATAAGAAGTACTTTCTTCTAAGGAAACCAACAACATTTTTAAGAAAATTGGTAACCCGACAAAATCGGCACTGCCATTGTATTGACACAAAACCACCAAATATCTTGAAACATCTTTTGTGTTCTACTTCTTTTAGACTTCTAACAAAAAAGGCCTCACTTTAACCAATAGTTGATGCATTACAGGGGCGTGTGTTTTTCATGTGTTTCCCTGTTATTCTTCTGCTTAAGGAGAGGTTGCTGTTAAGTGGTTTGAGGCTGCACAGACTGGTCTGCCCATGTGTGTTCTTGGAGCAACTCTTGGACCCTTACGCTTATCCGTCAGGTGACTATACTTATATTGTTATCAGTTTTTATGCACGGTTAGTTAGAGGTCACAAAGTTGTAGTTTGATGATGTGAAGGTGTTTGGAATGATGTGAGTTGTTGTTGTAAATTACAGTGGATATGATGCCATTGACAGTTGGTGCAGTGAGTAGGCGTGTTCCACTAGTTACATTTCCGAATTAAGGCGGTGAAAACATTGGAAACAGTATAACCGGAAAAAAAACATTTAACCAGTCCTGGTGATTTATGCAAAATTCTTCAACGCAAAATGATCAGGAAAACAATAATAAAATGTATTTACAGTAATATTCTCTTAGGGGAAGTCTGCAGGGAACTACATAATGCCGGTAATGTAAGAAATGATCTCTTTTACATACATACTGTATAAGTGGGTCCCACCAGAAAAGAAACGGCGTGTTTCATTGCATCTAGGACAAAAGCATCCAGAGTGGTAAAAGATTATGTCATAGTGATATGATATCACCATCATTGAGTTAGTTTGAAGTAACAGTGAGGTCAATAAGAACTTGATATCTCTGGGATTTTGCCAGCCCTCCTTCTTAGAAATCATGGAGGGGTCAGGAATTTTTTGCATAGGTGCATATCCACCGTGAGAGGCCGAATCTAAAGGGAAAAATTGGGAAATCATATTGTATGGTTTTTTAACAAATTATTTGTAAATTACTTACTGTAACAAACAAGTATTTAATTACTTGCTTATCAGCCAGATTTCTGACCCTCAAAGAACTCTTATCTTGGTTAGATGAGACCAATTCAGAACTTTTGGGTCTTAAGTCCATTCTTCATGTTTGAAGGAAGAAAAATCATGAGTATCATGATCCCAATAATACTATACCTAGAGTGAAGCTTGGGGGGGCATCATGCTGTGTGTTATTCTGCACAGGGGACAGGATGACTGCACTGTGTTAAGGAGAGAATGAATGGGGTCATGTATTGTGAGATATTGGGCAAAAACCTCCTTCCCTCAGTCAGAGCATTAAAGATACGTCGTGGCTGGGTCTTCCAACATAACAATGACCCAAAGCGCTCAGTCAAGAAAACCAAGTGGCTCCTTAAGAGCAGTCGTGGCCTGGTAGTTCGAGTCTTGGACTCGTGATCCGAAGGATGCTGGTTCCAGCAGGAATACCACGACTGAGGTGAGTCCCTTGAGCAAGGCACCGTCCCCCCCACTGCTCCCGGGGCGCCGCTGCATGGCTGACATCTGCTCCGGGTGTGTGTTCACTTACTGTGTGTATGCACTAGGATGGGTTAAATGCAGAGCGGAAATTCCAAGCAACAGTCTTCACTAGTGTGTGCCATGACCTCCACTTTTAAGAAGCATATCAAGGTTCTGGAGTGGCCTAGCCAGTCTCTAGACATAAATCCAATTGAAATTGATTGGAGGGAGCTGAAACATTGTGTTGTTCAGCAACAGCCCCGAAATCTGACAGATCTTAAGAAGATCTATATGGAGGAGTGGGCCAAAATCCCCCCTAGAGTGTGTGCAAACCTGGTGAAGTACTAAAGGAACGTTTGACCTGTAATTGTTAACAAAGGCTTCTGTATAGTATATTGTACCAAATTGATCAAAATCTTATTTTCCCAGGTAATTTACAAATAAATTGTTAAAAAGTCATACAATGAGATTTCCGGATTCGTCTTTTTAGATTCTGTCTCTCACAGTGGAAGTGTACCTATTCTGAAAATTCTACACCCCTCCAGGATTTTTAAGTAGGAGAACTTGCAAAATCACAGGGTGATCAAACACTTATTTACCTCACTTTACAAGAATAAATAGAGACTGAAGAATTTTGACTACATCTTTAAGATACTCAGACACTTGGAACAACCTACAGCAGTGAAAGCATGAAAGGACATCTCATGGCACAAAGCAATAACAAAGGCCATGTGCTTCCACACAAAACACAAAGACATGGCAGGGCTTTAATCCAGCCCACAAAATCAAAAATTCAAGACGAAAAAGGCTGGATCATGACAGGAACATTTTACCTAAGAACCTCCCTTAGACCGGTTGCGTTTCCATTCTGGTCTGAAGTACGGTTAAGTTAAGGCAAATTACTAAGTGCTGTTCTGTTTGAAACCCTACCTTTGGAGGAAAAAACGTCTCTGTATCGTTTGGTTTACTTATACATATTTCCGGATGAATGATCTGTAATTAAAAACTCAAGCTAAATGCTTCTCAGACTCAAAACAAACCGGTTCTGGCCACGAACGCCTATTGCCTAGAACCAAAACCAACAACTGAATTTCAAACCAGCATGGTGCCTACAGCATAGAGGCTACAAAGGCCAAAGGTAGGTACGTCACACAAGTAAAAAATCTGCCTTAAAAGTTAACTAATGATGTGATGGTTCTAGGGAGAAACTATGAGAATCAATCACAATTTGTACGTCACAATACTAAGTTGGAAATCCCATTCCTCTGTCTTTGATTACAAGCAGCAGTCTATATTAAGCATTACCATTTTCTTCTCTGTACTTCCAATCTGATGGTAAATTTTATCAGTCGACAAGATTTACTGAAACTGGTATGAGGGAACAAGAAATAACACATGACATAAAAAGAAAGATGATCTTTCATTTCCCGTTCATCATGAAATAGAAAAACGATGTATTTTCAGTGCATAAAGGACTTGGCTTTGTAAAACTGAACTTTGGTTGTGTGTTTCTTTCAGTCGTTTACAGAAGCTGTTTCAATCTTTGGGTCCATGGGCTCTGCGTAACGGCAGCCGTGCCCGCTGTGTTCTCAGCGTTTTCTATGAGCGCAGATGGGAGCAAAACCTTGATGACCTCAGACAAGAGCTAAACATTGAGCAACCACCATCTTATCTTTTCCACAGCAAGAACACATCCTCCAACAGCTTTGACTAACAGTATCCTTATCATTTAACTTATTTAACTGACTGTTCTTTTTTGCGTGGGGGTGTTTTGAGAGGAACTGACATACATCCTACTAAATTTAAATATCCTGCTTCCTGGAATCGGTCTTTGTTCTTAAGTTAACAGGAACTATATATGTTTATACACATTAATACACAGGGAAGCACTACACCCATACGGCTCATTTCAATGTTTTGTATATAATAAAACCTGTCATGTCTGTATTATTTTATTATCACCATAAATGTGTAGTTTTCTATTTATAATTGTCAAAGTGTTATTAATTGAAAAAGTATATGCGACATACCAATTTGAATACAGAAATAGTTCAGTAAGTCAAATAATGACATAGTCTAATATTCATGTTCCCATTATGATAATGATAAATATTGCTATGCACTGATAGATGGTACCCAAATTCGATTTCTGTTTGAGCCTCCTTTGCGGATCCCACTCCCCCGTCTCAATGTCCCATTCATTCACAAAATATCGATTATAGATAATAATAAATACATTTTTTGGCCGTGTCCAGATGTATGCAAATTGTGCATTAGTAAATCATTCGCTAAACAAATAAAATACAAAGCAACAGTTTTTGCTTTTGGTCACTAAATATAAAATGAATGTACTTGTCCATCGACCTTTGTGTGATTCACAAACTATGTATGACTTTCTTTATTGGATCTCAAATGAAGATATTTTGAGAAATGTCTTCAAAATGATTTAAGTCCATACAATGAATGTAAATGGGGACCAGTACTATTAGGTTGCCATTGTTTTCAAAAAAAATTATTGTTTGGCTGACAAAAGAAATAATATGCATAGTTTGGAATGACATGGTGGTGAGCAAATGCATGAACTTCAGTTTGATTGCCCAGAGGGGAAGCCCGGGTGTGGTTCTATGCTGTCCTCTGGTGGAGTGGGTCTAAAGTGCATAAACGTGAAGCTTTTGGCATACACTTGCTTGGAATTAAATGCAACAAACCCCAAAACATTTTCATGTTCCCAAATAGCAGCATTCCTTTTGCAATTAACATTTTTTGTAGTGCACCAAAATTGCTTTTGTCCACAAAAATCTGAAATAGGAGTAGCAATAAGCATACCAGTCATTTTGGTTTATCTTAACTCTTTATTGGCTGTTATATTAAAGAAACCAGCCACGAAAATGTATTTTAAGACTATAAACCAAACTTTTTTTTAATTATATTATGTTCAAAATTCAAAACCTTATATACACCTTTAAAACCTTACTTATTGCACCAGAAATAACTTTTTACCAGGTGTTTAAACTGTGTCCTATATTCTGTTTTTGTATTCAGAATATTAATTAAGAAATTAAGTACATTTTTGCAGATGTAATCAAGACCATGGTTAGCATTTGTACTTTTATAGTTTTCAATTGCGCTATGTAAAAATTAATTCATCTACAGTAGAAAATCTAAATTTCTAAATAATGACATGTAGTGTTCAGTCAAAGACAGGTAAATATTTAAAATAAATGTAATAAATACACAATCGGAACTAAATTTAACATATATACAGAATTATGCCAAACAATAACTAGGGTTAAAATTAAAGCCAAATATAAATTGCTGTCACAGCTTTTCTATGTAATATGGTCTTAATGGCATGGATGTAAAACATTTTAAAATATTATTATTTAAATGACTAAGCATTACAAAAAAATCCAGTTCGCAATTCCTAAAGATTTCCAATCTGATTCTCCGTTAGTCATATTGTTTCAAGCTGACAAGAGAGACACTCCGATCCGCCACAGCGCAGGCGGCCAGTAGAGGCTCGCTGAAAGCATGCTTGACTACATATAGCACAGACATCAATTCAGGATCATAGAAGAGAAGAGTTTGACTGGGCCAGTCTAGCAGCAGACCCACTCTCTTGAGCTTCTTAACCACTAATATACCCACATTACATGCATTATGGCAGAAGGACAGGTCTTCATCATAAAGTGAAAGCACCCAAGATTTTGTGTTGTACCCTAACCGGGCAGTATTTTCAGTCCCCTTGCGTTCCATACTAGCATAGCATACTCCCACTTTAAAGGCATTGCTTTTGCTCACGTCAATTACCCAACTGTGGGTGCCAGAGGACATGGCAGGGGAGCAGAGGGCATTGGGCCAGCTGTCGAAGCGCGCTGGGTTGTAGGGTGGTGACTGACGCTGACGCTTTGGCAGGAAAGTTAAAGTGTGCTGATCCTCAGAGAGAGAAAGAAGTGGACTGACAGTTTGTGTATCAAATTGAAGCTTTGTTGAACTGGGGCCTGAAAAATAAAACAGGAAAACATAATGAAGAATAAGAAGATGAACAGAGGAACATTGTATAATAGGTGAAGCAGAGCTACAGTGTTAACAGGACATTAATCGTTATAATTTTCGTCTTTAAAATAAAATATGAATAAAATAAAATGAAAATATATATATGGGCAATTTCAGCGTTATGGGCGTGACACGAAAACGCTCTTACAATATAATTGTTGCCAGTAAACTGAATCATTTGTTTATATTCTATAAACCTGTGATGATAGTGTTTAAGCATCAGAAAAATATCAGTCAATATCAAAACAGTATGTGCACAAGATTTCTATTTTAAAATAGATAAATAAACCTCACTTATGGACGTGACAAAAACGACATAAATCTTAAGATTTCTGTTAATTGCACAAACCAGATTTAAAAAAAGAGACAGCTCTTTATAGAACATAAAATAAATACTTTACTTTACTGCCTGCCTGCCTTACAAATCATTTAAGGAAAACTTTTATTAATTTTTAGTGTTTTTCTATATTAAAAGTACTTTACTACTTCACTTCATTGTGAAGCAAGCATACATTGAGGAAAAATACTAAGTAAAAGTTATTTTACTTAGATTTTTAAGGTACTCCATAGAGATTTGAAAGCTACCATGTTCTTTTTTTCAACTAACTTTTTCAGTGCAGATCCAAAGTCTTACAAGGTATAAACCCAAACTCTGTGAAGTTAAGCGATAGTATATCTACATTTTGATTTGTTTTTGTTTTTGCTTTGTTCTGATAATCACAGGGAAATATATATGTTAGAAAGCTTATAACCCAACAGTTCTTTGTCCCCATTGATTACCATGGTCGTGAACACAAAATGAGATATTTCGAATAATGTATAACAGTAAAAAGTTCTGGGATAATTTGGCTACCATTTTTATTTTCCCTACTATTTTAGTCAGCCGGCTCCAAAAACTATTTGGTAACAAGCATTCGTCCAAATACCTTCCTCTGTCTAAATCAAAACAAAGACATTTCTACACGTGTTGAACATTAGAAAGTGAGCAATTCATGACTTCATTTTCAGGTAAACCATCTCTATAAGCTTTAAGTTATGCTCAACCATGTCAGTGTGAGGGTGTCAAACTGTGTTTCAATTTAAACCCACATTAAACCAATGTGATTATAGATATAAACCTGCAAATTTTTAATAAGCTGTTGGGTTTATACATTTTATTAGAAGTGCACTTACCGGACCGTCCAAGCAGTATTGCACTGGCCCATAAACCCAGCATGAGTTTACTGGTGCTACAATCTCTATTTAGACTCAATTGCTCAGTGTCTCTTGGTTCACCAACACCTTCTGCATTTTCAACCCTGAAACATTCATAAACAAGAACAATTCACATCTGAATCATCTTAATTACACTTTTATAATATCCTATAACAATCTTATTACACTGGCTGTGAATTCTAACACTAACCTTTCATATATTTCCTGATTAGCGCTCTGAAAAGAAAGAAAAAGTAATAATCAATAATAATAGTTAATAGATTGATTATCACATTATACTTTTGTTCAGTTAATTAAAGCTGGAATTACGTAGATTTCGTAATTCATCTGCTGGGCTCTAAAGGACTAGTATTTAAAACATTTTTATCCCATATTATTTTTACATTAAAATAATATATTTCTATTAACATGGGTGGATAATGATGATAGACATGAGGGCAGCATTCTTTTGTAAAATGTAACAGAATTTGAGCAAAATGTCTTTTTTTTTATTTACCACAAGCATGGCATCTGTTGAGTGTGTGAGTTTGTGAACGAGACTGGTGCGTGTGTGTTCCAGCTTCTTTAGAGTCTGTGTCCAGTGTGCCCTGTGAGTGAGGAGGCACTGCTCCACACGCTCTTCCTCTCGCTGTATGGCCTCCAAGAGACGCTGCTCCTCCTCGTCAAGAGCTTCGCGTATGGCATTCACCTGAGAAAGGACACGTTCTCTAGCGCCGTTTGCATCTGCCTGTCAAGACAACAGCACACGGGACATTTACTACACTTTAATCCTTTTATAGTCATACAAACCTATGTGACATACAGTCATGCCCAAAATTATTTGTACCCCTGGCAAATTCTATATTAAAGTTACTTGTATTCATCCAGCATGTTTTTTTTTATTAGAAATGACATAAAGTGTTAATATTTTAAAAACGTTCAAGTCAGAATTCACCAAGGATATGATTAACTTCGGGTTTGACTGTAAATGTTATAGCATAGTGGATAGTGACCGTTTGAAACTATTGAAATTTGTGTTTATTACAATACGATATACTAAACTTATACATAACTTTATGGAAATAGTTCAGCTCACAATATACTACTTTTTTCCTTTAATGAGAGTGTGTTTTTTTCATTAATCGCATTAAACCAATGCAACCAAATGCATTCTCTATATCGAAAGTAATTGACTCTGTTTACTCTAAATAATTCTCAAAATAGACATTTATGTGCATGCGTGTATTCCTCTGGTACCTGTACAGCTTTCTCTCGGGCTGTAAGCGTATGGTCAATAAACCGTTCGATCCGCAGAGTTTGCAGCTGCATCTTCTCACAGACATCCACCAATTGATTCTGTTTAAAACAAAGAGAATAAGTAAAGTTGGATTATTAAAGGAAATTGACTTTATTAAAAGTAATAAGGTTTAAACCAGAAATGGTATGCGTGAGTCAGAATTGTCTGTAATGTTTTTCTGTGGAATCGGAAGAATCTCACAAACTTAGGCAAATGTCTGGTTGGACTGGTCCTTCTTACTATTATAAAGTTCTGAAAAAGTTATATTTTAAAAAGTCTATTGGTTGATTTTAGACTGTTGTAAGCTAAAGACGGATGTATCGATATATAAAGCTTTAATGGAGTTACTGAAAGAATCATCTTTGTATAAGTTTTAAATTCTGATATATATATATATATATATTCATAACACTATTATAAAAACCATATTGATTAAATTGGGCCTTTGAATCCAAATGCAGTACATGAACCAACCTCTCTCCCTATGATCTTGACCATGTTGTAAACATTATGTTTGTACATTTACTTTCCTTATCACACAACTACTGTGAAAACATGGGCAAAATGTGAATATACAGTGTCTGCATTGTAATGCTGTAACGGTGAAAGTTCAAATGAAGAGGAGGGTGCAGTTTAAGAGTTTAAAGGAGAAATATTAAGCTGGCTCATGCATTATAAGTGCTTCTAGATTAGTGTCCAAACAAGGGGGGAAGGGTGAACATGAAACAATAGAACATGACCAACAAGAAACAAGACAGACAAGACTTTTACAATGGTAATTTAACATGTTTTTGGAGAAACTCGAGTAATGCTTCAACAATTTTTATAGGGCTTCATAATGTTGTTCGTTTCTGCCCTATTAGTTATGTCCATTCAGATGTCTAAACTAATAAACGTTGTAGTGTTTACTTCGGGATTTTATATGTTAAAGTAAATCCTTGCTTCGAAAACTCAGTATGGTTTCCTATATACAAGCAAAAACCAACAAGTACTACACCTTAACCATTTGAGTCCAATAAAAAAGACAGAATAGAAAAACATAGGACCTCAAAGTTTAGGGCAAACCTTACTCATAACACATGTGTAAACACTTGATGGTTCGGATCTTCATATGAGGTCACATTTTTAAGTTTTTAAAGTATTTTTTCATTTTAAGATCATGATTTTTCATAAAGTTCATGATTTTTCATGATCTTATAAAAGTAGGTGCTATTTTCAAGATTGTCACATCCATAACTCTACATTTCCCTGATAAACGGACACATGAATATTAAAATATAGTTTCTTTTATGTTCAATGAATAGCTATCGATCGGCCATAGATGTGTTTGATTCTGGTTTGTACGTTTAGATTCTCACAAATCGTAGGACGTTTGAGCTCTCCCGAATCTGTTCTAGCCCTGTTCTTGTCACGTCCATAACTCAGATTGTTTGACCCTTTTCAAACTCGTTCCTACACTGAAATGTTTCTGACGTTTAAACACCATCGACAAGTGTTTTGTATAACACCGACACTTGTTCTGATGTTTAAACACCGTCGACAAGTGTTCTGTATAACATCGACACTTGTTCTGATGTTTAAACACCATCGACAAGTGATTTGTATAACACCGACACTTGTTCTGATGTTTAAACACCGTCGACAAGTGTTTTGTATAACACCGACACTTGTTCTGATGTTTAAACACCGTCGACAAGTGTTTTGTATAACACCGACACTTGTTCTGATGTTTAAACACCGTCGACAAGTGTTTTGTATAACGCCGACACTTGTTCTGATGTTTAAACACCGTCGACAAGTGTTCTGTATAACACCGACACTTGTTCTGATGTTTAAACACCGTCGACAAGTGTTTTGTATAACACAGACACTTGTTCTGATGTTTAAACACCGTCGACAAGTGTTTTGTATAACGCCGACACTTGTTCTGATGTTTAAACACCGTCGACAAGTGTTTTGTATAACACAGACACTTGTTCTGATGTTTAAACACCGTCGACAAGTGTTTTGTATAACACAGACACTTGTTCTGATGTTTAAACACCGTCGACAAGTGTTTTGTATAACACAGACACTTGTTCTGATGTTTAAACACCGTCGACAAGTGTTTTGTATAACACAGACACTTGTTCTGATGTTTAAACACCGTCGACAAGTGTTTTGTATAACGCCGACACTTGATTCAGGTCAGAACGATTGGTGTCACATCCATCACCCAAAGTGTCACATCCATAATGCAGAACTGCCATCCCTGAAACCGTCCACGCCTCCGCCATGTGATTGTCACACACGTGTCCCCTAAAAATCTCAGATACATAACTTTGAACAGTTGTGAAATAGACAAGAAAAGTGATCTGTGATGATAAATCCAACTCCAATCAAAGAAACAATCTCTTTATAAGCCAATTCTCGCTCACCCTTACTAGTGTTGCCCGGGTTACCAATTGTGTGACAGTGTGACCCTGACAACCTCCATCAGACACACATTGAGTGCACACTAGTTTCTCTTCTGTACTGCAGTAGACCTCAAGTGCGCATCCGTGAGCCCGACACACTTCCGGTTCTCCAGAACCCCAGGCATCCCTCTCCTCATCCCTCTCATCCCTCTCCTCTGGACCAATCACAGGGGCCGTCGGGGATCCTGGCTGGACTGTGTCATTGCTGCGTGACGACAATCCATCACTCAGAGCACCATTGAAGTGCACTTCCGGTTTCGGGGGGTCCGGTCCGGGGTCACATTCCAGGTCACTGACGTGCAGTGACACCGTCTCCAGTTCGCAAAGTCTGTATTCCGCGCTCATGGCACCGACAGTCAGAGATAAACGTCTGAACAAACTCTAGAAACGCACAGGTGTCGGTCTAGTTTCGTTTCTGTATCATGTTAAATACCAGTGGCACAGGTGTGTCCGGTTTTAGAGCCCTGCCTCACTCGCAGGTGCAACACGGAAGTGCGCCGCTGAGAACGTGCACCTGCACGTCATACTGGTGAGAGTTGTGACGTCATACTAGAATGATCAGCTCCTGGCTGGTGTAGAAGCACAAACTGGTGTTAATGTTTAACTCTTCATAAATCATTGGCTCGGAAGCCAAACACAAGAGATTCATGGTGCAATGCCATGAATGGGTTATTACAACATTTAATAATAGTCAATAATAATAATAATATGAATATAGTCAGATGTATACGCTTATATGTCGAGGTTTTATCACACAAGCATCCTTCATACTTACATTTACGCTTATTCATTTGGCAGACGCTTTTATCCAAAGCGACTTACAGTATTGTGCGGTAGTCCACCATCACCGCAGGGCATCGTGTGCTGGCACTGGGATTCGAACCTGCAACCTTCTGCTCACAAGACCACAACTGACCCCTGGTTTTGTAAATATCGCGTATATACTTGTATATATTTACGACACAAAAGTTGTAATTCGCTCACTCGTCCAATTGATGCGAATCAGGTGTTTCCATCACTCTCACTCTGAATGCTTCGGCACATCAGACATTTCGGACAATTCCTAGATCCCAACTTTGTGGGAACAGTTTGGATCTGACCCTTCCTCTTCCAACATGACATCGGTGCACAAAGTAAGATCCATAAAGACAGATGACAGAGTCTGGTGTGGATGAACTTGATTGGTCTGACGTCAACCTGATAGAACACCTTTGGGATGAAGACGGAGATCCAGGCCTTCACGTCCAACATCAGTGACCTCACAATTGAGCTTCCGGAGGAATGGTCAAAAATGTCCATAAACAGAACCCTAGACCTTGTTTACGGCCTTCCCAGAAGAGTTGAAGCCGTTATATGGTGGACATACATCATATTGGACCCTATGGATTAGAGGATGTAATTAACATACACGAGTCAATGCAAGTGAGGGAATAGTTTTGGCAATAAAGTGTACGTCGACATTAGTCGGTTCAGATATTTAAAGCATTCGTTTTATTTTTATTGCATGTTTTTTCACAGTCGTATAAGGATCTTTTTCAGGGGAGCACCTATCCAGTGTTAGAGGGTTATGAGGCAAAAACTTTTGGCGCCCCCCCACCTCTAAATAAATAAGTGTGCCGGACATCATCATGTATGGGTTTGAAATAATCAAGGTTTATTTTAAAGTATATCAGACTGCCACTGTAAGCCTACCATAATTATATGGTATATATGTACACATATGTACACACATACATATATATAAATTTTTGATTGATCCATCTTTTTCGAGTTTAAACTACAACTCGCTAATGCTGCGTTCACACCAGACGCGAATAGAGCGTCAAGCGCGAGTGATTTACATGTTAAGTCAATGCGAGACGCGAGGAGATTTCTTGCGGCGCGAATTTCGCGAAAGGCGCAGTGCGAAGTGCGTTGTGGTCGCGAATCGCGTGAGTTGAAAAAATTTAACTTTGGCGAAATTTCACGCCGCGTTAACCAATCAGAAGCTTTATCTAAAACAAACATGGAGGAGAAAGTCATCAGGGCTTTATGTGGAAACGCAGAGCTTTATAAATCCACATTATACTTTTATTATACTTTTATTATACTTTAACAAAGACAGGAATAAAAGTGATATTTACTGGAAGAAATGTAGTGAAAAAATTATCTTTACTCAATTTGACCTCTATACACATATTGAGATTATAAATAAAGCCGTCACATGAAGTTTAATCGCTTTATTTTACAATAAAATTGCTTTTCCTCTCTGACAAGTTGATGAGTTCCCCTGACAGACGCCCCTCCCCCCTGACAGAAATCCCTCCCCCGGAAAGAAGCCCCTCCCCCCCGCGTGAATGGCACGTTGAACGCGAATGATGCAAATTGTACACGTGAATGAACTTAAATGTACAAGCGTCAAACTACACGCGTGTGGTGCGTCAACACGCGACAATTCTCGTCTGGTGGGGACGCAGCATAACGTTACTGCTGCTCACTCAGCGCTCACGCCGCTCGGCCCACTCACAATACTACCCTTCTATGTCTAAATTCTATAATGGAATCTTATGAGGGCACCGGCGCCTACTCTAGCCTGTTAGTCCTCTTTATTTTATATAACTTTTAATATTTAAAAAAAATTACCATCGCTGAAGCGCCCCCATGGTGCAGCGTCCATGTGCGCCGCATATAGCGCATACCCACTTTTTGCGCCACTGATCTTTTTTCCCGATTGTCACATCCATTACGCTACATTTCGCTCAATAATAGACACATGAAAATTAAAATATAGTAATTATTTTCTACACAGTGCAATCCCTTGTCCAATTTTTGGAAATGATTGCTTCTGATTCATTTACATTTACATTACATTTAGTCATTTAGCAGACGCTTTTATCCAAAGCGACTTACAATAGTCGAGGAGACAATGAAGCGGTAAATAGCCGATACAACAATAAGTGAACAAGTGCTACAACAATGTAACCGAGTTACACAGAGAGAGAAGTTACAGAAGTTTTTTTTTTTTTTTGATAGAGTGAGTAGGTTAGAAAAGAAGTGAGTTAGTGAGTTAGATGTAGCCATTTAAATTCGCAGAAATCTTAAGAAGTCGACTAAAAAAAGTGTCATTTTCATCACGTCCATAACAGGCGTTCATATTTTATCAAATACAAAACTTGTGCACGGACTGAGATTCTATATGTTTAAAAACTATCGACACGGGTTTTACATAATATAAACAATCTGGTTGAGTTTACTGAAACGATTTAATTCTAAGTGCCTTTTTATGTCACATCCGCACCGCTGCAATTATTATATCATTCAAAATAAATATGAATAAGAATTATTCCACTTTGTAAATGCTTTATCCCCACACCATGGTGTTAAATTACCACCACTTCCATATCAACACTTCGCGCGAAAACCTCACGTATTTACGTCCAATGGGCGGGGCTGCCTGGAAATCCAACCGTCGGATTGGACAAACCGGTCAAACGTTTAAAGTTCAGCGTTGTGACGTCACCCTGAGTGTTTAACACGTAACCCCGGGCGTCGCGGAACTCGTACTCCCATTGGACGGCGCCCTGTCCGTGCTCGTTCGCGATTGGTGCGTTCTCCTTGCCCCTCCCCCCGGAGCTCGCAGGTTTTTCCAGCCTCGCGCAGCGGTGCGTCACGGAGGTTTGGAAGCGGGTGGGGAAGACGCTGACCCCGTTACTCTACGCGTTCCGACCCAGGGCCGGGCCGCCCGTACCGATTGCGTCTCAATCCCGGACCTGACATCCCGTCTAATGTCGGATTTCAAGCTCGGGATCGTTCGGCTTGGCCGTGTGGCCGGGAAGGTGAGCCGAACCTCGGGCTGCCATGTGCGACGCGAAGGGGAGGGGATCCGGGTTCCGTCCCTTTGGAGAATGGCGAATGTTTCGGGGCCGATTGCGCATCGACGCGGGATTTTTCCCGGGAAAATGTGACAGCGTGTCAGCCGGATCCGTCGCTTTTGTGCCGCCTACTTTTCTTGCCGCTAGCGTGGCTACAGCGCCTGGCAACCGAAGAATGTAACCGTCGCTAGGGTTCATTGATACAATTGTGGAATTCAAAACTGTTACATTTTCGAATGCGTGTTTATCGTGACGTAAGCATGCCACATGGCGCAGAGATGCCCGACCCGTGTGCGGCGTGACTCAACCCGGCGTGTCGGTTAGCACTGGCTCGGCTTCATGGCTTTTTTCTAACTATCCCACTGCGCATTGTCGGTCGTTTCCTACACAAAACACGTGAACATGCTGGCAAAGCGCCTTGTGTTCAGAGTTCCCTTGTGGCATACGAAACGGATCTGCTGATGCCAGGCCGCTCATGCCATGACACTAGAGGGCACCCAGTAACAGATGCCAATCGGGGTTAAACAATGGCAGCTCATGAGAGTACACCCAACTTAGTGTTGCCAACGAGTATCGGAGCGGTTACTCAACCTGGCGCGTGTTTCTTTGTCATTACTTTGGGTTTGGTGTTTTCGATGTAAGCTCTTGGTATTCCTTTCGAATAGGGATGGGCGACGTATCGGCAGCCTAACCGATATCGGCCGATAGATGTAATGTTTCGTATTATCGGTCCAATAATAAAATTATGTCGATATCTTTAGGCCGAAAAATTAGGTATTATTCCTGGCTGAAGCACTTTTCACGCTTGTGCCTGGCCGCCTCACTTTGTTTTATTTTTTGCCAAGCAATAGATTTTATGCAAAACAAGTTGGCAATAGAATTGTATAGTCCAGTTCAAACTTTTCTGAAGTTTTCAAATAAAATCAGTAATGTGTTTGCCTTTTGTTTTATGCTTGAAAAAATATGTATCGGCCTATATGTCGCCTCCAAATATAAAAGAGTTATCGGTCAAAAATTCTATTACAAAGCATCACTAATGTCAAATCATGCCTTAGAGTGACAGATGTCAACAGACCGAGCTTCTCTGCTGCGCCCTTGTTTTGAAGACGCACTACTTGTACAAGACGTTATTGATGTCTGCAATGGTTGAATAACACTTCTAACACATTTTTATTCCTTCAGACAAAATACACTCTGATTGATGAGCAGGACATACCTTTAGTGGAAAACTATGCCTTCGAGGTGAGAAAATTCCACCCTGGGTGGTTGATTGTCTTTATTTTTATTTTTATTGGTGATCGTTGTTGGTTAGTCTTGTACTTGGTGTTTTTCAGCATGTATATATTTCTTTCTTTGTATAGGATTAACATAAATCATTTGGCATTTGTTGACTTGAAATATTTAAAAAGTGCCAGTTAGTTGGAAAATATGAAATACTTTATATTTTTTCCTATTTGTGCTGCAAAATTGTGAAAGGCACTATAGGCAGGATGTCTTGTGTGGTTTAAATGTAAAGGTGTGGTAACAAGCACTGGTCCTATGCCATGTCGTCATACCTACACAAACCCTACTATTGGGTCATTCCATGTCAGATCAACCGTAAAATATTTTTTTTCTTTAACTTTTACAGTACTGACACCAACATTATGACGAAAGCCTAAATATATGCCACAAATGTAATTATTACAAAAATCTATTATTTAGTAGGGGGGTGTAAAAATTTGATTTTTCGCCTGAAATTTGGAGCCATGTTAGATTAAAAGGGTATAAATGAAATGAGCATTATACCTTTGTTTTAACATGTATTGGTACATCTGTTAGTAAAATATGTTACTACACAATATTTTATGCATTTAATGACAGTACTTTTGTCTTCTCTTGAAGTAAAAAGATGGGTTTTGTTGATTTGACACACAACCCTTTAACTTATTTTTAGGTCAAATAAAACCGTTTTCAGTTGTTTCTACTTGGATGTTATTAGAAAGGAATAACAAGATATGCATTTTTTTTAGGCACGCATGGAAGTTGATGCAGATGGGAATGGGGCCAAAATCTTTGCATATGCCTTTGACATAGGCAAGGGGAGATGGGCAGGTCGACCACTGCATGAGTTACTCTGGTGAGTGCAATGCTGGAGACGAAATCATTTTATGATTCCTCAATGGAGCGATTCACATGTCACGCCTATAAGCACGTTGAAAACACCCGGCACACTTTTTTCCTACAACACACCTGGGCTCCGGAAGCGTCTGATGTTGCTAACCATCAGCTACAGTCTCCATTAAAAGGAAATTTCACCAACGGAGTTCCACTGATGAAATAGCCTTGCTGTAACTCTGCTACAATATTAATTTAAAAAGAAAAAAAAAGAAAACACTCAAAGGGTTTGGGTGCACCCAGTTTTTCAAAAGCATAAGAAACACTGATTGGTTGGTTCATGCCACATGCTCTTGGCATTCTGAAAAGTGGAGATGTTTTTATTTCGATGCTGAGTGGGCATGCCTGGAAAAAACAAGGATGTCACACCGCATACGGGTCGCTTCCATTATGAGCTTGCATACCTCATGCCTACATTCAAATATAACGAACTTGACCGCGTAAAAGACGCTACATGTGAACGGCACCTTATTTTTCGGATTCAAATTAACCAAAACTGTATTAAGTCATTGATTTTGGTTTCCTTGTTTACAGGGAGAAGCACAGAGGAGGTATCGCCCCAAGTTTCCAAGTAGTTCACATAAACTCAGTCACCGTGGACAACCGTCTAGATAACCTGCGTCTTGTTCCTGTTGGATGGAGTCCCAAGCCAGAAGAATTGTCCAGCAAACAAAGGTAATTTTCAACTTTTTCTTTTTTAAACAAGGTGCAGCAAGAAACTACAGTCAACTTAGCAGTGACATCGCTTCAAAAATCTCATGTTGCAATCTTATTCGGACAACCATTTTGGGTCACTTCTCCCGTGCTGAACTCGTGGATGTTTCTAATTCCAAATGTTTTCTTCAGAGAGCAGTCGCTGTACTGGCTGGCCATCCAACAAGTTCCTGCAGACCCAGTTGAGGAGCAGTATCTGGAGCTGAGTCGCACACGTTACTACAATGCCAACGGAGAGCTGGTGGAAGAGGAGGAGTGCTCCTGCACCTACTATGAGTGCCACTACCCACCCTGTTCGCTAATTGAGAGGAGGGTCAGTATTAAAAAGAGAGAGTCTAGAATTGAGTACAACTCATTGTAATTTTAAAGGTGAAGTGCATAAAGGGAATTTGAGTTCCAAATAACATCCAAACAAGTCGTCGTAATGTAAGGCTGTTTGCTTTGTGTTGATTTGCTCCTCAATATCTTCATTTTATGTCTTCACAGCTGAGAGAGTTCAACATCTGTGGCCGATGCCAAGTGGCACGCTACTGTGGCTCGCAGTGCCAGCAAAGAGATTGGCCGGCCCATAAGAAGCAGTGCCGTGAACGCAAACGAGTTCTGGCATTGGAGTCGGAGCCCGAGCGATGATCTCCTCAACCCCAGGCTTAAAAACGGGGATCAGAGGGGTGTGGGGTGAGAGTTAAAATGCAAAAACTGACTGGTAGGTTAGGAGGTTATTGGTGGATTGGATGGGCCTGTTGGGAAAAACTTACTTCTCTGAACTTTCACATCTTCACAGCTTGCCTGTGGGGATATTGGGAAGTTGAGTTTTTTCCGTTTCTGTTCAGAGGAGGTCCTAAAAGCTCCACCTGCTGCTATGGATGTGTGTTAAATGAAGAAGAACAAGATGCCGTCATGACTCTATGGACTGCAAGAATTGACAGTCATGCGCTTGCCCGTTCCATCCATTCACCTCTAATGAAGTATTAGCCACTGGTATGGAGGGACAAAACTGCTGTACGACTATAGGATGGAATACGGACCTCTTCACTGTACTACCCTTCCCTTTCCTCCTGGTTGAACTTCTTGTGCACATAACCAAGCACATAGTCACCCACCTGCCATACATACTACAAGAATACAGCCGACAGCTGTGCGAATCCACACCACCAGTATTGTGTGTGCAATGCCATTACTGACCGAAGGACATGGATGAAATGGTTGAATGTTTCCTTTTTTATTATTTGTCCGTGGGAAGGTTTGAGGCGGTGCTGGGGAAATATGCCTACTTTGGGCAGCATCACTTTTGCAAACCCATTTTTAAAATGCATTACAGTCCTATTTACTCTTTCCACTCATGTAATATTTCGTTCCGCTTACCGTAACAAGCTCTCAGTTTAGAGGGATGTCCTGGGAAAAACTTGAAAACCCACACAGAAAGTTGACTCATTAATGTGGTCAACGTGTTCTTGGATGTAAGTTGTCATTTGGGTCCCAGTCATTCAATAATTAGTCTTCTGTTTGTCTTAAACGTTTTGTCAAAGTGAGCTTAACTTATTAATTTTCACTTTTTTAGCAATCTTTCATCTTTATCAAACACGTGCACACAGTTTCCAAGTGTGTCTTCCTCCTACGTCAAGGGCAACTCTACCAAACTGTGACGTGCACGTGCAAATGCGCATGTATAACGGATATGTACATGTGTTGTTTGCCTGTGTCCGTATTCCGAATAATTTATTATTGAATTATCTGGTTGGGTTGAACACTGTGCACTGAATATCCACACTTTAATCCTCACTCTTTCTGAGAAATGGGAGTCTTGGGTAAGTTGGGTGTCTGTTCTTTTTATTTTTTCTAAGCTATTACCATACAAACATAAAATGCATAAATATGTGAATGGACAAAGTTTGTGATAACTGACCATTTCTTGTCACTGTAAAATATAAGAATAAAATAAATAAAATATTAAATGTGTAAAGGTGTTTAAGCTTCCAACGTGTTTGCTTTCCTCACACTAGTTTTCTTAAGGTTTAAATTCGCTTTTATTTTCATTTAATGTAACGATGTGCGCTTGGCATCATGAACAGTTATGATGTCATTTGAGGAGCAAAATGGTTCTCAACAGGGTGCTAATGAAAGTTAACAGCAAATTAACTTTGCTCAGAAATATAAAGGAGATACAATTCCTGGTTCTAACAAAACTGGGCAATGCCAAGGTTATGGACGTTACATAAGAATGCTCTTAGATTGTTGGAACTTGTAAACCCGTACCAACGGTTTATTACTGTTTTAATGACAAAAAAATTAAAGACTGAGCAAGTTTTCTATTTTAAAAAAAGATAACCAAACTTGCGTTATGGACATGACAAAAAAATGAACAACTTTGAGAACTCCTTAAGATGTGTGAATTAAAATCAATGGTGTCAATTATGTGAATTAAAATCTTCAAACCAGAATAAAAGATATCCACCAAATGGCCAAGGGATAGTCAATCCTGAGAAAAATCCTAACTTGACCATGAAAAATCATCTACTCAAAATAAAAATAATTCTCTTAAAATGTAGAGACCTCACATGGGTATGTGAACCAATAAATGTTGACATGTAATATAAATGAACTGAAAACCTTTAAAAACTCAATATTGTAATGGTAAGGTTGACATTTCCAATTGGAAATGTCATTAATGTACACATTTCTTTTAATATTATGACATCTTTCTGCAAAAACACAGAAATAAAATTGTAGATGTTAAACAAGCTAAATTTCTATCAGTTACAGACTAAACACTTCCGAATTGTCTGGTTTCACCATCTTATTTCCATTATTTGATCATTTTAAAGCTATGTCTTCAATCCTCTTACGAATAACTGAACCTTGCTTTGAGTTACTGCATCTGTTAGTGCAGCAACATTCACAAATCAAGCAAGGCATGCCAGTTTAATGTGTGTCTACAGAGGATGGCGTGAGTAACCTTTACCCAAGGGTCTCCATAGGAACCATTGGAGCTTGTTGTAACGGATGTGAATGAATGTTTTTTTACCACACTTCCACTAGACCAACCCCAAGTTACTCATAAACGGCAAGTCGGGGATGAGTTTAAGATGCCAACATATATACGAAGACAATTATCTTTTTGCGGACTTTTGTAATTATTTCAAAAAAGCTTGTTAGAATACATACCTGCATGGTGTCTGGTGAGTGCCAAAAATATGTGTAAACTTTTATTTAAGTGTGTGCACTTAGTTTACTTATAAGAATAGTATGACTTGTATTTCATATTGTTTGCCATTTTGAGTCATCTTCAAGGCAGTATTGATCATAATTCTGATTTGTGTTAAAAAATGCGTTAGAAATGCTTAAAGAATTATTTTTGTTATGATAAGTAATATACTACAATGTTCACTATGTAATTAGTACATTATTACTATTATAACAGTGTTAAATATTAGCCAGTTTGGTTTAGACAACCAAGTTACACAATGAGGCACCAAGTTACACAATAATGAAATATGTAGACAACAAACTATAAATGTAAAAGTAATTCTTTTGAGAAGTTTTTTGATCACTATAATACCTTCATATCATAGGTGTACACATACTGTATGCATGTTAATGCTTGATATGTCTTGAAGGGTCTTTTGAAGGATGACATCAGCGGATTGTTGTCCGGCTCCATGTCATAAAGAAAATGCTTTGACCTGGCTTCAGTGTTCACATATTGATCACATTTCCACTGCATTAAACTTTCTTAATGAGCTTGCCCAGGAGGAGAAAGGTAAACTTGTCGAACAAATCCTTAAGCACTGCAACCCCAAGTTATGCATAGATGCACTACAGAAATTATTGAAGTCACCCGATTTAAGGTCAGTCCCATTTAAGTATTATTAACCATTAATATGTTTTTTTTTACTTTAGGTTTTTAGACTATGTGCGACATCTATGAAAACAGTTCTTAATCTTGGTTTTATTAACAACACCTATCAAAACTGAAGTGTCGAGGTGCAATAACACTAAATTATTATTAACGGTCATGCTTATTTGGTGTAGTCATGGATTCATCAAACAAACATGAACGAAACCACTGGTGTTATAAATCAAACGCTCTTTGAGGTCACTAAATGAATAGGCTATATTCCTCTTATAACCTGGTGCTTCGTGTTTCATAGCGTTTTGAAATTGTAAGTACTTCACTGTGTACAGTTATAATATGTATGACACACTTTCAGATCGAAACGTTTTCAAGATCACAAAAACATTTCTGTCGACTGACCCTGAAGTTTTGTAAAGAAATATGAGTGTTCTACTATTTTAATACGACCAATATAATAAAATTTCAGCTTAACAGGGAGGTTCGCTCAATGTGTGGCCATCATTTCATCAACCTCTTGTCTTTTTCTATATTTTCTGTGCAGAACACAAATTTCGGTGGTATACTTAAAAAGAATCTGTTAGGATGGCAAACAATGTATTTTAGAACAAAGAAGTGTTCCGTTTTAATTTTTTTAGTTGTTTAACTTGTGTTTTAGACAATTCACTGCATTAAATTACATTTAAGCATTAATGGTAATGTCGATAAAACATACAGTTAATTTAATGGTAATTTTCTGCCAGAACTTTATCAATGTGCACCCATTGCCTTGCACTGGTATTGTGTCCATACAGTTTTTCGGTTATCAAAATTCTTCCATTTCAGTTTTCGTCTAAAGCAAAAAAGTCAATCATGTTTGAAATGACAAGATGATGAATACATTTCAGAACTGTGTAGACGCTTTAAAGGAACAGAACCTTTCTTTCATTGAAAAATATTTAGGTAATGTCAGCGTTTCAGCTGAGGAATTTACTCTATACCTTACCGCGTACGTTTAATCCTCGATAAAACACGATCTAGGGTTGCCACGTCCCCTACCGTGATGCCCAGGCTTTCACCAAATTGATTCCATCCATGGTGGCAACCTTTTGTATACGGCACCAAATGTTTGATTTATGAGTGTAATCTGGTTTAACAGTTCTACTTTGACCTCTTACAAATACAGACCTCTGAGAGGTCAAGACGTAATGAGTCGTTCTCTCTGCTGAAAGGGCAGAAAGATTACAAGCACAGAAGGACTGGCTTTGCTTTTCTGTTGAGACAGTGTCCTTAGGTTGAACTCGAACCAAAAGTGAGCAATGCTCCGTTTCTGCTGAGGTGCATACACCCCCGCTGTATATCTGTATCCAGGAGTAATGAAGCACAGATACGCCATTTCACTTCCTAACCTTCTTTTTCAAGGTCACGTGATATAATTGGACGTTTCTTGCATTTTTACAGACAATGAATATTTACATCTGTACAATTATTAAGTTCCATGGAGTAGTTTCTTCAAGCTATTGTACCGTTGAAGACCCTACTGTGTGGTCTTACAAACCAAGATGTATCTATTCAAACCATTTATTGAAATCTCATGTTCATGAAGGTTGGCCAGCACTGCTGCTTGTATCTTTGGCATGCTCCTGGAGACTGAATCCTTGGTGATTGAAATTCAAAAGTGGACCGATGAGGACACCAGTCCGATACGTGCCCTTGTGGGGATTCTGACTGAAAATGATCCTGACCTGGTGATGAATGCAACCCGAGCAATAGCCTCATTGGTATGGCTTTGATTCCTCACACAAACTGTTTATATGTTTGTTGGCTATACATCTTTCTGAAGCAAGGGTATGTTCTTCATATAGGTTGAAACTGCCATAGGGCGGCAGTGGTTGCTTCAGAGCCAAACTGTGTTCAATCACGTCCTTGAGAGCGTAACCATTCATCTTGAGAATGAAAGAGAGAATACAGTTAACTCTGCGGCGCTTATTCTCGCCCAGTTATCCTTGTGCGAAGAAGCCTGTCAAAAGATTTTATCCCACCCGTCCGTCTCCAAGACCTTCAGATGCTTAGCAAAGTGCTTATCATGCAGCCACAAAGGTCAGTGTATTCTTCCAGAAGAACTGCATTTTATATTTTAGAAGAAAGAGCTATAACATCAAACTGCCAAATGTTCTAACACTAAAACGAACTTATATAAGTCCTAGCAGGTTAGCAATCTCTATCTACGGCCCTTTTTTACAAATCAGTCGTGTATTACTGCAGACACAGCAATGAATGCAGCGGTTGCTGTTGGTCGTCTATGTGGGAATGGCCAGGCCAAGAACCTCATTCTGAGAGAAGCCAAAGACCAACAATTGGTAGGAAAAAGGTTATAAATTCTGTCCATGGGTCAGATTTGGTTGGAAGTATCATGTTGAAATCCCAAATTAAGCAGTCTAGTCGGATTAAAAGTCTAATTGGTAGGGCCTAGTTTCCCAGACAGGATTAAACCTACTCCCAAACTGATTGGCCATGTAAGTGTTGTAAAAACAACTTGCAATGAAGTATGTAACAATATAAAATAAATTATGAAAGATATGCACACTATTGATGTTTTTGATCCTCCTGGCATACTCCTGGCATCATCTGAACTGCTAAACCAGGCCTTTTGGGTTATTTAATAGTCTGGATTACAATTCCCATTAGAATGCTATTGGACATTTCCCTTTGTGATACTTTCCACTTTAACAGTTTATTTTCAGTTAATTTATCTATTTGTATCGTAGTGCTGTAAAACTTTTCGTGCAAATTTAAACTCTGAATGAGTTGTCTTTTGTGGTCCTATAATACAACCAGGGACTTTATTGTCACAAAACCATTGGTTTATTGTTGAACTCTATGAGAATCGTAATATCAGTGAAATGAAACATAACATTTTTTAAGTTAGTAATGCAAATAACAGAGGAATGAGGAAAAAGGCCACAACTAAACTGAAACAATTAACACTTTTCTGTCATTTTTATCATTTGTCACAAGGTTTACAGACTACAGGCCCTGCTGTCATCTGGGACAGGTCCGGAAATGTGTCAAACTGTGTGCTTTGCACTGAGCTGCTTGGCAAATGATGATGATGGTCATGCACTGTTGATGGAGAGCTCTTCTGTTTCTGCTTTGTTGGATGCTCTTTTACAGCTGTTGCAGAGCGCAGAGCCGGACACGGTCTGGTTTGCCGCCATGTGCGTTACTTATGTTCACCTTATAGTAGTTTAGATCTTAACGTATACAGTAGAAACACCTTTACATTTAACAAGGTTACATACTTCTGTTAATTTGAATTGATTTTGGTTGATGTTTACCTTATATTGACTGGAAATAAATTGTTCCTACACCATTATATAATTGCTCGTTTTGTAGTTATGGTGTGAACAGGCCTTTAGAACTTTAACATCAATTTTTCATGAATATTTATACCAATAAGTGATTTCTGATTATGTTGGACCTTGTTCTTTTCCACACTTTACTTTGTTACATCTGGTGTAGTGTTTTAAGTTTTTACATTGTCCATTTTTCAATGTAAATTAGTCCATAATGAAGGTGTTGCATTAAAGTTAATGGTTAGCCACTGAAAAGAGCTGTGTCGGATTTCAGGCGGTGACTTTAAAAATGACAACCAATCTCTTATTCGTCTATACAAAACATTGTGGTTCATCATGGCAAATTAAATGTATGTGCCCTATGTGTACGGAGATACCCTTATAAGGTGATACAAACATAATGGTTTATTATACAAGGTCTATATACACTGCTGAAGACTTCTGTATGTATATAGACACCCAGATTTAAATACTCATTTAAAAATGACAAGCCCCGAGTTTACATGAAGCATTATGAAATCTTGACGCTCAATTGAATGTTTCTTTCTGTCTCTTATAGGACATTGAGAGTACTGCTGTCACGACCGAGTGGAGTGGTTCTAGTGCGAATGCATGGTGCTCTGCATGAGCAGTTAAAGGTTTTTAAAATGATTTCATACATAAATGGGATGCAAGAAGTGAAAGTAGCTGACAATGCTTAAACCAGATTTTTATGCATTACTCAGTAACTGGATATCGCTTTATCTGTTCTCTTATCCGTCAGATGCTTTCAAAGTTGTCAACCAATGGGCCAGAACTACAGGACGAGGTCAAGATGTGTCTCAACAAACTAGAATGTTTATTTAAACCATCATCAGTGACGGTAACTGACCTTTCATCCTCGGCCTACACTGTTTCGTGGGAGAGGTGTGAGCCTGAGAGCGGCCTGGAGGTCACATACAGGTTGCATTAGACACTTTATACATAATTTTCAATCATAGGCCATTCCTTTCATATATGTTTTTTTTATTGGGTTTCTATAGTCTCTTTGACAGAGATGTCATGCTGTATCGTGGCCAGTTGTGTCAGGTGACCTTACCCGTTTCTACCAACCAGTCACTGGATTCCCTTTCTCTACGCCTCAGTCTCTCTACTTCTGATGGTGATGTTAGTCCCTTTAGTGACCCTGTGGATATTACTGTAGAGCCGCTGGAAACCTCGCTCAGGTGTCCACCAGAGCTCTGCGTGATTGGCAGCACATCAACACATGTACGCTTGTGCTGGTCAGAGCCGGAGGGAGGAGTCAAACCCAAATCATATGAGATCTACTGTAATGACACTCTGGTCAAGACTACTACACTGCTAAAGTAAGTCGCAATATACCACTGTACAGTAATATTTCATGTGGCTTTGTAAATGTCACAAAAATAAACAGTTATGGTAACTTAAACAAATCTATTTATTCAGTTTAAAATATTTTTTTTTCAATGGAAATTATTAAACTGTTAATTTCTCTAAAATATTGTTTGAATTTGTGTGTTGAAAAAGGATTTAAATGCATGTTTGTATATATTCCATTATTTTGAGGGAATTTTAATAGAAATATTTGATATACGTAGGCGTGCTTAATTGTACACAGTTCTAGGGCATTATTGCTTACCATAGTGGAACAAAGCCATGTGGTAATCAAAGGTGCCCAAAATGGTTTATTTTACAACATTCTTAAAAATATCTTCTTTACAACAAAAGGTTCAGACAACTTTATGGTAGACAAGTTTTATTATATTAACATACATCATCTTCATAAATTGGAGAATATTCTTAATCATTTAATCATAAAATGAGCTATTAAGGTTTTATTTTTAAAAAGTTACCTTTTGGGTCAAAGGATAATACAAACTACATGTAAATGAATAAATTAATTGAAATTAATAACTTTGTTTTATTTAATGTATTTTATTTATTTATTTAATTAATTTTTGGTCCATCATTTTTATCCTAAAATAATTTAAAATTATGCATTTTTGCAGGAATTTCTTATTAAATTTTGATATACAGTACGTCACAGTATGAAAGTGCTATTGTGAATGGCTGTAGAGATTTTAAAGTATTTTGCTTAAACATTTACTTGAATAGGACATTTTGATGCATTTTAAATTTTACTCACTTGGCCTTTGTCGAAAGTCATTTTGTTTTATTTAAAAAGGTTTTTGTGTTTTGGCAATATTATATGCAGCCCACACAACACTATGTACACTTTTTCTAGTGTTCTAAAACTGTACTGTAATTACATTTTCTCTGTGTCTACGACAGGACTGTAGTAAGTGGTCTATCTCCAGGTACGCACTATGAGCTGAGTGTGAGGTCCCTCCGTCCGGGCCACACAGCGAGTCCCAGATCAGTAACTGAAGTTAAGACAGCAGATGATCAAGATCACGCTCCTACCGCTCTGACTGTTCTTGTTGTCGGACGACATGAGCTGCAGATCAACTGGAGAGCTCCTGCTGCACCTATGGGTAGACTGTTTAAATACGAGCTAGGTCTGAATGGATGTGTGGCATATGTGGGCACAGAGAGGGCATACACTGCCCGCCGCTTGTCTGCCAACACAGCATATACCTGCATTGTGACAGCTGTAACCTCCAAGGGACGCTGCCACAGCAGACCAGTTACAAAGAAGACTGCCCGGGATGAATACCAGCCCTCAAACAGGTGGAGAAGAACACACATCGAAAATAACATCACACCATTTGTTCTTGTAGTTTTAACGAGTCTTATTGCTGTTTTTAAAGCTATTGATCAAATCTCATATACTGTAGTGTGCATTCATTGACTGACTGAGATTGTTAATGTGAATGTGTGTGTTGTTTATTCAGGTATCTGCAAACCTCTTACTCTTCTGGTTCTTCTCCAGCCTCCCAAAAGACAAGTGAGGTGGCCAAGATGACTGCAAAATCTACAACCACACAAAAACATAAACCTAATATATACTCCAACAGAGGCCAGCATGCACACAAGCAAAGGTGGTTTTAAATGGCAAGCAATTACTATAGATTGTCATTGTAATTGTTTAAGGGATTACCTGTGAAATGGTTTAATATTACATCATTCTAACGTAATAATTCTTTTAATGATCATTTCTTGATATGTCAAAGGCGAGTGTCGGTCCAGATACGTATTCCAAATGAAAACAAATCCTTCAACCACATTTCAAAGGTATAATAATAACTTCTTTATGTACCTACTTTTCCCCTTACACCTATGTTCAATATGATTCATATCTAACAACCATGGCATTTTTATTTTTGCTGTTTTAGGAAAATTGTGAATCTTTTTGTTTTCCCTAAAGATTGACAGATTGACAGCTGGAATGTTTCCGGTTAGTTCTTCTGGCCTACAGTCTTCTCCCAGGGAATCTGAGAACAAACAGATCCAGACCGAGTCATCCGACCCACAGAAGAACACAAACATGAGAAGCAAGACCAGCCAAGGTCAAGTTAATAGACAAATTTAAGAAAATTGGAAAATTAAAAGAAAATTATAATAATCCTTTTGCATTTTGCATTACATGTTTTGTGTTTCTTTATGTTGTGTGGATTTATTGAAACAGGCTTACATCCTTTAGAAAGGAATAGAAAGGTTCCAACACTTTCACGCATCAACAAACAAATCTGTGAGTTTGTCTTTTTATTGGGATGAAACACAATATCGTGTTTGAATGCAGACTAAACTGTCATTGGTTCGCATTATAAATATTGTAGTTTATGTATTTTCTTACTCTTCCCAGTTGAGGATGTAAGACTGCTTCGACCAGTTTCCTTCAATTTGTCTGATCTGCAACGGACAGAGGAGCAAATAAGAGCGCAAATAGGCCGGTACGACATACAGGATTGGAAAATGATATTATGTTTCAGAATAAAATGTCATTTCTGACTTAGATCAATCCAAATCAAAACATTGCTGTATTGTTTGATAAGTTTATTTGACTTTATTGCGCTCTGAATAATTGATGAATTACAATATTTTTGTATATCGTGTGCTGGATGTTTACAACTCTTAGAGCGTTTTATGGAGGGATTTGTTCTTCAAAACGATCCGTTGTTTAATGACATTATTTAGAATTAATGCGTTCCTGAATATTGTAAACAGCACATTATTTCATTACAAATTGATTTATAAATTTTTTTTTATAAAAGGCCCATCTTTGGTTTAAGCTTTCCTTAGAAAAACTTTCATACATATGTTGTTTTGTCTGAAATATGTATTGACAAATAATATATATATATTGCATTTTCATTTTTGCGTTTATAACTGAAATAACCAGTGTTTTTCTTTTTTTTTCAGAAATAAAACAATTTCAAAGGTTCGAAATCAAAAGAAAGGAAAACACACACCAACACACACTTCATGTCGCATGACATCAGGACAATTTGTATGATTCATACCCGAGGATGATCTTTTTCTCCCAGTTTTTCTAAACTTGATACTTCTGTTAATACATCCAACAATAAAGTTATGATTGTTTTGTCAAGTGTCACCTTCATGATTTCTTCATGCCTTAAACATCCACTCCACATGAGGTCACTATATGAGAATCTGTGTCATGTGACATCATGATGTTCTTCTTGGTTCAAGCTGATGTTTGATAACAACAACCGAGTTAAGTGAAGTTGTATCATTCTGAAGGTTGTAACTCATAATAAGATATTTAGAAGAATGGTTAATCTTGGACTCACTAAAGTTGATGATGCAATTGTAGCCAAGCACCCTGTAAGTATAAAAGCATGTGTCTATGAATGTTTAAGTAATGTTTGCTTTATGTGTTATATGTTTATTAATATAACAAACATTGTAATCCTATTAATGCCATCCAGCATGTTATACAATACACAGACATTAATTATGATTATGATCATTATATCCTATTATTAAGTTAATACATTAGGGTAATTATAACAAATAGCCAGGGTTTGCTGTGCACAGCCTACATAAAACATGTTATAATATTAAAGATGAAATCCTTTGTCACATTCCTCAGGGATTGCAGCAGTATGCCGCCTGTCAGTCTTATGCCTTCATGAAGGGCACTGCCAGCTTTATATTGGGTAAGTGTCATATTAAATGCACACATTTAATGATCATATACTGTCCCTATGAGCACCTGGACAAATCCCAAAATGGTATGGCTATAGTATTCTATAATATAGTATACTATACTATAGTATAGTAACATGCATCTAAAATAGCATTGTTAATAGACAATTATTAAGCAAGGCATGTGTCAGAGAAAAACAGATACAAAGTGGCATCAAATTACAAATATCTAGAAAATTACAAATTATATTTAATAAAGTCAGAAAATATTTTTATGTGGTTCTCATTAACCCGCTTTGACTAAATCAAATTCTGTTATGATAATAATAATTATTATTATTTCTTGGACTTTTTAGTTGTCATGTATTCCTGTGATGGAAGGTCAAATACAGACACATTCATTTAGAAAAGAAAATATGCCCAGAATCGACATTGTATTAATAAAAAAAATAATCAAGATCAAAAACTCAAAATACACCAAAAAGATTTTAATTTGTTGACTTATAATTTGATATTTATTTTAAAAATATTTCCCCCCTGTTTTTTCTGATCTAGAAACATTGGGCACCAAAAAATCAAAATTTGCCAAGGAAACAGTTCTCAGACCACATCGATTTAATCTTACACAAAATCACCTTGTTTGACAGGTTTTTCTTTTACTCTGTAAACCACAAACGTATTTCTTTTTAATGCAGCCGTTTTTTTCAAACCTTTTTGGTTTTATCAGGAGCAACCGGGTTATTTCTTGTACAGCGAGCACTTCCCAAAAGAATCACATATCCGTTGCAGTGGAACCTTCTAGTGTCTATTGGTAAGCCGGGAGTTTTCAAATCATCAGTTAAGAGAAATTTGATTCAATTTAAATTCTATTTTAAAGAAAACGTTTGTGTAATACTAATATTTTGCCTCTGGTCTGTACAGTTGCCTCTTCCGTATTTAGTTATTCAGTAACACGTTGGGAGACAATGAAGTGCTCCGACTTGTGGTTATACCTCGAGACAGGCAAT